>CAJNDS010002235.1:920874-1293374 GCA_905221605.1 Symbiodinium natans | reverse complement strand
TTTGGGAAATGCCCAATCTCTGAATTCAGGGCTTATGGTGCAGGGCTTAGGGTTTGGGGCGTGGAGTTTAAGGTTTAGGTTCAAAGCGCAGGGCTTGGGGCTTATAGGGTTCAGGGTTTCAGGGTCGAAGTTTTCGGGGGCTTCTTTGATGATAGAGGGATGTATTTTGGAAGCTTGAGGGCGGAGGGCCATAACGCCAAGAGGGACCTATTGCCCGCAACCTCGAAGTCCCCAACCCCAACCCCTAAGCCCTACGCCCTCGACCCCAAACTCTGAACCTCAAACCCTAAACCCCAAACCCTAAACCCCAGACCCTAAACCCCAAACCCTAAACCCCAATCCCTAAACCCTGAACCCTAAACCGCAAACCCCAGACCCCAAACCCTAAACAGGGTTCCTAGGGCTGATTTTGGTGCAAGGTTCCGACAATATCCTCACCCTGGCCGTAGTAGCCGGGTGGGCATGCCTCCGCACAGTCCTCGAGCAGAGTTTGGGGTTTAGGGTTTAGGGTTTAGGGTTTAGGGTTTGAGGGTTTGTAGGGTTTGTAGGGTTTGTAGGGTTTGTAGGGTTTATTCAAGGGATTAGTGGGACACAGGGAGCATGATCCTGAAGAGATTTCCTGCGGTTCGGAGCTTGGGGGCTTTCGGCTGCCAGCCCCTTTGAAGTAAGAAAGAATTTTTGCCAGGGTCCCGAGGGCCCCAGGATAGATCCTCAACCCGAAAACCTAACCCCTAAACCCTAAACCCTAAACCCTACAAATCAGGAAGCTCTCCTGCTGGGCCGTGAGGAAGGTGCTATTCTTGCACTCGATACACCTGAAGGACGGTAATGGGATGGGCGTTCTAGGGTTTCGGGTTTCGGGTTTCCTACTGGGGTCTCACAAAACTAGGAAATCGCCAGACACCACGCCTGATACCAGGGTTGAGGGTTCAGGGCTCAGGGGTTTAAGGGCGTAGAAACCCGGAACCCTAAACCCGAACTAGAGACAAGCCCTACACCCTAAACCCTAAACCCTAAAGCCTAAAGCCTAAACCCTAAACCCTAAACCCTAAACCCTACACCCTAAACCCTAAACCCTAAACTCGAAGTAGAGACATGTGGGGGTTCGCAGGCAGCCACTGGTCTCGGAGAGGAGCTTGACTCAAAGGCTCAGGGAACTGAGGAAGGAGGCTTCGAGTTGGGTTTAGGGTTTAGGGTTTAGGGTTTATAGGGTATAGGGTTTAGGGTTTAGGGTTTAGTCTTTTGAAGGGTATATAGAGTTTTGGGGTGTATAGGGTTTGGGGTATTCCTCAGCTTAGTGAAGGAGTTGGGGCTCAGGGCCGTTGCCATAAGATCCCCCGAAACCCTGTTTCCTTGTTGTTGGGAGGCGGCCACAGAGCCCTGCAAGGGCTTGTATTTCTTTGGAGCTTAGGCTGCAAAGAAGAGGTTAGGGTTTAGGGCTTAGGATTTAGGGTTTAGAGGTCTTAGGGGTAAAAAAGGACCGAGAAGTTTTCCGGAACACGGCCCAAGCACGGGTCAAACGCGAAGAACACGCATCAGGCTTCGCAAAAACAGGTAGCCCTCCAAACCCGAAACCCTAAACCCTGAACCCTAAACCCTAAACCCTAAACCCTAGATACCCTAAACCCTACCCCCAAAACCTTAAACCCTAAACCTTAAACCCTAAACCCCCTTAAACCCTAAACCCTAAACCCTAGATACCCTAAACCCTAAACCCTAAACCCTAAACCCCAAACCCTAACCCTCTCGGAGCCGAGAAGCTCGGTAGAAGAGACGCACTGGTGGCAGTTTCCTCGGAGGCTCAGGCTCGGCTTTGGGATGCTTTGGGGCAGGGTGTAGGGCGTAGGGTTTAGGGTTAGGGCTTATGGTTTAGGAGTTTAGGTTGTAGGGTTTAGGAGTTTACGGTTTAGGGTTTTTGGTACAGGGTTTAGGGTTTACAAGTAATTAGGAGTTTAGGGTTTAGGGTTTGGAGTTTAGGGTTTAGGAGTCTAGGGTTTAGGGTTTAGGGTTTGGGAGTTTAGGGTTTAGGATGCACTGAATTGGGGTTCGGAGTCGGCTTACGGAAGAGCTTTTTCAGCTTAAACTGGAAAGGGTTTAGGGTTTTAGAGTTTAGGGTTTCGGGATTAGGGCTAGGGTTTAAGGTTTTAGAGTTTAGAGTCTAGGGTTGATGAATAGGGTTTGGAGTTTAGGGTTTAGAATAGGCTTTAGGGTCCGTTTAGAGTTTAAAGCTTAGGGGGAAGCTTCGCCCGCGGTGCTGCGACATGTCGGGCTGCTTTCGCCTATGGGTCACCCTGTTATGGCGAGGCCTCGGGCCGTACGTATCTGGGTAGCATGACAAAAAAGCAGGTGCCCCACCTCTACTCCCTCCCCAACACCATTGCAGCCTGGAATGGGTACTTGGGAGGTTCATGTGTCGCTGTACTTATAGCCCAATTATACCCACATTGGGGCACTTAATCGGCCTGTAAGTGCCTTCATTATAAGTACCAGTCACTAGTCATTCTTGGGTTTAGGGTTTAGGGTTTAGGGTTTAGGGTTTAGGGTTTAGGGTTTAGGGTTTAGGGTTTAGGGTTTAGGGTTGATAAAGTACCATGAAGCTCGGCAGGCCCGGGCCGAGAAGGGCTCGCGTGGCGTAGCGCTAGAATTGCCACGCAAACGGCGCTGAAGCAACCCTATTCCTAAACCCTACACCCCCCAAACCCTAAAACCCGCAAACCCTAAACCCTAAACCCTAAACCCTAAACCCCAAACCCTAAACCCCAAACCCTAAACCCTAAACCCAGCCCAGGTTCGCTCACATGGCTGGCAAGTCCGGCCGACGTCCCGGAAGCCCTCGTGGAAGAAGCCCACGGGGCATTCGCCTCCCAGGCTTGCAGCTGGGATCTGCTGGGCTTGTACATCCCTAAACCCTAAACCCTAAACCCTAAACTCTAAACCCTACACCCTAAACCCTAAACCCTAAACCCTAAGCCCTAAGCCCTATACCGTTTAGGGTTCTTACATGTCGCCTCTGGCACTTGGGCTTAGAGTCTAGGGTGTAGGTCTCAAAAAAAGGGTCCTATTGCGCTAGGATGTGTTGGGCCTTTACAGGGTTTAAAAAGGGTTTTACAGGACTTCAGAGGGCTGAATACGGCTTTTGTAGGGCTTAACAGGGGCTTAGTAAGGTTGAAAAGGGTTTTGACACGGCTTATGTGCTTAAAGAGCTTTAGGGTTTAAAGAACCTGTGGGGTCACAGGGCTTTCTAGGACTTTTACGTGGCTTCACCGGCTTCATAGGACTTTATACCCTACTTTGGAGTAGACCCTGGAAAAAAAGGTATGTACTTTTCAAGTACAAGTAGCTATCCCAAAGACAGTATCAAAGTGTAGTACTCCAAAACCCAGTAACACATTTCTTGCACACGAAAATTATACCCTGGTGCAATGATCTTCTTCACCCCGTGCGATTTTACCCTGCATAAATTGTACACCTAACCCTGCATTTAGGCTTTAGGGTTTAGGGTTTTGCTTCGAGGTTCATGGTGCTTTGTAACCAATCTTGGTTGCTCTTTGACCCCCCCAATAAAAGTTTAACTTTTCACTCCCTTAATGTGAAATTAGAGGACCCCTAAACTTGTAAAGTGATAAATTTGTAGTAAATTCCTACAATTATGACTGTACTGTACTTATAACTTATAACCATATTAGGGTACTTAGGGGGCTTGTCAATCGGATATAAGTACAGTTATAATTGGTTACAGAGTACCATGAACCTCCAAGTAGGGTTTAGAGTTTGTCATCCACCTCCCTAAGTGGCTGTGGGCGTGCTGGGAACTCACAAAACACCGTGAGTGCCACATCGACGTGGACCGTGGCGTGCCACGTGCTGTTGCTGTCTGAACAAGATCTACTGCTTGCATAAGAACCCCCCCCAAAAAAAAAATCCCTAAAAGGGCAATAAGGGGATTATTATTATCTTTCATTTTTGGGTTACCGAATGGGCTGACGCCAGCCCAGCCCAAAAGCAAATCAAATGTGTCGGAACCCTGTTGGTCTGGTAACTTGCAGAGGTGGGGTGTGGCGCGACTGAGCACTTTTGGGACAACAAAAACTCAACCGGATTGAGGATATGAAGTAGGGTACATATTTCTTGTACCCCCAAAAGGACACCCGGTAAAAACACTCACCAATACTAAAAAGGAACCTTATATACACTCACCAAGAACAGAAATATATAAACCCTGCTTCATATGAGATCGGTATACCCAAATAACTAAGCGTAAAGTGACCACCGCTTAAGCGGACAATTCTGGACCTTTTAAGGGTACACTGATGCGCCGGTCAGCGTACAACCATGGGCCTAAACAGGCCATGCCAAGATTTGGTAGGGAAGACTACCAATCTAAAGGGCTTATTGTAAGGCTGTATATATGGGTGGCTGTCAAAAGGATGATCCCTTTTGGGGGTACCCTATAAATGTTAGGTGTATTATAACAGGGATCCAAAAAGAGGCCATCACTTTGACAACCACCCATATGGCTTATAAGGGCTTGCAGGGCCCAAAGGGCTGCAGGGGCCCAAAGCCCTTATGAAGGGCTACCGTACTTAAACGGGGCACTGACAACCATACTGAATCCGTACTTGGAGGCTCGGGTACTTTCCCAGCCCCTAGTTGAAGCCTATGCCCTCCACCCTAGTTAAACCCTAAACCCTAAACCCTAAACTCTAAACCCAAAACCCTAAACCCTAAACCCTCTAAGACTGCCAGAAGCCGGAGATGGCCTTTGCACTGCTTCAATGACGTGAGGTAGGTGGAGTTCTTGCACTCCGTACCTGTTCAGAGCGGGCACTGGCTTTGAGGTTTATTGTTTATAGGGTTTACAGGGTTTATAGGGCTTATAGGGTTTATAGGGTTTACAGGGTTTACAGGGTTTACAGGGTTTATAGGGTTTATAGTGTTTATAGGGTTTATAGGGTTTATAGGGTTGATAGGGTTTATAGGGTTTATAGGGTTTATTGGTTTTACAAGCTTTGTATGGGTTTATAGGGTTGAGGGTTTCTTAATTGCCGAGTTCATAAGCCCCCAAAATGTGTACAATTTCAGCTCTATAGGGGATAATCATATCTCAACAAGTGTAAAGTGCACTCATTCAGCTACTAAGGGTTTTCAGGGCGGAGAGGGTCGGGCTTAGCGTCCGCATCCTGTCCTTTATAGGGTTTCGAAAATGGAAGAATACAACCTTCAAAAGCCCTTAAGACCCTAAGCCACCGGCTCCAGCCATCATAATGCCCTTCGGGCCTCCTTTACGAACCACCGGATAGGACAGTATACCCTCAACCCAAAAATCTAAAGCAGAGCCTGAATTGGTTGGCACCCTAAACCCTATAAACCCTAAATCCTAAACCCTAAACCTTAATGACCCTAACCCTAAACCCCCCCCCCCCCCCACCTCGAACCTCGCGCTTCCGAGACCTCCATCCCCCCCTTGAAGCCCTCACCTTCTGGGACCTCCCGAACTGCCTTGACCATCTTAGGGTTTAAAGGTTTAGGGTACTTGCGTGGTCCCTTGACGTGGGCCCTTAAAAAAAGCTGTCTCCGGGTCCATCTGCAAGCCGCCAAAATGATGCATGTTTTCCTCTGCTAAGTGGACTATGTCTGACAGGCTGCGTTCGCGAATGTATTGGGAATACAACGGGGCGCGATCCCACACTTGGGCTTTCTGATCCATGGGGCAGTTGATCAAAACCCCGCACCAGTGCTCGACTTCGTGTTTGAAAAACATGGCTGACCAAGTTGACGAGGTGGATTGGAAGCCGCTGCGCGTGAACTGTTGGGACCCGTCTGCTGAGCCTCAGAATGCTCGGGCGGGCTACGCTCCTGGACACCCACACAGCCCCGTATGTAGGCGGAGGTGATGGTGGGGGTGATCGTGACTGGCAGATATGTTCGTGCGCCGGGCACTTGGAAGGGGACAGGTCCGCAGTGGCAACTGACATGATGCTGTAGTGCGCCGCGCAGAAGGGAGGCACAGACAACATCGCCGGCTCAACGTGATCTGTGTGGCGGACTGAGCGGCACCCGTGCAGGTCATGCAAGGTTGACTGGCCCGCCTGCCGAAGCCGTGCAAGGACCAGCTGCGCTTGCGGGCAATTCACAGACCTGGCTGAGATGCTCAGAACCAATCTTGGGAACTTTGCGTCCCGAGCTTCCCGACGGAACCGTGGTCAGATCCGCAGCACCATCTGAATCTGAAGCGCGCGCAAGGTGCCAGCGGCGTCGCTCAGACGAGGAAACCCAGTCGAGCGCAGCATTAACATCGTCCGGATGTAGCCGTGCGGCCGCGACAGCCCAGAGGGCCGGGCACGCCGATAGAAAGCAGTCGCTCGCTCACGCGCGCACGGGCAATGGAAGGTGTTTGCACGCCGCCGTGCATGCGTGGTGGCGAGCACGCGGAGAATGCTGTTGCAGGGACATCGGCGTGGGTCTTGATCAGCTCGCGCTGTTGTCGGAGACCCGGAGGCAAGAGGATGAGCCGCTCGAAATAGCCGGGCTCGTTTGCGCCATCCGGCTCCGTGTACAACACACATGGGGCAGAGCAAAGCATGGACGGGTTACAAACGACCTGCGGGGGTGGGAATTTTGTTTCTGCACGGGTTAGGCGGGGAAGGGCGAAAGGTTCGGGTTCGCGGCGGGCGGGGTCGGGTTCGGGTTCGGGCTCGGGCTCGGGCTCGGGCTCGGGCTCGGGTTCGGGTTCGGGTTCCGGTGCGGGCTTTTGTTTGGGGGGGGCTTCTTTTGTGAGAGGGGAGGGGTCCGGTTCAGGTTCGGGTTTCAGGTTCGGGACATTTGAAATTCGGGTTCATTTTGGGGGGATTTTTCTGCGGGAGAGGGGGGGGGGGGGCTTGCCGTTCCGGTTCGGGTTGGACGGGGACATTTTCTGCTCGGGTTCGGGTTCGGGTGTTCGGGGGTTCGGTTCGGGTTTTATCGGGGGGGGAGGGAGGGTCGGGTTTGGGTTCGGGTCCGGGGGTTTCGGGTTCGGGGGTTCGGGGTTCGGGTCGGGTTCGGGTTCGAGCTCGGGTTCGGGGTGTCCCTTTTTTTTTGGGGGGGGTTCGGGCTGCGCAGCAAAGAGTAGCTGTGTGGCCTGCGGTGCCATGAAAGCGGACCAAGCGGCCGGCATGCGCATGCAAGATAAGCAACCCACGTGGGAAGCGCCTGGACTGCAGCTTGCACATGCCACTCCTGCGTTGCGCAGCCCGTCACTGCGGTGGCTACGTGCTGGATGTTCGGGGTGGGACTGTGACAGAACACACTGCGCGCCCCCCTCCCGCACGCGCACACGCAGGCCATTATGAGTGAATGGAGCCACCCAATGCCAAAAACAATCCCCACGAAGTTGTTAGCCTCAGGGACAAGGCCGAGGAGGTCAAGTGTGTATACTGGCCTGGCCAAGGGCGGTTTTGCGCATGGCACACAGATGACTCGGCGACTCAGTGCAGCGGTGCAGGTTGCTGCGGCTGACATGCGCAAAGGCTGTGGCTGCCAATGCCATCGACGGCAGTCGTCAAATGGCGCATGAGTGACCATCCCTGAGGTTTGTTGCGTTCGGCTCGTCTGCAAGCACGCCGCACACGCGGAGAGTCCAGGTGAACGCAAGCGAAGTTCGCGGGAATGGCCAAGTCGCGCCCTGTCGCAAGACGAACGAAGCGAGCTTCGACAGCTCCTTCGGAGCCGGGTTTAGGGTTTAGGGTTCAGGGTTTAGGGCTTAGGGTCTTCCTTCCTTTCTTTCTTCCTTCCTTCCTAAAACAGAGCCCCCCCCAAAAAAAGGCCAACAAACATGGGTCCACTTAAATGAGGAGGGGGGGGGGGGGGGGCTCTTATGTACCCTTTAAGACCTTATACAAGCCAAGGGCCCAGATATCAGAACCCTTTCAAGGAGGCAAGGGACCGTATTAAGGGCCCGTGGAACTACCCTTAGGGACCAGCCTGGTCCTGACTCTAGACCCACGAACCGGCACGCCTATGCTCACGAACCGTAGTGCCTGTATAAAGGAATGTCAAGAGGCGATAGTGGTTACGGCTTAGGGCTTCGGGTTTAGGGTTGAGGGCTGGACGAAGGAATAAAGGAACTAGGCACCCAGGCACCCTATCTCCCCCCATATAAGCACCCGGTTCCAATAGTCCCTACGACGAAGAGAGCTCCCCGAACTCCAAACCCCAAACCCGAAGCAAGCCCTGAAACCCAAACCCCAAACCCTAAACCCCAAACCCCAAACCCGAAATACTAAACCCTAAACCCTAAACCAAACCCCAGGCCCGAAAACCCCAAAGAACCCTACTCCTTCGTCAGCCGAGGGCGCAATGCGCCGGACCCTCGCAGAGGTTGCAGGTCTCCGGGCACTGAAGGCACAGTCGGCCGACTTCCCCTGAGACCAGGGGGCTTTTGAGGTTGAAGGGCTTTCAAGGGCGGATTCAGGGTCTTTAGATTTAAGGTTTCGTAAACCCTAAACCCTAAACCCTAAACCCTAAACCCTAAACCCTGAACCCTAAACCGGTTTAGGGTTGTATGGCTTTTAGGGCTCAGAGCTCAGGATGCTTCAGGCTTCTTAGGATCATTTGGGCCCTGGGCAGGGTGCATGTGCTTTTGCTTTTGCTTTATATGTTCAAGGGTTTATAAAGGTTCGAAGGACTCTCTAGTGAAGTTTCCTTGAGCTTAGGGTTTGGGGGAGGTAGGTAGGGGGGGAAGAAGTTGTTGGCCTGCTAGGGTTTTTGTGTGGTTTTTTCAACTCAAGGTTTCGGGTTTAGGGTTGCAAGGCTTTAAAGGTTTGAGGGTTTGTGGGGGTTGTTTGGGTTGTGTACTGTCTGCTTGGCTATTGAAAGGTTGTACTGCAAGATAGCTGAAACGTCTAGAAGACCTTTCCTGAAGGGATTTTAGGGCAGCTAAGAGTTTAGGGGTTAGGGTCTTTTCTAGTGTTAAGGCCCTTAGGTGTTAAGGACTGTGGGGTGTAGGGTTGAGGGTTTAGGGTTTAGGGTTTGGGGTTTCGGGTTTAGGGTCTGGGGAATGGGGCGTTCGGGGCTTTGAGGGCTTTAGTGTTCCGAGGTTAGGGATGTAGAGTGTGGGGCTTTCAGCTTCTGTGGGATTAGCAGCTGGGGACGTTAAGCTTTTGGAGATTTTGGGGGGACCTATGGTATTTCACCCATAGGTTCGAGGCTTTCACGCTTAAGGTTTAGTTAGGTCAGTGCCGAGGGGTACCTTTACATGAAGGCTTCAAGGTTGAAAGGTTTCAGGGTTTTCGGGCTTTGGGGTTTCGGGTTTAGGAGTTCAGAGTTTTGTGCTTACAGGCCTTTTGGATCCTTGAGGAGTGATTGCGATAAGAACATTAAACCCTAAACCCTAAACCCTCAACCCTAAAATCTAAACCCTAAACCCCAAACCCTCGGCATTTGGGGTGAAGCGAAGCCACCGTCACCCTCCTCGTAGTAGCCGGCCGGGCAATCCTGTCAGGTACGGGCTCGTGCGGCTTCTGGGGCTGAGGGCTCATCGAGTCTAGGATTTTTAGGGGTTCGGGTTTGGGGTTTAGGGATCAAAGGGTTTATGTTTAGGGTTCTAGGGCTGGTCTTCGGCTTATAGGGTACAGTACCTAGACCACCCCAAGGGGTGGCCACTTTGGGGTGCACGGTTTACCATATAACTAGCGCAACTTAGTAGCCCTGTATCCATTTCAATAAGGGCACCCTTTTTGGGGTTGGTTACTTTATAAGGCAACCTCCAACCCCAAAAAAGGGACAAGGGCACCACTCGGCTACCACTGCTCTTGGTGGGCCAGGACTTTGGGACCACGTACCTGAAACCTCTGAAACTGAAACCTCTACTGGTAAGCTTAATTTAGGGGTTTAGGGTTCACGGATTAGGGTTGAGGGTTCAGGGTTTAGGGTTCAGGGTTTGGGGTTTGGGGTTTTAGGGTTGAGGGTTTAGGCTGCCTAACCCAATTTAACCCAACAAAGCCCCCTACAAACACCAAGAACACCTAGATATATGTAGCCCAAACCTCCCCCCCCCCCCCGGCCCTGCACGCTCACACACCAGATGTCCCTAAACCCTAAACCCTAAACGCTAAACCCGAAACCCTAAACCCTAAACCCGAAACCCCGGGGCCTCATCGCACCACTGGTAGTGCGTGAGATACCGCGAAGCTTTGCACTCTTGACACCGATCCCACCAATCGCACCTCAAGGGCTTTGTGGGGTATTTAGGGTTTAGGGTTTAGGGTTCAGGGTTCAGGTATTAGGGCTTTTTTGGGTTTTGGGGGTTTACTTGGGGATAGTTTGGGTTTAGGCATATATGGGGGATTGATTAGGGTTTGGGGTTCAATTGGGGTTTGATCGGGCTTTTTAGGTTTTTGGGGGTTCGGGGGTTAGTTGATGATGGTTTAGGGTTTAGGGTTGAAGTAGGATTCAGGGTTGATGGCTTGATTCGGGTTGAGGGCTGAGGATTTTAACTAAGAGTTTTTAGGCTTCAGTAATTGAGCGCGGGGTCGGTACGAGGCTTTCCGGCGCTGCTTCACTACCCCTAACCCTAAACCTTAAAGCCTAAACCCTAAACACAACTCTAAACCCGGGTTCGGGTCATAGTTAGGAGGGCTTCAGGGCTCAGGGGGGAGCTTCGAGAACCTAGAAACACCCTTATACCCCTTGTACCCCCCTCAATAACCCCCTTATACCTCCGCTCACGCGCCAAATGTCCCTAACTCTGAACTCTAAACCCTAAACCCTACCTATACTACCCCCCTTATAAAAACCCGAAACCCCCCGAACGGAATGTCAGCTATCCAATAAAAAAAGCACCTGCAAGTAAAACTTGTCACGGCACCTCTTATCCCTTTAAGTGCCCTAATATGGCTATCGTTGAGCGATTATTGGGTGATTACGTACCATGAACCTCCAAGCAAACCCTCCAACGGAATGTAGGGCCTAGGGTTTTAGGTCGGCATCGCCACCGTGGCAAGGTCGCATGACACAAAGAGGGCTTAGGGTTTAGGGTTTAGGGGTTTATTTAGGGTTTAGGGGTTTAGGGTTTAGGGGTTTAGGGGTTTAGGGGTTTAGGGGTTTAGGGGTTTAGGGGTTTAGGGGTTGAGGGGTTTAGGGGTTTAGGGTTGAGGGTTTAGGGTTTAGGGTTGCCAGTGCCCTGTCCGCCACCACTGCTGCTTCCAGAAATTCTGGTCAAGGCATCGCAGACTTCGGATCCACATAATAATTGGCCTGGCAAGTGCCTGGGCCTCTATGCAAACATGCAAATAACCACTGGGAAGCACACTTCTTCTTGTTCCAGTTCAGTTCTGCTAAGCCTTGGCACCACGTGCGGTGGAGGAAGGGCCGGCAGCAGTGCCAGTGCGCTGCTGCTGCTACCGGTGGACGGAGGAGCCAGGTGGTGGGGCAGCACCGTCAAGGACCCACCGCAAGACTCGCTTTGTGAACAGTTGGAAGTCTCACTGTCCCGTCCTCCTTATCGCCTAGGCGATATGGAAGCGATTCTGGCGAGAAGCAGCGAGATCAACACAACTCGATACCCTCCTGCCTCCTTGGGATGGCACACCCGGAACTCCATGACGGGCTTCAGGGTTTAGGGTTTAATTAGGGCTTAAATAGTTCAGGGTTTAGGATACCGGCTTGGCCGTGTGGGGGGGGTGGGGGCCTAACCCTAAAGCCTAAACTCTGAACCCTAAGTTCCGTGGAATGGGTTTTATAGGGTTTCAGCGTTTCGGGGTTTTAGTGGTTTGAGGATTTTGGTGCGAATCCGTGGACTGGGTTCGGGGTTTGCAGCTTTTGGCGTTTCAGTGTGTTTGGGTTTTTGGCGTTTTCGGGTTTGGGGATTTGGGGATTTAGGGTTCCCACGGATTCAGGATCCTAAGCCCTAAGCCGTAATAGGCTTTAGTAATAGGGCTTTAATCGCCCAATGGGTTCGGCGGCAGAGTTTCCGAGAGGGCTTAAGGCTTAGGGTCAGGGTGTAGGGGGGTTTAGCGGGTTTAGGGTTTCAGGTTAGGATCAGATGAAGACGTCGCCGGGGTGCTTGGTGCAGTTTTCCGCGCACAGCCTGGTGCTGATTGACCGCAGGGGAGGTGTGGAATAAACCTTAAACCCTAAACTGCAAACCCTGAGCCCTACACCGCAGAGTTTCTAGATATATTTCCGGCTTCGGGCCGCTAGCAAAGCCCGAAACCCTAGACCCCCTGCAATCCTTAAGATCTCTCTAAAGCAGCCCCAAGCCATACTCAATGAAACCCGAACCATCCCGAACCCCCAAGCCCCAGAGTTTAGCTAGGAAAACCCGCAAGTGAGTGAAAGTACTAGTATAATTACTTACGACTTATAGCCTGTTTGCTAAGTTCCCTGAGCCTGTAAGTGAAGCCTACACTGTCGGAACCCTAAACCCTAGGCCCTAGGCCCTAAACCCTAAACCCTAAACCCCAAACCCTCAACCCTAAACATCCCGAAACCATCTTTCAGGACTTGATGCTGGCTCGAAAGCCGAAGACATCATGGCCGAGCCCAACATCGTAAACTACGAATTGCTCAAGAACCCCGACAGAACAAAAAAAAATCTTCCTTATTAAGGGTAATATGGGGATTATTGTTGTTTTATTGTTTTGGGGTGCTTAAGCAAATAATAGTAAACCTAAACCCTGAACTCTACACTGGGAACCCGCCAGGGCCATGACTTACGCTGAAGACAGAACGCTTCTTGCTCTAGCGTTTCTCACAGCCCTAGGGATCTAGAGATTGACTAAGGGTTTAGAGTAGCCTAGGGGCAGAACTTCTGTATGTTTAGGTTTTTAATTCGGGCTTTAGAGTTATTAGGGCGACTGAGATGTCCTTAAGGGAGTTGGTCCAAGAAGGTTCCTCAGGAGCCCTGGAAACAGGAGCTGCAGGCAAGCGAGCAAAAGGAAACCGAAGAACTGCCAAGCATCCCCTAAACCTAAACCCTAAACCCTAAACCCCTAAGCCCCTAAGCCCCTAAACCCTTAAACCCTTCAACCCTAAACCCTAAACCCTGAACTCTAAATTGCGGCACTGCTGCTTGAGACAGACCCTGGGTGTGGGGCAAGGAGGGAAAAAAAACAGCGCAGTCAGCTGGAATCCATAATACAGGGTTTAGGGTTTTGGGTGTGCTACAGGGGGAGGAATCCTCAAATCGTCAACCCACAAAACAACCGAACCCCAAACACAAAAAACAAACTCAGCCACAAACCCGACACCTTAAAAAACCCTCAGGTTCTAAACCCTACTACACCCTAAAACCCTACACCCTAAACCCTAAAATTGTAAAACCGGATCCCGAAATCGTAAGCCCCAAGATACCCCTGAACGCTAACCCCCTGAACCCACGAGCCTAAAACCCGTAAAATTTCAGAATCCAAAATTCTAGAACCCTGGAACCCTGGAACCCTAAATCCTACACACTGAACCCAAAACGGCACAACCCTAAACCCTAAACCCCTCAGCCCTAGACCCCTGCACCGCCGCGCATCAAACCCCTAAGCATGAACCCTAAACCCGAAAACCCTAAACCCTAAAACCCTAAGCCCTAAACCCTAAGTCCTAAACCCTAAACCCTAAACCCTAAACCCGCCTGTTAAAAAAATGACCCTAAAACCCTAAAACCCTAAACCCTAAAAACCCTAAAAACCCTAAACCCTAAACCCGCCTGCTTAAAAAAACCTAAGGATCCACGTACCTATATAGGATATACTTGGGCCTTAAAAGGGGTTCCTATATAGTAGCTTTAGGGCCCAAGTATATACTGTACAGGTACATGGATCCTTAGGGAAACAAATGATGCCCAGGACACTCACCAAAAACAAACCCTAAACCCTAAACCCTAAACCCTAAACCCTAAACCCTAAACCCTAAACCCTAAACCCTAAACCCTAAACCCTAAACCCTGCACCAAATGAAGCCCAGGAGCTGGCAGACCCCGCCGACGCCGCCCTCGCCGGGCAGTTGGAAGAAGCCGTCGGGACCTGGAACTCTTAGGGGTTCAGGGTGTTTTGGGGTTTAGGGTTTAGGGCTAGGGTTTAGGGTCTTTAGGGTTTTTGGGTTTTTTGGGGTTTTTAGGGTTTTGAGGGTTTTTAGGGTTTTTTTAGGGTTTTTAGGGCTTCGGGTTTAGGGTGTAGGCGTTGGGGTTTAGGGTTTCGGGTAGGACTCTTCGGGTTCAGGTCCTAGGGTTTACCTGAAGGCTCTAGTTTTTTTTGGGGTGAGCGCAAGAGGATGATCATCTATACCCTAAACGAGCACAACGCAGGAGCCTTTAGGTGTGATTTAAACCCTAAACCCTAAACCAACCCTAAGCCCTCAACCCTAAACCCTAAACCCCCTAAACCTACTCGTCCAGCTTCCCTGGGGGATCGCAGGTTCAACATCCCCCCCCCCCCACCGCCCCCCTCGCAGCCCTTTCGCGTGCTTTGTAGGTCTCTAAGAACCATTCACCGTACCCCAAACCCATACCCCTTAGCCTGAATTTAAAAAGGAGAATAAAAGGAGTGACTTTACCATGCCCCTTAATTTCGTTCAAGGAGTATGCCCAGTCGGTATGTTGAACATTTCCCAGAAATTCAAACCCGCCAGTGGCAAACGCCAGCCCGCAGGGGCGAACCAAGCATATCAGCATGACAAGAAGCCTGACCGTTTAACCCCCCCCCCTTCCGCGGCCCTTCCAACCACTTCTTTAGGCCCTAAAACCCTAGGCCGCCTACAACCGAATGTGAAAAAACTTACGATTTTTTGAGCCTTTGAGATTACTTTGGGGACGCCTTAAGCCCCATAGCTTTGAGGCCCGAAGCCCTAAACCCCAAACCGCAAGACCTCACCAGCCGCATCCGACTTGAAGGGTAGTTTTTATAGGGTTTAGGGTTTAGGGTTTAGGGTGTAGGGTTTAGGGTTTAAAGTACCTCAAATTAAGCTATAACCAGGTGTAATTATAGTTACCCTGCTCAGAACCCACTTATAACAATCCATGAATCCTCCAAGAAATCTCTAGGGCCCCCTGCAGGTTGACGCGCAAGTGGCATCTGGGTTCAAGAAAAGGCCATCCTCGCACAACTGCAATGGGAAGGGGGGTTTAGGGTTTAGGGTTTAGGCTTTAGGTTTAGGGTTTAGGGTTCTAGGGTTCTAAGGTTCCAGGGTTCTAGGGTTTAGGGTTTGGGCTTAGGGTTTAGGGGTCGAGGGCCTGGAGCTTTAGGACCCCTGACCGCCTAACCCGAATTCGCACCCTCAACCAAAGCCTGCTGAAAGCAGAACCTCTAGGGTTTTTTGGGGGGTATGGGGTTCAGGGATTCGGGCGTAAAGGGCCGAGAGCTCAACCTGAAATCTCACCAGCATGGCCCCCGGGCCCCCTAAACCCAGGGCGTCCACTTGAAGGTTCATGGGTCTTAATAAGTAGGGTTATACGTACCCTAAATAAGGTTGTAACCAGTTATGATTATCGTGACCCTACTTATAACCCCACTTGTAACTACCCATGAACCTCCATGTAAACCTAAACCCGAAACCCTAAACCCTAAACCCTAAAGCACCAGGGGAGTTGCCCCTCCACCCAGCAGGCCTTGCACTCCGTGCAGAAGTGCTGCTCGGTGCCTGGAAGTTGGAGGGTTTTCAGGGATCGGCTTGGGGTTGTTAGGGGGGGGGGGGGGGGGGTTAGGGCTTAGGGCTTCGGGTTTCGGGTTTCGCGTCCAGGGTTTAGGGTGATCTTGGATCTCTTGTGGTTCTTTGGAAGCTGGTTTCGAACCCTCAACTAACCCCCTAAACCCTGAACCCTGAAACACTGGACCCTGAACTCTGAACCCTAAACCCTGAACCCTGATACCTCAGTAACCATGTTATCATAAGGGCACTGCACACGTTTTTTGGGTTGGCTACTTCATAATGGAACCTTGAAGCCAAAAAAGCCGGAACAAAAAACAAAAAACAGGAAAAGGGTGCCACTCGGCCACCAAGTAAGCCTTTTGGGGCAAATGCGCAAAGCGCTTGACTCAACTCAAGCTACTTGAGCCCCTTCTGGAATGGACGGGAGGGGGGTGGGCTTCGCAGCCCCAACCAACCCCTAAGCCCTGAACCCTGAACCCTGAACCCTGAACCCTGAACCCTGGACCCTGAACTCTAAACCCTAAACCCTTTAAGGTTTCGGGAGGTTATAAGTGCAAACGCCCGACCGGGACATGTCATTGCAGATGCCGAAGGCCGCCGGCGTCGAAGGCGCCGGATCCTGAGGCTCTCCTGTCTGATCGCGCCAAAGGGCGCCCGAGGGGCAGCTTCCCCTGCAGATGCCGGAGGCGCAATACCCTAAACCCTAAACCCTAAACCCTAAACCCTAACCCCTAAACCCTAAACCCTAAAGCTAAACCCTAAACCCTAAACCCTAAACCCTAAACCCTAAACCCTAAACCCTAAACCCTAAACCCTAAACCCTAAACCCATCACTGTAGCGACCATCTGCGTCCACCAAGTGGGAAGAATCGGAGCGAGGAGTCCACCACTGTAGCACAGCTCAGCCCCCTGACACAGCTCACCGGGTTCACAGGTTAGGGGGGGGGGGGGGGGTTCAGAGGTGTGGTCTCCTGATGAGTTTGCCCCCTTTAAAACCCTAAACCCTAAACCCTAAACCCTAAACCCTAAACCCTAAACCCTAAACCCTAAACCCTAAACCCTAAACCCTAACCGACCTGACTTTTGGCTGAAGGCTGTGAGACATGGTAGTGGAGCATCCTCCCAGATCTCGCAACCTCCGGAACCCCCGATCCGGCCCAACTCAAAAACCCCCTAAGGCTCCACAAGCTTAGTAGAGTTGTTATAAGGGAGAGTTTAGGGCTTTGTGTTTAGGGTTTGCCTGACATACAATCTGCCCTACTGATGCTGATGTCTAGACTCCCCTTAGAACCTCAACAAAAACAATATGTTTAATATCCTCTTGATTTTTATACAAACAAAAATAATTCCCAAGGGGGATATAGATGTTCTCTGAGCATGCAACCTCCCTAAACCCTAAACCCTAAACCCGAAACCCTAAACCCTAAACCCTAAACACTGTCTAGGAATTGGGAGAGTCTACCCTGAGCTTCTGGGGTCCCGGGCATTGGCTGCAGCCCCGCGTGCAGGGGAGGCACTCCCGATTCCAGGCGTCCTCGCCGTTGTGGTACCAGCCTTGGGTCGAAGTGGGGGTTTAGGGTTTAGGGTTTAGGGCTATTTTGGGCCCGTTGGGTCTTGCTGCCAGCCTGCAGACATGCCGCGCTTGAGTCACGCGTGCTGAGAGTTTTGGTGTTTGGAGGTTCGGGTTTTGGCGGTTCGGGTCTGTTGCTCTTTGGGGGCTTTGCGTGGCTTCGGCTTTTTAGGGTTGTCTAGAGTGTGAGATGATGCACACAAGAGCACGCGGCAGTGCTAGTACCACAGTGCACACCTAACAGAGAAATTGCTTTGCAACCTGACACCTTGAATCCCAAACCCGAGCTACCGAGCTACCTGACTTCGCCCGCATGCAAACTCTCAGAAGTCCATGCTGTAGGCTTTAGGGTGTTAATTTAGGCGGTAGTTGCAGTCTTGGCCACTTGGACACGTTGTAGGGCCAAAGGTCTACCCCAAACCCTAAACCATAAGCACCCCCTCCAGCCTAAGCTCACCCCTCAGCCCTAAACTCCTGAGTTCCTAAACCCTCAACCCTCAACCCTCAACCCTCAACCCTCAACCCTCAACCCTCAACCCTAAACCCTAAACCATATCAACCCCAAGTCGCTCAAAGTCGCTCACCCCGAACCTCCTAAGTCCCTAAAGCCCCAACGCACCTACGTCCCTGTGCAGCCAACACCGCCCCAAAGACTCCCCAGTGTACCCCGAGACTACCCCCCACTCCACCCAAACGCACAAACACCCCAACTAAACCCCAAACCCTAGACCCCAAACCCTAAACCCCTCAAAGCTCTGAAACCCCTTCAACCCCAACCAACCCCCTCCAATGCTGGCCCCTAAACCCTAAACCCTAAACCCTAAACCCTAAACCCTAAACCCTAAACCCTAAACCCTAAACCCTAAACCCTAAACCCTAAACTAACCCAAGCATCGCTAAACCCATCCGGTGCTGGTGTGGGGCCATCCGGACAGCGGGGCTTGCACTGGCTGTCGTGGAGGTAGGTGCTGTTGGCACAGATGGTGCACTGCCTCGGGAGATTTTGGGGGGTCTTAGGGCTTTTTTGGGGACATTCAGTCTTGGGTCTTTAGGGTTTAGGGTTTAGGGGTTCCCCCCTAAACCCTAAACCATAAACTCTAAACCCTAAACCCGAAACCCTAAACCCTACACCCTAAACCCTAACAACGGGTTTCGGTTTGTGAATGCTTGGCCATCCTGGGAATTCCTCGAACTCCGCGCGGTTAGGGGTCCACTAAATCCCGAAATTGTTTAGGGTTTAGGGTTTAGGGTTTAGGGTTAGGGTTTAGGGTTTAGGGCTACTTGGAGGTTCATGGCACTTATAATCCAATTATGACTGCACTTACAACCCACTTTTAAGCCTCTTCAGTGCCCTGACATGGTTTCATTTGCATTATAAGTGCAGTTCTAATTGGGCTATTAAGTGCCATGAACTCTCAATTGTTAGACTTTAGGGTTTCGGCTCCGTATTTTTAAAGGGTGCCGTGCTAGACAGGGGACCCAGAAAGGGGCCCCGATTTCCAGAGGATGGGCATCTCATCCTCTTCTCACCTAACTTACGAACCGCACTAGCCACAACCGTCATGACAACCATAGGGTTCTACCATTCTTCTTGTTGCATCATGGACTAGCCATATCAGTAGGTACACCCAAGAAGAAACTGCGCTTCGGGGAGTCGGTAGGGTTCAGGGTTCAGGGTTCAGGGTTCAGGGTTCAGGGTTTAGGGTTTAGGGTTCAGGGTTCAGGGTTTAGAGATCTTGCGAGGCTGGCTTCTGAAGTGCCTACGCAATGTCACTTGGGATTGATTCTCTCGGGGTTTGCGGCTTTGACGGCCATGGGAGGCAATTGAAGGGTGGGTCTTGTGTGCAGGGTTTAGGGCTTAGGGCTTAGGGCTTAGGTTCTAGAACCCTCTGAAGAAAGCCCAAGCGACTTCTCTGCTGCGCACTCCGCGCAGTTATGTGGGCAAATGGGGCCTCGGTTGTGCTCGCATTTGCGGAAGTCAAACCTAAAACACAACCTCATCCTAATTATAGTCCCTAAAGCTTGAAGGGTAAGGGGGTGTGAGGGGATGCCAACCTTTCAGGACCGTTACCTCAACTGTCATAACACCGACCCCTGAATTCAGGGTACCCCAAGTTTAGGGTTTGGGGTTTGAGGTAGAGAAGTGCCTATATGTGTACTCAATGATCCTTGTAATTTGTACTAACGAGTTCATTTGTTCAGCGACTTGCCTGCAGCAATATGTTGCTTCGTTCGTGACTATCTAGTTGTGTTCACGGATGTTGAAATCGCCGTGTTTTTAATTCGCAGATTGTTGGGCTGAATTTGGCTAACAGGCAAGTTCAAACCAAGAGGCAAGTGCCGCCGACGCCGTCCGTGCCTTGCAGCTTGTAGTAGCCTTCGGCAACGGCACAGCCCTGTAAACCCTAAACCCTAAACCCGAAACCCTAAACCCTAACCCTAAACCCTAAACCCTAAACCCTAAACCCTGAACCCTAAACCCTAAACCAACCCTTAAACAAAAGGCTCCCCAACATGGGTATCATTAGGGTTCAAGGCTTACGGTTTCATAGCCCTGGTCTTTTTTTAGGGTTCTTAAGGGAGGGTGGCTCAAGGGGGGTGGGTACCAAGGGAACCTTAGGGAAGAGTAGTAGGGAGTATTAGGGAACCTTGGGTTACATACCCCTCTTACCCTATAAGGGTTTCGTAGTCCTGGTCGTTGCCCTGTCCTGGGCTTGCTTCTAAAAGCGCTCATGCATCCAGGGCTCCCGGCTCAGCAGCAGGGTTTAGGGTTTAGGGCTTAGGCTTAAGGGTTTAGCGCTTAGGGTTTAGGGTTTAGGGCCATGAGAAATCCACATGGAGAACAACAAAGGTATCCTAAGCCCTAATACAGGAACCCTAAACCCCAACACCTTATACTACAAACCCTCAACCCGAAATCCTGGACGGATAACTCCTAAACCCCCAGCCCTAAACCCCGAATCCTAGACGCCCGAAACCCTAAACGCAATTCCTTAAACTCCAAGTCTAAGCCTGAAACCTCAAACCCTAATATAGGGGTCGGAATCATTACTACTAATGTTCTCATATGATCCCTTTAGAACTATACTATAATAACCCCCCCCCCCCCCAAAAAAAAAAAAAAAAAAACAATCTGACTATTTAGGCCCCTATACCCCTAAACCCTAAAACCTAAACCCTAAACCCTAGACCCCTAACCCTGAGATCGAGCCTTCTGGACAATCCTGCTGGCAGGAGCCATCTGGAGCGAGGTAGGTGCCCTGCTTGCACCTTTTGGCTTGGAAGTGTTTAGGGGTTAGGACTTAGGGTTTAGGGTTTAGGGAGTAGGGGGCTTGCAGGCGAATGCACATGGTCGTTTTGTATTGGGATTCTCTTTGTGGGACCTTCGTAAAGAAAGGCTGCAATTCTGCAAGACCGCCTCAGCAAACATCGTGTGTCCAAGCAAAAAGGACCCGTGACTGGAGATCTAACTTGGGCGACGCTTCATGATTCAGCCAGTAAGTACAAGTAACCACCTAATAAGATATCACTTATATGCTTTGCGACAACTCCAGCTAGCTGGTGCCTGACTGAACAATATGACAATAATTACTAGCACCCACACTCAGTCAAATAACTCGATACGTCCTCAGCCTCGCGACCCCAAAACTGCAATCTAGCGGGTGGCCAGATTTGCGAAAACAGAAAGAGCCCCTCACTCATCCTCTTGCTCCATCTCCACTTCGGCCTCTCCTTCATCACCGCCCTGTGACTCGGCATCCAAAGCCCCGCCCCACCCGGCTGGCACTGCAGGGACATGTGAGTTTGCTGCAGTGTCAGTCTGTCCGGATGTTGCCACATCACTGGCAAGAAACGGGCGCAGAGGCGATGGGGGGTCGCCGACGTCAGCGACTCAGGAGACGGGCTTCCCGAGTTCGAGCGGGTGATCTCTTTGCGGAAGAAGGGAGGCTCCACAACTTCCTGGAAAAACGTAGCGTTTATCCATACCAAAACTGAGATTGTTGCATTATTGGCAGAAAATGTCTTCGCTCGAGATCTCAGCGCTTACTATACTGGAATGGTAAACATCATCCGGCCCGGCTACCCACTCCCAGCTGGCACTCGAAGAAATCGCTGGATATCTTCAAAGACAGGGAGGAGATCATGTGCTTCAGCTCGTGAGGCATGTCTTTGGGGTTGAGGGTTTAAGGTTCGGGGGTTTAGGGTTTAGGGCTTCGGGCTTAGGGGTTTAGGGGTTTAGAGATTTAGAGGTTCAGGGGTTCAGGGGTTTAGGGTTTAGGCCAACAGGCGAGCCCTCCCCAGCTCCGTAACCCAGATGTCAACCAGCATCACACCCAACCGCCGGTTGGAGATGGTGTCTTACTTTTCTACAAAACCGTGCAGTAAGACACATTAGAGCAGAATGTTCTTCAATAAAACGATGTGTGTGTGTGTGTGTGCATATTGTTTCTGGAACCCTGCAAGCCCACTGAAGAGATCCAACTTCAACCATTGGCGGATTCGAACGTAGAGCCCTGAAGCCACTCCAAACCCTAAGCCCTAAAACCTTCATGCTAACAGCCCTTAGTAGCAATTCTGGTATCCCCTATGAAAACCCCCATTAAGGACTCTTAGTGTAAGGGGAGCCTAAACCCAAGCCCCCAAACCCTGAAGCCAGGTTCCCCTTCGCCGAGCCCGGCGCTCAGTACACACTTCCGGGCCCAGGCAGGTATTGCAGGTGGAGTGGCAAACCTCCCGGTCGTGGTGTGGCTTCGTTCGGGTTGCAAGGGGGGGGGGGGGCGTTTTGTTCATTCCACCCAAGCTTTGAACGCCAAACCTTCAGATTTATGATTTAGGGTTTAGGATTTAGGGTGCTTGAAAACCCTAAAACTCCGACCGAGGCCTTCATTCCCTGCTCTTCGAACACCTCTAAACATCGTCATTGTTACGGCCCCTTGTCGATGGAACCATCGACTTTGGAGACGAAGAACTGTGCATGCACAGAACGGCCTTGCGAGCCCGAAACGCAAGCTTGAGGTCCAACCCTAAACCCTAAACCCTAAACCCTAAACCCTAAACCCTAAACCCTAAACCCTAAACCCTAAATCACCTTAAGCCCTAAGCCCTAAACCTTTAGGGCTTAGGGTTCATGCCTATGCTCTCAAAGTGGTTGCAAGGGGGCCCTTAAAGGTGTGGAGCCCTTGCAGGGGGGGGTGGGGGGGGGCCGAAACCTGAATAGAAGTTAGGGCTTCTGTTGCTTAGACCGTCCGGGGACAGTTGGGAATTTCAGGGTCTTTTTTGGGGAACCCTGGGCGCAAAAACCTGAACCCTAAACCCTCGACCCGAAACCTCTAGCAACTTACTGCAGGGCTGGACGTTGCCCTCGAAGGCCCCACAGGCTGAGAAAACCCGCTACCTAGGGTTTAGGGTTGGGTTTAGGGCTTAGGGTTTGGGGATTCGGGGGTTGGGTTTAGGGCTTAGGGTTTGGGGATTTGGGTGAGAACCCCTTCCCCCCCACCCCCCCCACCCACCAAGCCTTGCAGACACGCCCTTCGTCTCCTGTGCCGAACTTGTAGTAGCCATCGGGACACTCCTGAGGGCGGTTTGGGTGGTTTGTGAACGTATGGTTGTTGGGGCTTTTAGGCTGAGGTGTGGGAATTGTCGGGTGTAGGGGTTTAAGGGTTTAGGGTTTAGGAATGTAAGGTTTAGGGCTTTTAGGGTTCAGAAGTGCGGGAATTGTCGGAGCTTGAGGATTTCAGGCTTTCAGGTTTTCAGTGTGTAGGCTGAGGGTTTCAAAGTTTGTTCAAATCCCCCTGTCCAAGGCGCGGCGTTGAAGGGCTTTGGCGCTTGCAAAGTCAGCAAGCTCACAAGCGACCCTCCAGGAACGTAAGCTTTAAACCCAAAAAACTTTGCACCTCACGCCCTGAAGAGCTTGACCTTAGGCCCTAGAGCGCCAAACCCCACTCACTTAAAAGAAGATAAAGCCCCAATTTTGGGTTTAGACGTGCAACAGGACGCTGATTCCCGTCTGAGCGGCGTGGTCGCACCAGTGCGTGTGCGTGAGGTACTGGCCATTTTTGCACCCTTGGCAAGTGGTGGCGTTGGTGCACCTGGGATGGCGGGATTCTTGCTTATGCACTAGCCGCGGAAATAAAGGGTAAACTTCAAGACTTCCGCACACTGCAAACTGAGTAACACCAACGGCGGCACCACTTCAACCGAATCCTCGCTCAAAAGCTCCCCCTTGCCAGTCTCGAAACCCCCGAAACACTAAGGCCAAAGAACCCTAAAACCAAAGCTTAACACATAAGCCTAAGCCCGACACCTCGAAGCCAAAAGCCTGTGAACCTTGACGCTCTAGAGCTCTTTAGAGGGCCAGGGCACACCGTGCAATTCTGCGCGCACATGGGGCAAGTTCGCCCCACCTGCGGCAACGATCCCTACCGCAATGGACCCTGAAACCCAAGCAGTTGATTCAGATTGGCGTTGTTGTCTATTTTTTGGTTCATGATGAAGATGGATGAAGATGAAGACGAGGATGGCGACGACGAGGACGATGATGCAAAGTACTTGGAGTACTGCGATCATTGTTACCACCAGTATGTCGAGTATCTTTTGTTGATGGTTACTGATCGCATTACGAACATTGTCAATGCACTTTATCGTGTAACGTTCTGACCGTTTTCAGTGCTAAATACATTGTTAGTGCTTTTGTTACCCATGCTACTGATGCTATTGCTGTTGCTGTGCCTGCTACTACTGTTGTCGATATGCATGTTGTTGTTGTTGTTGTTGCTGTTAGTCGTACTGATTGCTACTAGTGCGATTACTATGACCATTGCCATTGCATTTGCTATTATTTTCCTAGTGCTACTACCGTGTCCAATGTGATGAGCATTACTGTGATCATCACTAATTCCTGATTTCTCGATACTCAGAACTTAGTTCTCAGTGACTATGTACTAAGTACTAAGTGTCTATTAATAAACAACTAGCTGCTAGTTACTCGCTGCTCAGTTCTCAGTTACGAATTGCTCACTACAAGTTGCTGCTCAGTTAACTCTTTCGAATTCCGAATTCCCACTAACAGTACTTGCTACTGTTATATTTACAAACTAATTACGGCGTTCAGCTGCCTATGATAAAGTGCAGCGTCTGTTGTTGTCAGTGTGTGACAACTGATATGTCTCCGCTTAACGGAGGTGTGCTGCTTGCTGGTTGAAAACCACTCCAATTCCCTTCAACTTTGATCGTCAAGGTCATTCTTGCACTTCTAGTCTACGTGTCACAAAATCCACGCTGTTCTTTGTGACAACATTTCATGTCCCCGCACGGCTTTCAAAGCTGTCTGTTGCTGGTCTTGACCGTCGTCAGCAAAACTATCCTGAGCCAATCCGAGTTTGCAGGATTTTTTTTTTACAGCTCTTTGTTCGTGAAAGCGCTGGTTGTCAACTTTCTCGCTCTATCATCCTTTCACCTCTGGCCCTGTCCTTCCTTTGGAGAGCTGGGGGCTTCCGAACTTACATAGGGCCTTTTTTATGGGTCCCCTATTTTTTTCTAAACCAGAAACACTAAACCCTAAACCCCGGGCCCGTAACCCCAAACCCCAAACCCGAAAACCCAAAAACCCTAAACCCTAAAACAAACCCCCGCTCACCTCCCTTCAGGCTTGCAGACTGCAGGGTTGGCGTAGAGTCATATATGGGGCCTTAATAATTAGAACAGGGTTTAGGGTTTAGGGTTTAGGGTTTGGGGTTTAGGGCTAGGGCTTAGGGCTTAGGGCTTAGGGTTTAGGGTTTAGGGTTATAAAGGTACCATAAGGGAATACTAGTAGTAGTTATTCCGACCCCTATAGTAGTCTGTCCCAAGCTGGCAGGCAAACATTGAGGAAGGGCTCCGGCTGACCAATGCCCTAAACCCTAAACCTAAACCCTAAACCCTAAACCACCAAGCCCCAGACTAAAACTACATTTCGGCCTCGCCATCGCCGTGGCGGAAGTAGCCATCGGGACACCCTGCAAAGGAGGCTGTGGGTGTCTCTCAGGATCGCCCTAAACCCTAAACCCTAAACCCTAAGCCCTAAGCCCTAAACCCTAAACCCTAAACCCTAAACCCTAAACCCTAAACCTTAAACCTACATGCTAAACCCGAAAAGTCCTTAAACAAAAAGCCTGAAAACAATCTCAAAACCCTAAAATCCCAAAACCCCTTAAATTTCTCATAATCCCGAAAAAAAGCCTCAATTTCCAAACCCATGCAGGTCTGTTTTTGGAGGGTGATTTGTGCTCAAAGGTTTGAGGGGTATAGGACCCAACCCCCTATATAAACTCTCTACAGCCCGTATCCCTGATGATTTTAACCCTAGACCTCAAACCCTAAACCCTGCACCCTATCCCCTGAACACCCTTATCCCTGAAACCCAAACCCGAAACCCTAAACCCTAAACCCTAAACCCTAACCCCTTCTCCCTGAACCCTAAACCCTGAACCCTATGAAGCTCCCAGGTTGTGGACAACTGAGAGTTTGGGGGGGTCTAAGTGGGGTTTGTGGCTTAGATGCGCAGGGTTCGGTGATGGGGCGTGGGGTAGAACCCCGTCTCTCTTGTTGAAACCCTCCTAAAGAGTGCTCAGTCCTGCGCCCGAAAACCTCTGGGTTTAGTGTTGTTGGCATTAGCGCAGGGAACCCCTCTGGGTACTGGCCATGACCCTGACCAGTAAATATTAGGCCATGTAGGCCATTGTGTTGTAAATTGGGGGAATGGGGGGGGGGGGGGGGGGGGCTTGGAAAAAATTGTTGAACCCCGTAACCGCAAAAACCCTAAAACCTTGAAAGCCCCGTACAACCAACAATACCCAAAACCCCGAAAGACTTCTACCCTAGACCTCTAAAGCCTTCAAGCCTCAACCCTTCAACCCTTCAACCCTTCAACCCTTCAACCCTTCAACCCTTCAACCCTTCAACCCTTCAACCCTTCAACCCTAAGCCCCTAAACCCTTCAACCTCAGCAGCCGTGAACTTCAACTTTCAACCCCCAACAACCCTTGAAGACCCCTAAACCCCGACTAGACCGTAAATCCTAAACTCTAGGCCCTAGACACCTCAACAATTAAACCATGCCTAAATTCTAGACCCTAGACCCTAAACCCTACGCCCTAAACCCGAAACCCTAAACCCTAAACCCCTAAACCCCTAAACCCCTAAACCCCTAAACCCCTAAACCCCTAAACCCCTAAACCCCTAAACCCCTAAACCCCTAAACCCCTAAACCCCTAAACCCCTAAACCATCCCTACAGTCCTCAAAGCCCCAAGTCCCATGAAACACAGAACCCGCTCCAGGAAACTGGGCCTTCATCGCAAGTCGCAGACGGAGTCAAATACTTTTTGTTGGAGCCTCCAGAGGGTTTAGGGGTTTAGGGGTTTAGGGCTTAGGGGTTCACGGTTTTAGGGGTTTAGCGTTTATGGCGTAGGGTTGAGGGTTTCGGGCTCAGCATTGTGTTGAAAAGCCTGGGCTTTTGCCCAAGGCCCTGAAAACCCTGTATCCCTCATCTCTCTAGATCCCAAAACGCCCCGAACCCCAAAGCTGGATCAGGTTTGGGGTTTAGGGTTTAGGGTTTAGGGTTTAGGGTTTAGGGTTTGGGATTTTGGGTGTAGGGTTTAGGGTTGATGTCTTCATGGGCGGGGAGAAGTGAAGCCATTTGGGGTGGTCTAAGTTAGGTTCTGGGTGCCATTCTTGGCTCATGTACTTGAATGGGTGCTATATACTAGACACCCTAAACCCTAAACCCTAAACCCTAAACCCTAAACCCTAAACCCTAAACCCTAAGGGGCTGATAAGAGAACCTGAGCCCTAAAGCTCTCGTAGTTCTTTAGGCTGCCGGTGCCCCTGTGCTACCTGCAGACCCCCCAGAAATGTAAGCAAACTGACTAGGATTTCGGGTTTAGGGTTTAGGATTTAGGGTTTAGGGTTGGGGGTTTAGGGTTGAGGCTTTAGAGTCTCCAACATTCCCTAAGCAACTATTAAACAGCCCCTAGACTCACCAATCCCCTCCTCCCCCCCCCCCCCCCATTCAACCTTCTGTAAGATGCTCTTTGCTTCGGCGCCCAGAATAGGGTTTTGGGGGTTATTGTCGTATAATTATAAAGGGACTATAATGGAATATTATTAGTAA
Source organism: Symbiodinium natans (assembly GCA_905221605.1). Taxonomy (NCBI): domain Eukaryota; class Dinophyceae; order Suessiales; family Symbiodiniaceae; genus Symbiodinium; species Symbiodinium natans. The sequence continues at coordinate 1,266,043 of CAJNDS010002235.1, read as the reverse complement.
TGCTTACAGAACACCCTTTACCCTCCAAAAGATTTTCTGAGACTTTCATTAAGTGTAGTTGAGAGCCATCCGTAGCATACCGCTTAGTTAAGGCACGCACAAGTCTTCTGAAACGAGCCACCCGTGAACCTTCAAGTACAAACCCTAGCCCCAAGGATCCCATGTACCTGTATGGTATATACTTGGGCCCTAAAGCTACTATATAGGAACCCCTCTAAGGCCCAAGTATATCCTTTATAGGTACATGGATCCTTAGGGTAGCCCTAGACTTCAAAACGCAACGCCGCCCCAGTGCACGAGCTCATGCATCACAACTAGACGTCCACCAGCCAGGTTGCCGCTTCCCACACAGTAGGTCGAGGTCTGGATTTCCGGAGCCAAGACTTGCCACAGGCTTTACAGGCCTCGATCTTGCCCGGGCCTATACGGTCAGAGTAGACCCACATCCCACACTTGCATACGCTGTACTGTCTGGTCTGAGGCGCCATGGCTTACTTGCCAGTGCGATGCAGTTCGTCCAGCCAGGCTGTGCGTGCGGGTTCCGGGAGGAGGAACTTGGCGTGGTACACCCAGCCGTTACGCGTTTTGCAATTCCTCGCCAGTTGGATGAGATTGTTTTTGGCTCGTTTGTAAGGTCCGGGGACACCCGAAATGGGCTGCTCACCCGAATAGTGCTCGACAAGCAGGGGGGGGGGGGGGTAGGGTTTACGGTTTAAGGTTTAAGGTTTAAGGCTTAAGACTTAAGGTTTAAGGTTTAAGACTTGAAGGGTTTTAGGTTTTAGGGTTTTCGGATTTTGTGGTTTCAAGGTTTCAGGGTGTTTAGATTTAGGGTGTTTAGGCCTTTGCCTCTAGGGTTTAGCCTTGCGGGTTCAGGGTTCCAAGCTTTGGAGTAGACCCTGGGAAAAAAAGGTACATACTTTTTAGGTACAAGTAGCTATAATAGGAACCCAGAACCAAAAATCAAAGTATATACTTTTTAGGTAATAAGTAGCTATAGTAGGAACCCAGAACCAAAAAAAAGTACATACTTTTTAGGTAATAAGTAGCTATAGTAGGAACCCAGAACCAAAAAACATATACTTTTTAGGTATAAGTAGCTATCGTAGGAACCCCAGAACCAAAAAAAAGTATGAAAGTATGGTACTCCAAGACCCAAGAGTTTACATAACGAGGAAGGGCTCCAAGGGGGTCAGAGTTTGGGTTTCATACGGTTTAGGGTTTAGGGTTTAGGGTTTAGGGTTTAGGGTTTAGGGTTTAGGGTTTAGGGTTTAGGGTTTAGGGTAGGGTTCTACGCACGGCACTGTGCCTCGGAGCTGAGGTTGTACCCTTGGGTTTGGGGGGACCCGTTTTAAGGATCCTCCGAGGGCGTATAAGGCCCATATTCGGAGAATCTTAAAGGAACCTCCTAAGCGTACATTCTTCGGGGTTTAAGTTCGACTCCCTTGATACACCTTAAGCCCTAAAACGGAAATCCTAAACCCTAAAACCTAAACCCTACATCCTTATCCAGTTTGGGTTTACTAGGAGTGTTGTTTCCCAGGATGGCCGTTAAGATCCTCTTGAAACAGATTCCTCAACTTGATCCTCTTAAACCCAACAAAGGAGAATACAAAATATCCCAAGGGCCTAAACCCCAAACCCTAAACCCTAAACCCTAAACCCTAAACCCTAAACCCTAAACCCTAAACCCTGAACCCGAGTTTCAGCTTCCACAACAGAAGATGTCTGAGCCCAGGGCATTCTGTCGCGTACGTGGCGCTGATGCATCTCCTGTAGGAGGTGACATCACTCTCGCCCCCCCCCCCCCCCCCCCCCGTAAACCCTAAGCCCTAAACTTGGGGTTTAGGGTTTAGGGTTTAGGGCTTAGGGTTTAGGGCTTAGGGTTTAGGGTTTAGGGCTTCGGGTTTAGGGTTTAGGGCTTAGGGTTTGGGGTTTAGGGTTTGGGGTTACCAAAAAAACCTGAAGATTCGAAGCATCCTAAGCCGCTTCTAAATTCAGCGTGTCCACGTCCAGCCCGGCGCTGATTCAGATGCCCCGAATCCCAGGCATTCCCTAAACAAAAGCAGGACAGCCAAGCAAGTGTATCCGAAACCCTAAACCCTAAACCCTAAACACTAAACTCTAAACCCTAAACCCTAAACCCTAAACCCTAAACCCTAAACCCTAAACCCTAAACCCTACACAGAACCCCCCCCCCCTTTTGTTGACAAGCAAACACAGCTACACCCAAAGGTTCCAGGTCCGAAGTGCAAGCTTCCAAGTCGAGACAAGCTGACTTTTCACATCCCAAGTTGCCAAGTGCATTAAGGCCCAAAATCGGTTTAGGGTTTAGGGTTTAGGGTTTAGGGTTTAGGGTTTAGGGTTTAGGGTTTAGGGTTTAGGATTCAGGCTTTCGGGTGGCACTGTTGTTCTTCTTTCGCCGGGCGTCTTCATGTTCTCCGGACAGGGCGGGCAGGTGTTGCCCATTTCGTTGGTGCCAAGACGGTAGCTGCCATCTGGACAGGTGTACTCACCTTGGGCTTCTTAAAAGGAAGAACTCTACAAACCCTAAACCCTAAACCCTAAACCCGAAATGCTAAACTGGGTTAATAGCCAGGTTTGCAAAATATTCCGGGAAAAATACAAGACTTCTATAGGGCCTGAAAAAAAAGAGTTGTTAGGATAAGGTCGTCAAGTTTTTATATGGGCTTCCTCAACCGGGTTCGGTTCCCGCTACATATGCTGTAAGGCCTGAGGCCAGGACCATGCGATCAGCTGTTCAAATGATGACCCTAAATTCCTCAATCTGATGGTTGGGGCTTCTAAGGCCTAATTTAGTTTAGGGCCTAAAGCGCTAAGCCCTAAACCCCCTTTTCTGGGGGGTCCCCGTTAGGATACGGCCCCAAAACTCTTGGGTACCACACCAAGGGCGCTAGCTCTCAAAGAGGTGGGGTTTTGGGTTTAGGGTTTTCATGAGACTCTACCTTGGACCCCTAAGGTTGTACCCTTGGGTTTCGGGGCCCTTCTTAAAGATTCCCAAGGGGATATAGAGCCACATCCTAAGGGGAACCTTTGTCCGACTATGTTAGGGGTCTTAGGGGTTTAGGGTTTAGCTGTATAGTATGGGCCCCCTAAAAAGGACCCCCTTTTTGCCCCCTTTTGTACATAATTTTACGGTCCCTGAATATGGCCCCTTGCCTCCTTTAAAGGGTTCTTGAAGTATGGTGGAGAAGGTATATAGGGATGCTTAGGGGGTCTTAGGGAGTGGGGAAACTTGGGTTTCTTGGGGCAGTTACATGGTCCCTTACAAGGGGACCCCTTAAACACCCCTTTTTTCCCTTTTCAACCCAAGGGCCCATACTGCAGAACCCTTTAAAGGAGGAAAGGGACCATAATAAGGGGCCCTACAAAAACCCGCTACAACCCTTAAGCCTTAGACCCTAAAAAGCCGAATCTTTAAACCTGAAGCCCTCAAAATCTAGCACGGCCCTACAGCCCTACGCCCTAAAAGCAGCCGAGCCCCCCCACCCCTCAAGCCTTCAGCCTAAACCCTAAACCCACATGCCCTCAAAAGCATCTAAGACCCTACGTCCTCTAAAGCCTAAAGCCCTATACCTAAGACCCACAACCCCTTAAATTCATCCCCAACCCTAAACGCGCTGCCAGACGGCACTTCTCATCTGGCGTCAGGAACGTGAAGTTCTGGCACTCTGTGCACCGCTCCTGACCTCGCGGGGGGCTTGGTTTATAGGGTTTAGGGGAGACGGTTTAGGGTTTTGGGTTTAAGGTTTCGGGTTTAGGGTTTGCCTGCAGATACTGGACTGGCACCGACCCCCCCCCCAAAAAAAAAAAAAAGTCAACCCAAACCTGGCTTCGCAGAATGCAAAAAAGAGGGTGTTTTTCCAAGAAAAGTTCACAACTGGCCGAAACTCAAAGCTGTACTTCCCAAGCATGTCAAGCCCGGCGGCTGTGGCAGTTGAAGCAAGTCGGCGGACAGGATTTGCAGAAACGCCCGATATCCTGGGTTTAGGGTTTAGGGTTTAGGGTCCGGGAGCTTGCAAAGATCACATATTGGGGCCGGAGACTTGAGAACTTAGTGTCATGCTTCATTTGAGTCTTCTGAGGATTCCGCGTTAGGGTTCAGGGTCTGGCGTGGTGTCCTCGTTCATGAGTAGTCGTGAGTAGGGGATAAGATCAGTACCTTCACCTGCTCAGGTAGGAATATGCAACCACACGACTATGACGGTCTTACCTGCCCATGATAACAAAGACTACCCCCCCCTCCCATCTCCGAAACAAGGACCCTATGACCCCAGCAAACTACTATCTTTATCCTGTTCCGAGTTAACCATGCCATCTTAAGTGCTAGAACCTGGAAGACCCACCAAATGCAGTGCTGGGTGGGGGGTTAGGGTATCCTACACCCCAAACCCTAAACCTTAAGCCTAAACCCTAAGCTGCAAGACGTGGTCTCAAAGGAAGGTAGGGGTTTAGGGTTTTGGGTTTAGTGTTTAGGACTTCGGGGGTTTGGGTGATTCAGTTGGGTCTAGGCCTTGGCGGAGAAAAAGCGTGGGAGGGGGGGGGGGGGGGGGGTTAGGGGTTAGGAGGTTTAGGGTTGAAGGGCCCTAGGAGTGTCTAGCCTAAACCCTAAACCCTAAACTTACAAGTCCTAAACCCGAAACGCTTTAAACCCTAAACCCTAAACCCTAAACCTTGAACCCGAAACCCTAAATCCTAAACTCGGTCCCTCCCCCCAAGCTGCCTCTGTGCCCTCGAAATGATAGCGGTCGGGGCATTTGTGTTCGCAGGAGCCTGACCGAGAGAAACAGAATCACGCTCAGGGTGAACTGCCCCGCCTCCCACCCCTCTGCCCCAAACAGAATTATTTGGCTTTCAGGGCTTAGGGCTTCAAAGCTTCGGAGCTCGAGGGGTTCGTTGGGATCAGTCCGATCCTTCCTGTCCATAGCCTTTGAAAACACCGGGCAGAAAAGTTCAAGCAACAAATAAGCAGGCTTATGGTTTAGGGTCTAGGACTTAAAGAGGCTTATGGTTGAGGGGTTCAGGACCTAAAGAGGCCTGCGGTTTTGGGTGTGGGACGTAAAGATTTGATTAGGGCTTAGAGCCTAGAGTTCCGGGTAAACCCTAAACCCTAAACCCTAAACCCTGAACCCTAAACCCTAAACCCTAAACCCCCTAAAGATGCAGACTAAGTTAGCATTGCCACCTCAGGAATACTACTGGCCCAAAGTCAAACGACACCCCAAACCCTGAGCACTCGACAAGCCCGTCCTAGACCTGAAGCATTTTCGACCTACACTGCCCCAAGTCAGTCAAACTGCCAAGGCCCCCATACCTGAAACCCAAAACCCTATAAACTCTAGCAGCTCGTGCAAAGTTTAGGATCTAGGGTTTCGGGATTGAGCATTCAAACCCTACAACCCCAAATGCCCTCTCGAACATTCCAAAACCCAATGAGCTGCTACATCCCTGCCCCCCCCAATAATACCCACTACATCCAACGAGCCAAAAGCACGATCTCTGAGCCCAACAGCCTCAAAGCCCAAACACTAAACTCTAAACCCAATTCCGCCCTAAACCCTAAACCTTAAACCCCAAACCCCAAACCCCAAACCCTAAACCCCAAACCCTAAACCCCAATCCCTTTCGCGCCTGAGGGGGTGAGGTAGGAGGCCTCCGCACACTCCGTGCACACGCTGGCGGTCTCGCAGAGATTGCACGGCCGAGGACACCTGTTTCTCTTTTGGTGTTTAGGGCACCGCCAATTGTGGTGCCTTTTTGGGGTTGCTAAGCTTCGTATAACAAGCAGATAAGAAACCCAAAAGCAAACAAGATCTAACCTAAAGCCTCAAACCTACAGGCCTTGGCTGCACTTAGCAGGGTAGCTATAAATTTAATTTTTACCTGCCTTGTTAAGAAACCCAAGGATCTAAAGTTACAGTAAAGCATCACAGAGGTACCATCTCAAAATAACAAGGATGCGGGCCAGACGCCGGTTGCAGTTGCCGCCAACGCTGTCGGTGCCGTTCTCGTAGTATCCTGGGTGTAGTTCCGTAGACCCTGAAACACCCCCTAAACCCTAAACCCTAAACCCTAAACCCTAAACCCTAAACCCTCAAAGACAAAGACTTCAGAGCATGGAGTCGAGGGCTTTTGGAGCTTCGGGTTTAGGGTTTAGGGCTTCGGGCCGGATGAGTTTTAGGGTTTAGGGTTTAGGGTTCGAGTCTGCTTAGCCAGCCCCTTCGCCTCCTGTTTTAACTGCTCTCGTGCGGCCTGCCCGGTCTTTCATGTCCTGAACGAGTCCATGTGGGGGGTAGGCATATTACGAGCAAGAGGACGCCCAATATGCACTCACACCAAGGCAAAGAACCATATCTACACTCGCCAAGAACAGTAATGACATAGACCCTACCTACCCCTAACCTCATAAACTCCAGTCATGCAGTTCACGGACAACCTGGCATGGATCCACATCCCGAAGGCTCCATGTACCCATGTAGTAGATACCTAGGCCTTAAACGGGTTCCTATAAGGGTACCTTAAGGCCTAAGTATCTACTATAAGGGTACATGGAGCCTTAGGGCATATGTGTGGGTCTGGTTGCAGGCATGTCTGTCAGTTCGTGAACTGATTCGGTGCTCCTTGTTCTCGACGAAGGCTGTCAGGGTTTCTGGCGTAAGCTGCATAGGGTTTAGGGTTTAGGGTCTAGGGTTCGTAATCGAACCGGTGGATGCTGCTCTTGACGCTGTTCTAAACAGGATGCCGCACGTCTGCCTCTAAAGCGATTCGGTTAGGCGCAGCAGATATTGCATTTCGCGTGGCCCGTGATCAGGGGCTAGAGTTAAGGGTTCAGGGGTTCTGGGTCTAGGCCCAAACCCTACACAAACCTACAGCCTACTACATCACTGTCCCTAAGGATCCATGTACCTATGTAGGATATACTTGGGCCTTAAAGGGGTTCCTACATAGTAGCTGTAGGGCCCAAGTATATACTATACAGGTACATGGATCCTTAGGGTGTCAAGCAAGACCACCTGTTCGGCTGTACGTCGCGCCGAGCATCCGCTGGGACATTCTGAGCGGCACTGGCTGTACTCCGTGAGATGCGTGAAGCCCCGGCAGACTGTGCACTCCTCGCCAGTGTGAGATTGGAGTCTACGCCCTAAACCCTAAACCCTAAACCCTAAACCCTGAACCCTGAACCCTGAACCCTAAACCCTAAACCCCAAACCCTAAACCCTAAACCCTAAACCCTGTGGACTTGCATTGGTGCAGATGATTCACACAGTCAAGGTTGCGGGGGGTCCACGGGCTAGACTTCCCTGAGCCCAGAGGCTTCTCGTGGTGAGCTGCTAGGAAATAGCCAAAGACTTTAATGTTTAGGGTTTAGGGTTTGGGGTATAGGGTTTAGGGTTATGTTAGACCCCGTGGCAATGTCGGAACATCGAAGTATCCTTCCAGCACATGTGGCAAATGGTTTAAGGAGCTCACAGGACCATACCACCATACCCTACCCATCATAAAGACTGTGGGCTAAGCGGCTAAACCCTAAGCAGAAGCCTTACATCCCACGGTCTATATTCGGCTGTCACATCATCTCCATCGCAGGCCCTAAGAACCATAAGTGGTGGTGGGGGGGGGGGGGGGGGGGGGGGGGGTCGTAGGGTGACCCTTTACAACATAAAGTAGGTGACAAGGCCTTTATAGCCTTTATATAGGCGACCAGGCCGGAGCACTGTGCCGACACATGTTTTTAGGCCTGAAGGCCTTATGGCTCCAGCTTGATCTAGCTAGGACTTGGGGCCCTAAGTGGGACCTACAGAGGTAACGCCCTGGGCTTCTGCCAAGTACTGTGGAAACCACATTCCCTCCCTAACACCTAAGCCATGAACGACTAAGAGCCCAGGACATAAGCTGCTGGAACAAAAAGCCAAAGCTTGTAATATAGGGTCCTGAATAATTAGAATATGGTTTCGGGGGTACTATAGTATAACTGCAAAGGGACCATAAGGGAATACCACTCGAAATTCTTCCGACCCCATATCATCCTCGCAACCTAGGTTCGTGTCTAGAACGAAGAGCAGCCTAGGGATAAACAGGTTGCCCCTTTTTTTGGTTAAAGGGGCTTATAAGGGAACCTAAGCCCTAAAAAGGAATGAAGGCCTACTCTGGGTTCTGGTTGTTAAGAAGCCTTCACCAAGCTAGCAAAACAAGGAGACTTGGGTAACAGGGCTTGAGCTTGTCATCATTAAGAAACTATAGGGTTTAGGGTTTTGGGTTTAGGGTTCAGGGAAGCAACATCGTTCAGGGTTGCAGTGCTTCGGGATATCCCCACATTAACGACAGTAAACTTGATGCAAGTTCGTTCAATTCAAGCCAGAACAGCTTGAAGGTGAGCAGGGTGAAGCCGACACCCCGGAGCCTCCCACTGCATTGTTTTCAGCGTGCTCCTGCCTGCATCACCAACCCAGAGCCTGACGACACTAAACCCTAAAACCCCCTAAACCCCCTAAACCTCCTAAACCTCCTAAACCTCCTAAACCGAAACCCCCTAAACGCCGTAAACCCTAGCCCTAAACCCGAGATCCGAAGCAACTCTTCCTGTCCTCGGCGCTGTTGCAGGCTTGGCAGTTCTCCGGGCACATGGGGCAAGTGCCACCCACCTCTGCAACTGCGTCAGAACGAGGGGGCGGGATCAAGGTTCAGGGTTCAGATTTCGGGCTGGAAGGTTTTAATTTACTGACTTTACTACAACCCTAAACCCCTGGACATTTGTTGAGGCCAAGAAAGAAGCCTGGAGCACCTAAAAGCTGAAACCCGAAACCCCTCAGCGTCGGACCCCTTCCTCTCCATCAATCCTGAAGCCCTGCAGTCCCAAGCCTTGTAATCAAGGGTCTAGGGTTGAGGGTTTTTCCGGAAACCAAATTTCGATAAACAGCACTACAAATGGACCGCAAACCCTAATCCCAAAACCCTGGGCATACCATAACCACCCCTAAAAGTAACACAAAGAGAAACTAGCTTGGAGCCTTCGGGTAAACCAAGCCTTAGGGTTTAGGGTTTAGTGCTTGGAGTTTGGGGCTTAGGGTTTGGGGTTTAGGGGTTTAGGGTTTAGAGTATAGGGTTTGGGGTTTAGGGTTTAGGGTTCAGGGTTCTCCCTCTTCTCATGCCAAGCCACACCCCCCGTGCCGTCCACAGTGTAGTGCCCCTCGGGGCAGGTCTCCTCACAAGCCGACACCCTTTAAACAAAAGCCTGACGAAGCCCAAGGGTTTAGGGTTTAGGGTTTAGGGTGTAGGGTCTAGGGTTTAGGGTTTAGGGTGAACCGAAACGAACCGCAATGACTCCGCAAACTCCCTGGGACGACAAGCCCTCGGTGGACTTTAAGATGCGTCTGCGACCTTGGCTGCCGAAGGGCGCAAAAAGAGACCCTCCCCCCCACCCCAACTGCCCAAACAGAAAGAGGCAAGTGGGAACCCCCCCAACCCCAAAACCTAAAAATCAAACGCACTGCAGACGTTTTTCCGTTAAATGCTTAGACCCTTTGGAACCCTGACCCCAACCAACCCTCAACTGTTCTCAACCCTAAAGCGACTGGCCAAAGCCCCTTTCAAGGCATCCACTCCTCGCACCAGCCGCTGGGAGTGAGGTAGAGGCCTGGGCCGCACTGCTCATGAGTTGTGGGTTTGTGGTCGAAGGGTGCGAGGTTTCGTACTTTTTTCGGGGGTAGTTACATGGTCCCTCTCAGTATGGGCCTTTATATACCGCTTTTATACCCTGTAAAACCCAAGGGCCCAAACTTCAGAACCCTGTAAGAAAAGTAAGGGACAATCTAAAGAGACCATGTAACTACCCTCAGAAATTCAGATTCGGCCAATTTCGAAACCCTATGCTATGAGTTCAGAGAGGCTTAGTGGCTTTCGGTTTGCAGTTTACGGAGTTCATATTGCGACCGTGCCTCCCAAAAGTTCTAGCAGTGAGTTGGGTGTCAATCTGCATAAGTCACTAAGTTTCCCAGGGGCCTCGTTTAGGCCCCGCCTTTTCTATGAACGATGAGAAGCCCGAGCATGTGATTCCCCAGACAAGGGTACTGCGCGTTTTGTGGCTTGCTATTAGGTTCATACGGGATCTTCACCCCATAATATTGGAGTGAGGGCACCACTGGGTGTACCAGTAGAGTACTAGCAAAACATCCACATAAGAGGGTCCTCAAGACGAGCTCCCCACAGCAATCCACCCCTAAACCCTGAACCCAAACCAACAAGCACCGAGGATCACTTTGGCCCCCCAGCACCTGAACCCTAAACCCTAAACCCTAAACCCTAAACCCTAAACCCTAAACATGCTACACACTTCCTGGGCCCCCAGGCCGTTGCGACACTCGCTGCAGGTCGACGACGTGCTGCACTGGCTGCACTCGTCGGGACAGGTCTCGCAAACACCACCTTCGAAGCTCCGAATTGAGTTCCCAAACTTGGGGTTATAAGGGTTTAGGGTTCAGGGTTTAGGGTTGAGGGCTACTTGAAGGTTCATGGGCAGTTATAAGGAGGGCTATTACAAGTACCCTAAATAAGGATATAGGTACCCTAAATAAGGTTAAAAACAGGGTCGTACCAGTACCCTAGATAAGGTTATAACCAGATATAAGCAGAGTTACCCTACTTCTAACCCCACTTAGAACTACTCAAGGTTCGCGGGATCATGAGGTTTTGTGCTTCCTGCCCAGGTGGACCCGTATGCCTGACGCTCTCTCTTGGAGGGTGCGGGGATACAACAGAGCCTGTGATACAGTACATATAAAAAGGTAGAATGTGTGTGTATATATATATATCATATATCTTAAAGCATCAATGGTGTAATATTGGGACAACCATGGTTTGGTGGGCGATCGGGGGCATGGCTTCTTGCAGAGGGGTTCGGAACTGCAAGCATTGACCTTGGAAGGGGCTCAATGTAGAGGGCTGACTGCAAGAGCGCCCAGCACTTGTTTTCTTTGTAGAATTATGCCTAAGCACCGAATCCGAATCCTCTAAGGTGCTCTCTTCTGATACCTACAAAGGAGGTTTGTGTTTTCATGCTAGCTCAAGTATTCTAGTCACGGACATTTCCCCAAGCAATGAAGCGACACCGCAGTTGTTGCATCGTGTCGGCTGAGAATACGGTTCTGCTATGGCGCCAAGTGCAGAAAAAACACTGTTAACCTCAACCGCAAAGCCGTTAAGGCCAGGGCTTAGGGTTATTGGATCCCCAAGCCTCCTTGGACCTCGTCAGAAGTAACCTTGCTTGTACTGATGACATTCTTCAACCGCTCTTCCTAGCCCTTCCTGCACGGTCTCCTCGAGCAGAAATGTTCCTGTTATCAAAACCTAAAGCCCTAGTGACTGGGTTGGCCTTTAAACCCTTTGAATCATATGTATGTTTTGGGACCCTTAAAAGAATATAATATCTCCCCAAAACCAACCTACAGGTAAGCCCGAAGCTGCGCAGAGCTCCGAGGGTCGCGCCCACGGCGCGGGTGCGGTTCGGGTAGTAACCTGGCAGGGTTTAGGCTCTCAATGCTTTCCAGCTTGGGGCTTACGGTTTGGGACTTAAACCCTAAACCCTAAACCCTAAACCCTAAACCCTAAACCCTAAACCCTAAACCCTAAACCCTTCATAAAGGACTGTTGATATATAAGGGGGAACGTCCCCTACATCGTGCGTTCTCAACTCGATGAACACCCCATGGAAGGAACCAATGGAGGGAACCTTGTAAGGGACCCTAGAGTTCGGGTTTAGGGTTTAGGGTTTAGGGTTTAGGGTTTAGGGTTTAGGGTTTAGGGTTTAGGGTCTAGGGTTTAGGGTGTAGGGTGTAGGGTTTAGGGTGTGGTCTAGGGTTTGGAGTTTCGGGGCTGAAGGATTAGGGTTCACGGGGATAGGGCCTCGGGTATTTACCTTCTTCCACACGAAGGGCGATCTGGGTTAGCCCGCAAACCCTAAAGCCTAAACCCTAAACCCATGTTCCTCAACACGCTCCTCTTTGACCCAGGAAGGGAAACTCAATCAACACACACAAGGTCCTACCTTTGGATGTTCACCCGTTATACTCACAGTCCTTAATAGGAATTTCAAACAGGGGGTACTATAATCCCTATTAAGGACTGTTAGTATAGGGGCCCTTCAGTCCCCTAAGTCCTCTAATAGGAGTCCTCTAAGTAGATTGCAAGTGGACTTATATTCGGGGATAGAAGTACCCATGAACCTCCAAGTAGGGTTTCCACACGCTTAAAACCCTAAACCCTAAACCCTAAACCCTAAACCCTAAACCCTAAACCCTAAACCCTAAACCCTAAACCCTAAACCGCCAAGCCGAAACTCAAACCCCGCATGGCCTGGTGGACAGGTGGTCTCGCAGGCCTGGTAGTGCGTGAGGAAGGTCGAGTACTTGCCTCGGCAACACTTTCAGGTTTCATGTAGGGTTTAGGGTTTAGGGTTTAGGGTTTAGGGCTTAGGGCTTAGGGTTTAGGGTTTAGGGTTTAGGGTTTAGGGTTTAGGGTTTAGGGTTTAGGGTTTAGGGTTTAGGGTTTAGGGTTTAGGGTGATGTAGCTGAGCTTAGAGGTTTGCGGTTTACGCGTTGAGGGCTGCATGGCTCGGGCGAAAAGAGGAATAGTTTGCGCACGGCACCTGTACTTTTAGTTGGCGTCACGTGCGGCTTGCGCATGCTTGAAATGAGCTTATGGCCACAAAGCAAATCACAGGGTTTGAGCTCATTGAAGAACCCTCAAGACCCTAAACCCTAAACCCTATTACCCTACGTTTAGCAAACGCAAAATGTCCGAACCTCACCTGCAGTCAGCATGCGCAAGCACACTAACCCCATGAAAAAACAAAAAGAAGTCCCTAACCCAAGAACAATAAACCCCAAACCCCAAATCCTAAACCCTAACCCTAAGCCACAAACCCTAAACTCGAAACCTCTAACCCCAAACCCCTGAACTCCAAACCCTTTCTCAAGCAAAGCCAGGAGGCACTCCCAAAATAGGTACCCTTTTGTTCGGAAACCCTAAACCCTAAACCCCAAAGCCCCAAGTGGAGCCAGGAGGCACTCCGTGCAGTGGTCCTCTGCCTCGCACTTGTTGCACGTCGGAGGGCAAACCTGCAGATGCCAACTTCTGGCTCGGAAAAGGTTTGCAGGGCTTAGGGCTTAGGGCTTAGGGCTTAGGGCTTAGGGCTTAGGGCTTAGGGTTTAGGGTTTAGGGTTTAGGGTTTCGGGCTAGGGTTTGGGGTCCAGGCCAGGGTTTTTCGGGTGTGGTTTTTTGGTTGGCTCACGTCTTAGGATTCCTGAGTTCCCTGCGGAAAAAGAAGGTTCACCTGCGGGTTTCAAGGCGGCTGACAAGACCCCAGGCGTGTATGAAGGCTACGTACTCAGCACCTAAGCAAGTTGGCTGAGGGGGCTGGTTCTGTATCAGCCCCCCACTTGGAGGTTCATGGCACTTACTAATTAACACAAGTATATCTGGCAATCATACATTAGGGAACTTAGGGGGCTTGTGAGTGGGCAATCAGTACAGTTGTAATTGGGCTATGAAGTACCATGAACCCTCCAAGCAGGGTTCAGGGTTTTGGTTCTGGGCTTAGAAAGCGGAGGGCTCAGAAGCTTCTAGATGAGGGTCCCCCTAGAGGCAGTTGTTCTTGTTCATGAATCGACAGGCGGGCTGGATACCCAGGCGTTCAGACCCCCGTCGTCCAGTGTAAAAAAAGCCCCGACTGTGGGAAGACAGGTCCTAAACCCTAATCCCTAAACCCTAAACCCTAAACCCTAAACCCTAAACCCTAACCTTCTGAAACAACCCTGACTTCATTGAGCTCAAAGACCAGCTCGCACCAACCTCAACAGCACCCTGGAAGTTCCAACACGCGCTGAGCGTGCAGTTTGGGGCTTTGCAGAGCTTTGAGTCTGGGGAGTTTAGGGTCCTAAGGTCCTAGGGGGTTAGGGTTTAGGGTTTAGGGTTTAGGGTTTAGAGTTTTACACGCCATGGCCCCCCAAAGAGCCTTGCAGACTCGTCCCAAGTCGTTGACGCCTTCCTCAAAGTAGCCTGCAGACAGGGAGAACGCGCGTCAACTCAAGTCAGGGTCAAGCCGGAGCTGTACACCCGGTTTAGGGTTTAGGGTTTAGGGTTTAGGGTTTAGGGTTTAGGGTTTAGGGTTTAGGGTTTAGGGTTTAGGGTTCATGGTTCAGGGCTTAGGGACCCTGATCCTCCAAAGTCCCAAGCCCTACGCTCCCGAACAGAGGCTTGCCTTTAGATTGGATCTAGGCCCTTGAGGATCTGCATTAACGTGTCTTCAGCATTCCAGCCTTTTAGGGCTTCAAAGAAAAATCATGTGGAGACTCTGACAAAATCGACTTTGCAGTTCAGGGCTTGCGCTTGTGAGTCTGTCCACCATCGCGGCCCAAACGCCAGTTTCACACCAAAAGACGTTTTAAACTGCAAGCCCTGCGATGTCACGCTGAACACCGGAAACTACCTGGGCCCTGCAGCCTAAGCTTTACTACACGGCTCTACAAGCCCCGTATCGAATCCACATATAAGCCGCTCGTGATGGATATCTTGGGGTCCCCAAATCCCAAATCCCTACAGCCTAAAGCACCCCCAAAGACCCAGGCTTGAGACGCTCTGAAACCTTCTTTGGGCCCTTCCGGCCCATCAGCCGGCGCGCATCAAAAAAAAGACCAGCCAACACAACCCGAGATTAGGGGGGGTTGGCTACTTCATGAGGGAACCTTGCACCCCAAAAAAAAGGGTAAAAGGGTACCACTGGGCTACCACGTCTCCCTCTACCCTAAACCCTAAACCCTAAACCCTAACCCGTAAACCCTAAACCCTAAACCCTAATCCTTAAACCCTAATCCCTATAATCCCTAAACCCTAAACCCTAAACCCTAATCCTTAAACCCTAATCCCTAAACCCTAAACCCTCAAGAGTTTAGGGCTTCGGGCTTGAGGGCCCGAGCATGAAGCCGGTAAGGCCCTCAGTCACTTGGGCTTAGGTGGCTCTCCCACGATTCTGAATGCCTACAGGAGGGTTTAGGGTTTAGGGTTTAGGGTTTAGGGTTTAGGGCTTAGGGCTTAGGGTTTAGGGTTTAGGGTTTAGGGTTTAGGGTTTAGGGCATCTGAGCCCTGCGCCGTCTTGGCACTCGTCCTCGCACCAGTTGTAGTGGGACAGGTAGGTGGAGTTCCGGCATTCCTGGACATCTGCGCTGCTTTGGGCATGGGCCCCCCTAAACCCTAAACCCTAAACCCTAAGCCCTGAACCCTAAACCCTAAACCCTAAACCCTATACCCTAAACCCTAAACCTTAAACCCTTGAGGCACTCGGTTGCGACGGGACTGAGGAGCTCGGGCTTAGAGATGCAGGGAGTAGGCATTCGCAGCTTCAAGGCTTGAGGACTTCAGGGGTCTAAGGCGTAGGGCTTCAGGCCGGGCGTGGGTTTTCATCGAGTGGCGCTTCAAGCGTAGAGAGGCTCTCCCATATCAACAAAGAAACGAACACATGCCTGAAACACAACGCTATCCAGCCTGGGCCTTTTTCGAAGCCTGTGGAGTTCCTACAACTGCCTTCTACAGCCCAGAAGCGTATCCCAAGTCAGAAGCTCTGTCACCGTAAGCCAGCAGCCACCACCCTGAACCCCAACCAAAAAAAAACCCTAAACCCTCAACCCTAAACCGCCCACACGCCGAAAGCCCCAACTCCCTGACAGCCTGGGGAGGGAACATGCTTTTTCCGGTAAGAAGGGAGCAAGGATGGTAATCCAGACTGTAAAATCCTGAACCCTAAACCTGAAACCAAAATTCGCCCTTAATCCCTCAGCCCTAACACAGGATCAGATGCCGAACCATTTGGTACGATTCGGATTTCGGGTTTAGGGTTTGGGGTTAGGGTTTAGGGTGTAGGGTTCAGGGCTTAGGGCTTAGGGCTCAGGGTTTAGGATTCTGAGTTGCAGGATTTTGGGCTTGGGGGAGTCGGAAGGTTTTTGTGCCCATGACCCGAAACACCGTCCTGGCACACCGTCGGGCTGGTACAGAGGCTGCAGTTCTCTGAACCTTTGGCTGCTCATGGTAGTAAGCAGTCATAAGAACAGTTTTCCTGCTAGAATTCCCCACTTGTATCTAGCCATGAACCGCCAAGTAGGGCTGAGGGGGCATTCTCGTGCCTGCTATTTGGGGGTTTACGATAATAAAGGGACCCCGAATATAGACAGCCCAACTACTAGGAACCCTTTTATAATAAGGGCCCCCAATAAGGCATTCCTAATATCGCAACCCCCCCATTTTTCACCACTTCAGAAGACGAAGGGGGGTCCGACATCAATGCTCTCTTGTCATTCCCTGACAGTTTCGCGCATGAATCAAACCATTGTCAACACAAACCCAATGCAAAAGCCCATGAGCAAAGCCATGACCTACTCCTCTAACCTAGCTGCAGAACTGTGACACCGTAGACTCGCAAAGTACCAAACCCTAAACCGTAAACCGTAAACCCTAAACCCTAAACCCGAAAACCAAGCCCGAGGCGTCGGCAGCAAGACTCCACTCCCGACCCTGCCCCACCCTAAGAGCCCCGGACAAGCACACCAAAAACCTAAAATGCAACAGCGGCCCAGGACAAGCTCAACCCCATAACCCCCCTGAACCCTGCCAGCCCTCCTGAAGAGCCCTACCTGGAGGTTCATGGTACTTATTCACCCACTATAGCTGTACTTATAACCATATTAGGGCACTTACGGGGCTTCTAAGTGGGTTATAAGTACAGTTCGACATGGTTAACAAGTACCATGAACCTCTAGGTAGCCCTAAAAACCCTAAACCCTAAACCCTAAGCCCTAAGCCCTAAGCCCTAAGCCCTAAACCCTATACACCCTAAGCCCTAAGCCCTAAGCCCTAAGCCCTAAGCCCTAAGCCCTAAACCCTAAACCCTAAACCCTAAACCCTAAACCCTATCCGGCCGGGCCCGGCGCAGAGTGGGCAGGAGTTGCCCACGCCGCCGGGCGCTGGGAGCTGCCAGTAGCCATCTGGGCAGATGTCCCGACCTGGAGTTAGCGTCTAGGGTTTAGGGTTGTAGGGTTTAGGGTTTAGGGTTGTAGGGTTTTAGGGTTTACGGTTTAGGGTTTGGGGTGTAGGGTTTAGGGTGAAGGGGTTCAGGGCTTGGTCAAGTTTCGAGATTGCAGGTTCTGCGTGATTTGGGCCTTTTCAAGCCTTGTGTCGTAAGTGTCGACCCACCTATGCCTTCAGAACTCAACGCTTGGCTCAGCTCGGCGGCTCACAGTGTCCATCTGCCCTGGATGGTCTCACCAAAACTTGTGGGTCTAGGGTTAAAAGCACTGCTTCAGTCTGCAATCGTGCCAGGAGTGCCCGCCTGGAGGTACTAAGATCCTTTGTCGAACCAGAGTTATTTTTGGCAGCAGCAAAGGCCGCATAAGCTTCAACAGTTTGGGCTCATGGGCCTGTGCTCGAAAGACAACGGGTCATGGGCGCATCCTCTCTGGCTCTTGAGGTTTAGGGTTGGGATGTTCCCCGTTATACTAACAGTCCTCAAGAGGAATTCTAATAGGGGGGCCCCATCATCATCCCTTGAAAGGTACGCAAAAAGGGACCATAACTTAGAGAGCTGACCATATGCTCATGGTGCATTGCTAGAACCCTCCACATCGGCCAGAAAAAAAGAGAATCCCCACCAATACTAAACCCTAAACCCTAAACCCTAAACCCAAAGCCCCAAACCCGTGCATGCAAGCCTCGCCCCATGACCCGCCAGCTGGTTGCAGTAAACCCTAAACCCTAAACCCTAAACCCTAAACCCTATGAACCCTAAACCCTTCAAAACCTCGTCATCCTGAGTCCTTTGCACGCGCCGTCTGGATTGAGGAACTTGTCATTCTTGCAAGCCGTGCCTGGGCCCAAGAAGGCTGCGTTGGGAGAAAAAGGTTACAGTTGGGTTTAGGGTTTAGGGTTTAGGGTTTGGGGTTTAGGGTTTAGGGTTTAGGGTTTAGGGTTTAGGGTTTAGGATTTAGGGTTTAGGGTTTACTGCAACCAGACGCTGTTAGGGCTCAAAACCTGGCAGCTTAGGCACAATCAAACCCATGAGTCGATCATTCGTACCTCCTCAAGCCTTAATCACCTGCAAGCAAGACCTTCTGCAGCGATGCCTCCGCACTGCACCCTAAACCCTAAACCCTAAACCCTGAACCCTAAACCCTAAACCCTAAAGCCTAATCGCTAAACCCTAAACCCTAAACCCTAAACCCCAAACCCTAAACCCTAAACCCTAAGCCCTAAGCCCTAAACCCTAAACCCTAAACCCTAAACCCTGTCCCGAGGCCAGGGCAAACCTCGTAGGTGTCGCATGTGTCGCAGTTGGGAGAGCACGGTTGGCCTTGAGGTTGTCGACATGAGGATTTTACGGTTTAGAGTTTAGGGTTTAGGGTTTAGGGTTGAGGGTTTAGGGGCAAGTGTGTAAGGGCCCGGCAATTTTTTCTATATATACACTCACCAATTTTAACAAGGAACCTTATATACATTCACCGCTAAGCCCTAAACTCTAAACCCTAGACCTTAAAATTTATAGGGTTTTCAAGGTATCCCAAACATGTCACTCCAGATCCACTTGAGGCGAACCTGAACCTGAAGTCATGCTGCTCCTTGTGAGACCTTTGGATACTTCTCCTCATGTGGTTTCACTATGCTTCACGTAGATTGCTGTATCTGCGCCTTTGTTGGGGGACTTTGAAACAACATCAATATTGTTCCTTATTGGGTTTAAGTATTCATCGAAATGTAAAATGGTTTTCAACAATGACCCAGGTAGTCGCGCAAAAGAACCCTAAACCCTAAACCCTGAACCCTAAACCCTAAACTCACAAAGGATCACTGCAAGACCCAGGAGCAGGTGATGTTGATCTCCCCGATGCCGAAAGGGTAGAGGCCAGGTGGGCACGTGTATTCCTGGGCAGTGCGCGAATTCGCGATACTAGACCCCGGAGTAACCTAGGAACAAACAAGGTACCTGTTTGGGTTTTAAGGGAATTACAAGGGAACCCCCCACCCTAAAAAGAGGAAATAAGGGCCTACTCCGGGTCCTAGGATAGATGTGAAGCTTTGCTTTCGTGAAGAAGGCAAGCCCACCAAACCTCCCTAAACCCTAAACCCTAAACCCTAAACCCTAAACCCTAAACCCTAAACCCTAAACCCTAAACCCTAAACCCTAATCCTCCTTAGGAATCTGAGGGCCGGTCGCATGTGCCGAAGGGCGTCAGAAAGGCCGAGTCCTTGCATTCGGTGCCTCAATTGATGTCCCGCTGCATGGGTTCGAGTCACTCTTAAGCTTGGGTGGGTCTGGGTTCAATGAAAGTTCATACCCCGAAACGCTAAACCCTAAACCATAAACCCTAAACTCTATTGACAAAAAAGTCAGAGCTAGATGCTCGCGGGTTTGAGACAGCTCTTCGGGGAGGTGAGGGAAGGTAGTATAGGGGGCTTAAGAGTTAGAATAGGGTTTTGGGAGTTGCTATAGCATATTTATAAAGGGACCATAAGGGTAAGCCATTCGTAATTATTCCGACCCCAATTGAACTATTGTAGGCAGGACTTCAACTTGTTGAGTGGATTGCTTGCAGGCTCATGCATGCCAACCTTCAGTTTCATACCGCGGAACCCTGCTACGTAGGACTGGTCTCGACTGTGCCCTCGACCCCAGACGCCTGCAGCTCGAGCCCACCAGGTTGCAAGGGTTTAGGGTTTAGGGTTTAGGGTTTAGGGTTATTGCAAAGCTATAAAGCAACAGCCTGAAAACCGCCCGGTCGGCATCTGCTTGCAAGGAAGTGTTCACACGAAGTTCGCTTCATTCAGCCGAGGCGTAACCCTGAACCCGAACCAAATGCCAAAGAGTGGGCAGTGAGCCGTAAACTGTCAAACCTAAGCTGCTGCCTTCGTATGCAACATGTCCATCATGTTCCACAACCACGAGAAATACAAAGCAACAATCTGTTCAGCTCCAAAAGGATCGGGGGTACATTGTTGCGGGTACCTGCCCTGGGGATCTTGAACCCTAAACCCTTCACCCTGCACCAGCATCATGCAGCCCAAGGTTCACTCGGAGGCCGTGTTGCACTTGTTGCAGGGAGCAGGGCATTGCTCGCACGTTCCTGGGTCTTCCAGGGCTGCGACTCCAGGCCCGTGGGATCTCCCGTGGGGTTTGGGGTTACATAATTGTGCTGTGCCGTTTGGGGTTGCTTAAGGCTTATACCCACATACGAGTACCTATGTGAATACTCGGTCCTATTTGATGGACACGGTTAGCCGCACTCGGGTGAATGCCGGGAAGGCCGACAGCTTGTCATGCGCACATGCCTACGGTGTGCATGAACAAAACCTCTAGCCCGAACACTGGCCACAACGACCCATCCATCGGAATGAAGCAAACACACGTTGACCTGTTGACCTGGCCTTTCTAGATTGACGACTGCTGTAAGTGTCAAAACTGCTCTACCGAGGGGCGACCCGTCTCAACGGACTCGTCTGGGATGTTCTGATACCAGCCAGCGGGGCCTTGGGCGCTTTGCCGGAACTTCAAATTCTGATCGGAGGGAAAGAAAAACACAAATGGCAGAAAGCAAACTCCAAAAGACAGTACTGGCAAGGGCCCGGCATGCAGTCTTGCATGTGCTGCTTGTAGGGTCGAGGAAGTAGTTGTTCTTGCAGACTTCACACCTAACGGCACAGGTGGCAGTGAGGCAATCCTCACGTCTGATGCATGTGAGCGGTGCACGAACGCGCACAGCAAAACTGCGGCGAATGACCGTGGAAGGCTCTACGGCCTGAACAGCTATAGAAACCCTAAAGCCTAAACCCCAAACCCTAAACGCTTCTTCACAACAGGAAAGCTGCGATTCAGCAACTGAGGGCTGAGCACCAAGGCGCCAGTGCACTCGACACAGTTGTCGGAGCAAAGCCTGAGAAGAACAAACATGAAAACATGGGTTTAGGGCTTGGGGTTTAGGGTTTAGGGTTTAGGGTTACGCAGCCGTCAGACTTCTTTCAATCCACATGGCGCTGCTTGTCGCTTTTCAACATGGATTCGGACTTCAAGGGGCTTAAGGGCCCCTTGTGGGATTTTCCGCATTTGGGGACAAGTGCCTGAAGTGTTTACACGACTGTTGGTCTAGTGCAAAATGGCATATTAATGAGAGATTAAGCAAACGAACAGCGAGAGCCAATCTTAAGATAGCGTCCTTCACCTGCCCTTGCCTTGATTTCAGGTTTGTGGTATTACGAGGGTTTAGGGTTTGGGGTTCAGGGTTTAGGGTTTGGAGGTAAGGGTTTAGAGGTTAGGGTTTGGGGTTTAGGGTTTAGAAGTTAGGGTTTAGCGTTTAGGCCTCTCAGACTGAAAGCTGGAGCATGGTGTCGGCCGCCTCTCTGTCGCGTCTGGGCCCCCGGCTTGCAAGTGCCCCCGACCTCTTCCGTGCCGTGCTCGTAGTAGCCGGGTGGGCACTCGTAGTTGCCTTGGGTTTAGGGTTTAGGGTTTAGGGTTTAGGTTTTAGGGTTTAGGGTTTAAAGGGTTTAGGGTTTAGGGTAGGCAGGGTCTCACTCCGACCCTGAAAATCCTACGCCTTCTTCGCAACTGTCGACTAAATACTCAAGCCTCTCATCGGCTGAAAGGCCTAAACCCTAAACCCTAAACCCTAAACCCCAAACCCCAAACCCTAAACCCTAAACCCTAAACCCTAGGAGATATGCCTCACAGACCCTGGAGCTCCACCCCCTAAGTTCCCAAAACCTTGGTAAGCCCCATCCGGTTTAGGGTTTATAGGGTTTAGGGTTTAGGGTTTAGGGTTTAGGGTTTAGGGTTATTTCCCAAAACCTTGGTAAGCCACATCCGGGTCGAAGGTCTATAGGGTGAGACTCGACATCACCGGATTCCTCGTGTAGACTGAGATAACAAAGAATTGACAAATGTGCACGGGCAGCTGTGGCCCGCTACCCTAAACCCTAAACCCCAAACACCAAACCCTCAACCCCATAACCCTAAAACCTAAATAAACCCTAAACCCTAACTCGGGCATGTGTTTCGGGCTTATTGCTCCCTACAGCCGGCTGTCAAGTGAGTTGCCCGCTAACCCCTAAACCCTCAACCCTACCCATATATCAGGTTTAGGGTTTAGGGTTTAGGCTTCAGGCTTGAGGGTTTAGGGTTTAGGCTTCAGGGTTTAGGGGGTTATAACCACATTAGGGCACTTAAGGGGCTTATGAGTGGGCTATGAGTGCAGTTGTTGGGCAATAAGTACCATGAACCTCTATCGGCTGATGGTTCTTTTTTCGTGTTTTTATTGGTTGTTTTTCGTGCTTTGTACGGTTTTAGGTGAGAACTTAAACCCTAAACCCTAAACCCTAAGCCCTAAGCCCTAAACCCTAAACCCTAAGCCCTAAGCCCTAAACCCTAAACCCTAAACCCTAAACCCCAAGCCCTAAGCCCTAAGCCCTAAACCCTACACCCTAAACCCTAAACCCGAAACCCTAAACCCTATAAACCCTAAACCCGAAACCCTAAACCTAAACCCTAAACCCTAAACCCTAAACCCTAAACCCTAAACCCTAAACCCTACCCTAACCCATGAAAAACACAAAACAAACAGAAAAAAAGCACTAAAAAAAAAAACCTGGACGCCTCCAAGGATGTGTTGTGTGTTCCCACTTAATAACCCAAGTGCTTCTATCCCAACTAAGTATAGTTATAATTATCATTAAGTATCATCAATGTTCAGGATGTATTTTGTTTCCCGGCCTCTTCTAGGTGGTCTAAGTCTGACGCCCCAAGCGCTGGCATTCTCGAAATTGGATTCCCGCAGCCGCGGGAACATGCGGGGTTTTCAAGCAGCCAGAAACTGAAGCCTTCTGACAAAGACGCGACACCCAATCTCTGAAGCCCGTTACCTGTCCCCTAAACCCTAAACCCTAAACCCCAAGCCCTAAGCCCTAAACCCTCTACCCTACACCCTAAACCCTAAACCCGAAACCCGAAACCCTAAACCCTACGATTTTTGTAGGGTTTGGGGTCTACAGGGGATGGATGCAGGAAACCTAAAACCTGTAAACCTGAAATGGAGGTTTCCGAAAATAGGGGCACCCTTTTGGGGGTCCTTTAAGGGGGGTTCTATTCTATTTTGGGTAGAAAAGAGGTTCCCCCTAATTTCGGAAACCCCCCAAATGGATTTTTCAGCTGCAACGTGCTTAAGCTGTGCATGCCCGAGCTGCATTTGGAGTCCGGGGTCAGGTACCTTGCGAGAAGGCCACAGTAGATTGTCATCCCCGTCCCTTCATGAGCCTACTTACTAACTATAGACCCGGACCCGAGGATCTCACCCCAAAACCAAGCATACCATATACACACACCCTAAACCCTAACACCTTAAGCGCCAAGAAGGCCTCTCAATCCCGGTCCCTATAGGCTTTCAACCCTGCAACCTCAAGGTCTGCACTCCGAAAGCCTTCAAGCAACGATCTTGCAGGGATGACGGCTTAGGGTTGAGGGCCTCTAAGGCCTATACTAAAAATGGTCTCGCTTGAGTGTGCTGGGCATACGTGGACATCGGTATTGTCGTAGGTGAAGTCTAAACCTCCACTCTCCACCTAATTCAGTATTGAAAGGATCTCCTGGGCGGGTGCAGAAAGCAGCTCTCTCTCTCTCTCTCTCTCTGCAAAGAAGTGGAAAAGAAGTGGGAAGCTCGGGGTTTGTTCAGGGTTTCCTCTTTCAACCGCTGCGCGTTCCTCCGTCGGGCTGCTGCATGCGCAGCCCCGCCTGAAGCCTTAAGCACGAAGGCGGCACCAACCCAGCCCTACGCCCCCCAAGCAAACATAACTTAGCTCGACACCTTCAGGGTTTAGGGTTTAGGGTTTAGGGTTCAGGGTTTAGGGTTTAGGGTTTAGGGTTTAGGGTTTAGGGTTTAGGGTTCAGGGTTTAGGGTGTCGAAGGTTTGTACGTGTTCGGAGCTTAGGAAAGCTCAGGAGTTGAAGGTTCATCGACCGATGCCAAACATTGCAGGCCAGGCGCGTGAAGTTCTTGCACTCCTTGCAGATGTCAGCCTCAGAGTCGGAGGTCTGGAGTTTTAAGGGGCCTATAAACCCTAAACCCTAAACCCTAAACCCTAAACCCTAAACCCTAAACCCTAAGCCCTACCCAAAACCATGAACTTGCTCAAAACCTTCAACGACTAAGAAGCTACGAGCCCGAGAGCCGACAAGACTGCCAGCGTAAACCCTACAGGGCCCTCAACCCCTATCAGACAGTGCTTCAATCCGAGATTATTGCTCAGAGAAGGCAATCAGAAGGGGCCCAAACACAAAAGGATCCTGGAGAATCCTGAGCGCCAGAAACCAAAGCCACATGTCGCTGAACCCCCCAAGCTCCCACAGGCCAGGGGGGGGCGCCAGAGGGTGTTCTGAAGGGTAGGCCTTTTCGGGGTCTCTATTGCAGGATGTACCACATCAGCCCTGTATAAACTCTGAACGTTCAGGGCTTGGGGCCCCTGTGGTTTCATTCCATGTTGACCTACCTTCTCCCTCCCTCTCAAACAAAAAATAAGGTCCCAGGACCCTAAGCTTGAAACGCAAAATCCCTAGACCCTAAACGCTAAGCCCTAAACCCTAAACCCTAAACCCTAAACCTCCAAACCGCAGCCCCAGGCACTGAGTCGCACTTGTTGCAGGTGTGGAAGCACCGCGGGCAGATCCTGTAAGGTTTAGGGTTTAGGGTTTAGGGTTTAGGGTTTAGGGTTTAGGGTTTAGGGTTTAGGGTTTACAACCCTAAACCCTAAACCCTAAACCTTAAACCCTAAACCCTAAAACCCTGAACCCTCAACCCCAAACCCTAAACCCTGTGTAACCCTAAACTTGGGGAAAACCCTGAACCTTCGAGGTGTTCACGTCCGGATGGGCTGAAGGTTTGGAGGCTCTGGGTTTCATGCGCCCTGCACGTCGTCGCTCGGGTTCAGGGTTCAGGGTTCAGGGTTCAGGGTTCAGGGTTCAGGGTTCAGGGTTCAGGGTTCAGGGTTCAGGGTTCAGGGTTCAGGGTTCAGGGTTCAGGGTTCAGGGTTCAGGGGTCAGGGTTCAGGGTTCAGGGTTCAGGGTTCAGGGTTCAGGGTTTAGGGTTTAGGGTTTAGGGTTTAGGGTTTAGGGTTTAGGGTTTAGGGTTTAGGGTTGGAAAAAGCCGTCTGAACCAAGCGTCCTGCCCGTCTCTTCCTCGCCGTGGCGGTAGAAGCCGTCCGGGCCTTAATTAAGGCCGCGGAAGTTGGTCACATTCGGGCACCCGGGGGTTTAGGGTTTAGGGTTTAGGGTTTCGGGCTTGTTTAGGATGTCACAGGGGGGGGGTTCAGGTTGCGGGGCTGAAACGAAGAGTTTGAGGGTTCAGGGTTTGGGAGGCTGGAGAGAGTAGATCTCCTTTCAAGCTTCCGCAAAACTAGCCTGCAAGTGCAAAGGGTGCCTGTTTCGGGGGCTCTGTTTGGGATGTTCCCAAAAACACAAAAAGTCCTTGGTGAGGAAAATAGTACCCCCTACTATACTCCCGATTAGGGACTGTTAGTATAAGGGGGAACGTCCCCAGCTCTATTTGCTTTCTGAACCCTAAACCCAAACCCTAAACCCGAAACACTAAACCCCAAACCCTAAACCCTAAACCCCCAAACCCTAGACCCGAAACCCTAAACCTCTTAGTCCTGGAGGACCACCTTTTCCCCCTGAGCTCCTTGGCACTCCGTGCGGCAGGTGCTGTCCGGGTTCCTTGGTGTCATGTGGAGATGTGGGTTTAGGGTTAGGGTTTAGGGTTTGGGGTTTAGGGTTTAAGCTACTGTTTGCATAAGAACCCCCCCCCAACAAAAAAAAGAAAAGAAAGAGACTTGTAAGGGCAAGATAAGGGGATTTATGTAAAGATGTTGGGTTGTAAAGGGCCCAGGGTTTTGGGGTTTTGCATTTTGAGGGATCCCGTTCCCACGCATGCCCTGATCACCACAGAATTCCTCATCGGTGCGTTTAGGGTTTAGGGTTTAGGGTTTAGGGTTTAGGGTTCAGGGTTTAGGGTTTAGGGTTTGGGGTTTGGGGTTTAGTGTTTAGCGTCTAGAACTCCTCATCGGTGCCTCGAATACAAACTGACTGATATTGGGGTACATTCGGCTTTTTTAATGAAGGGCTACCTCGTAACCGGCTGTCCTATGCCTGGTAAAGGGGTACATCGGGCATGAAGTCGGCGTATGGGTAAGACGGGGAAAACCCTCAACCCTGCAAACTATACAAACCTTCCACTCTTCGAGCACCCCCAGCCCCCAAGCTCAGCGACCTTCTGAAGCCAGGGTGTTGTGTGGGAGTTGCTTTCGATTTGGGGCTTGTCTAAGATTTAGCTACTAAGTTTATGTTTCGGGGCCTTGTAGGCTAACGGCGGGCTGCTTTTGCTAACAGGGGTTTCTCGAGTTTCTATGTGTGAGTTGTTGTCTATGGCTGAGAAGGCGTTAGAATGTTGAGGGCTTGTAGGCTCTAGACAATTTAGGGCTCATCGGTAGAGTTCAGGGCTCCGCAAAACCACAGCGGATTCTGAAATCTGGCGAGGGCTCAGGTACCGCGACTCGGTACACTCCAAGCACACGTCCGGACCTTTCAGGGACTTCTCTTAAAAGACGAATTGCCAGGCTGGGTTTAGAGTTACGGATTTCGGGTCTGGGTTTTTAAGTTTTTTGGGTGCAGGGTTTAAGGCTTGGGTAGATTGGTCTCAGGGTTCAAAGGGCCCTAAACCCAAAAAATCACTTGAGGGGCTTGCGAACCCCAAAACCCTAGCCCTAAACCCTAAACCATAAAAACTAAACCATAAACCCTAAACCTGAGGGTTCTTGAAACCGTTGTGGGGAGCTTGGTGAACCATGGGGGTTTGGGGGGCCCAGCAGCGCGTTGAGGCGGACAGCCTGAAGCCCTAAGCCATGAAGCCTAAAGGCCGGAAGCCCGAAGCCATGAACGGGTTTAGGGTTTAGGGTTTAGGGTTTAGGGTTTAGGGTTTAGGGTTTAGGGTTTAGGGTTTAGGATTTAGGGTTTGGGGCTTCGAGCTGAGGGTTTAGGGTTTAGGGTTTGGGGCTTAGGGCTTGGGAGGTTCCTCCTTATACTAACAGCCCTTCATAGGGATTATAGTGCCCCCTATGAGAATCCCTAATAAGGACGGTTACTATAAGGCAACATCCCTAAAAGAGTGTAGGGTTTTGACCGTGGAGGTTGAGAGTCGGGGGATAATCAAACGCTCAACCCCTCGGGTCCCCCCGAGGGCCCCTACCGTAGCCCGTAAACTTCCCGACATTTCCCGACCTCCTCACCATAACTCGAAAACAAGGGCTTAGGGTTGAGGACGAACGGGCAGGTCAAGCGCCGTATCATGAAGCTTTGCGGAGCCACCCTAAACCCTAAAGCCTAAACCCTAAACCCTAAACCCCTCTTGAGCTGACGTATCTTGCTTAGGGGTCTGGAGGGTTTAGACTGTCGGATTTCGAGCTTCAGGACTTTAAGGCCGAACGACTCAAGGCTTTCCAGGCTTTCGGGCTTAGGGTTTATATAGTGGTCGGAAAGCACATGCCCTTATGGCTTTGTAATTATACTATAATAACCCACAAAACCCTGTTCGAATTATTCAGGCCCCTATATTAGAAGCTTTCTGGGCTTAGGGCCTGATAAGGTTGCTTGTTTTTAGGCATTTGATACGACCCTAGAAGCCACAGTTTCCTTAAGCCGAGCCCTAACCCCTAACCCCAGACCCCAAACCCCGAACCCTAAACCCTAAACCCTCTAAACCTAAACCCGGAGCCCTCTCCAGCCTGTGCAGATGCCGCAGAAGCTCATGGGGCAGCTTTCGCACGTCCGGCCACGATCCTCTGCACCCTCGCGCACGGAGTTCAGGGTTAAGGGTTTAGGGTTTAGAGTTCAGGGTTTAGGGCTTGGGGTTTCGGTTGGTGGTCTCTTCAAGTAGGTTTTTGTTTTTGCAGGAGGTTCTTATTAGGGTGTCTAGGGGCTATGTTAAGGTATACGGGTAACAGATACAAAAGCCACCGGACTTTAAGTTAAACCCTAAACCCCAAATTCTGAACCCTAAATGCTACTGGATGATACAATCTGAGTCCCGAAAACTTCCCTGCATGCAGGAGTGCTCCCAAGCCCCTAAACCCTTGTCAACCCCTATAAACCCGTATAAACCCTGACAAAAACCCTTCTAAACCCTTCTAACCCTGATAAGCCCATCGAAACCCCTTAAACACTGGTAAGTCCGTACAAACCCTAAACCGTAAACCATAAAGCCTCTAAACCCTAAACCCTAAACTCTGCCAGCACGGCCTCAGGGTAGTAGCCATCCGGGCACGTCACCACGCCTCGGGCGCAGCTTCGTCCGCAAAACGCTAAACCTAATGAAAACCCCGGGGTTTAGGGTTTAGGGTTTAGGGTTTAGGGTTTAGGGTTTAGGGTTTGGGGTTTGGGGTTTGGGGTTTGGGGCGAGCCTCAACCCCTCTCTCCACGACCCAACCTCCAAACCCACCAGACACCTGCAGCCCTTGCCGCCAAAAACAACCCTGAAACCCTGAACCAAACAACCCTTAAACCGTAAACCCTAAACCCTAAACCCCTTAACCCTAATTAAACGCTAAACCCTAAACCCTAAACCCTAAACCCTAACCCCATGAGGGATCTTGGGGAAAAGGGTACTACCAAGCGTCCTCTTAGCAAGAAAGCCGCATCGCCGCCCCGAAAACCCCATGAAGTCCCCTGATCCCACATGGACTTCTTTGGGGGCTTCTAAAAATTGGTGTGTAGGGAGTAGGGCTTAGGGCTTAGGAACACCACATAGTTCTCCCCTCCGAAAAGGACCCCTCTTCATACCCCTAAAGCCTAAACCCAAACCCGGCATTTCAATTCTATTGCCGCAGGATTTACGACAGTTTGCGATTTAGGCGGCAACTCCACTGATGCATAGGAACGCCATCTAGGGCTCGCGCAGTTGTCCATGTCATCCAGATGCATGGAGTTGTTGCCTGCGCAGGGACCCCTAACCCCTTCACCTCCAACTGAGATGGGCAGAATGCCTTAATTAGGCTTCGGGGTGTCGGTCATTTTGGGGTTTGGGCCCTGGGGCTTCGAGCGCCACTTCTTGCGATCCCAAGCCGAAGCCCGGAACCTTCTCTGAATCTCTGCCCGGTGGCACTGCAAGCACAGCGTAGCCGACTCGCACATGTGGCAGTTCTTCCTGAGCTTCTCATGGCATCCGGAAATTAGTCGCTGTTAGGATTTACGGCTCTGGGGCAATCATCCAGGGTCCGTTTGGGGGCAAGTACACCGGCTGCAATGTCTGGAGCAGTAACAGAAAGTGCACAGCAGAGCAGATCCGAGTACTAGGTGTGTCAGTGCATCTGCTGCCCTAGACCCTAAACCCTAACTGCATCCCGAAAGGCCATCAACCCTAAACCCCTTGCTACATACCTATATACACCCAAGACCCTAACTCTTCTGGTAGCTACATTTACTTGGCGTTTAGTGGAGACCAAACCCCCTAGACTGCCACAAACAAGGAGTCAGAGAGGGGATTGGTTTAGGGCATAGGCTTAGGCTCTTCGGGGTTTAGAATTTATTAGGTTTGTCGAAAGCTAAGTTAGGGGAAAGGTGGCAAAAACTCTCTAAACCCCTAAACCCTAAACCCTAAACCCT
Organism: Symbiodinium natans; assembly: GCA_905221605.1. NCBI lineage: Eukaryota > Dinophyceae > Suessiales > Symbiodiniaceae > Symbiodinium > Symbiodinium natans. The sequence continues at coordinate 1,236,304 of CAJNDS010002235.1, read as the reverse complement.
AAAGCCTAAACCCTGAACCCTGAACCCTAATTGAGCAGTAGATGCTGTGTGAAGCCGATTTCACCACATCAAGAGATACACGGGGAAATGCAGTTCCCAACCAAGTGGGCGCCAATCAATGCTTTGGGTTTTGGGGGGTTTAGGGTTTAGGGTTTAGGGTTTAGGGTTCGTAAACACTGCCAAACATGCCCAAAAAAAACGTGTGGTCGTTGTGTACATGACGATGAGTTTTGGGACCAGTGAGGGTTCAGGGTCTTTGGGGTCTAGGGTTGAACACAAATCCCAAAACTGTTAAATTAGCTAGCAGGATTTAGGGCAAAAATGTTCTTTCAGGCTTAGGCTTTTGGGTGATTTCTGAAAGGGGAAGCACCCAAAGACCCTCTAGACCATCCATCACACCAGAAATGCCACGAAAGTGCGTGAAGGCATGGCGCCTATCTTCTTGTCCACGGCGGTAAGTAGTTACTGCAGCATGTGGCTGGTGTTGTTCTTCTTTTGAACTCGTTGCTGTCACTGTCAGTATCCCCAACGCCCCGTTGTTGAGGGACAACTGCCTGTCATCTTCCACGGACCGCAGCTGCTGTCCGCGCCCGTACGAACAAGCCGAATTTGCTGATAAATTCATCTTTCGGCACGCCCGTGTCGAGAAACTCGCGTAAGTAAGGACTACAAAGATGAAGGTTCTCCTACGAGGGGGATGTTCTAGGGGCCTAGTTAATGTTTAAAGTTTACATCGCATTTATAAAAGAAAGAAGCAGTATAAACCCTAAATCTGAAACCCTAAACTCAAAACCCTTAAATCTAGGAATTTTACCTTGGACCCTTAAGGTTGCACCCTTAGGAGCATTAGGGGTAGGAGTCTTAATCCCTTGATTGAAATCTAAACTCCAGACCATAAACTCTTAACCCTAACCTACTATTTGCTTAAGAACCCTCCCAGAAAACAAAAACAAAATAATCATCCCCTTTTTACCCTTTTAGGGAAGAACTTTTGGTGTTTTTTGGGGCGTTCTTATGCCAACAGTAGTAACAGAGAGAGCCTCGAGTTTAGGTCGTCCAAGGCACTCGCAGTGGGGACAAGCCCGCCCAGTTTCCGCTTCCTGGTCGGCCGATGCTTGTGTTGACGGGTTTAGGGAGTTTAGGGGTTTGGGGGTTTAGGGTTTCGGGGTTTAGGGGTTTAGGGGTTTGGGGGTTTAGGGGTTTAGGGGTTTAGGGCTTTAGGGGTTCAGGGGTTTAGGGGTTAGGGTTTAGGGTTCAGGGCTTAAGGCTTAACAAGGTTTAGGTTTAGAGGTTGTCGGGTTTGCATGGGTATCCGGGCGACAGGGCTTATGGATTTCTAGGGTTTGCAAGGTTTCACCCTAAACCCTAAACCCTAAAGGGTGACAGGGTTTAGGCTGCCCGGAGGGCACCGGGGCAAGTTGCTCAGCAAAAAAGGTCAATTTCCGGGGGCCTTTCAAAAGCGGGGGGCTCCTAGGGTTTAGGATTTAGGGTTTTTGGGTTTAGGGTTTAGGGTTTAGGGGTTACGGGACCCCAAACAAAGAGTACACCGGCCCTAAATCCTAAACCCTATAGACCCTAGAGACCCTATAGACGGCCAATGGAGCCATTGATGCCCACGAGCAGCATGTTCATGTAGTCTCCATACCATTCGCAGGGTTTACGAGGAAAGCCAAACCCTAAACCCTAAACCCTAAACGCATGCTGGCGAGCCTAGCCCTTAGCAACTGCGTTTCGTGAGAACCACGGCTACGGAGAGCCGTGGGTGGACTTCGAGAAAAGGAGTCTAGGGATGGCAAGATACAGGCTCTGGCTTCATGAACTTGAGGGTTTAGGGTTTCTGCAGGGGCGTGGCCCCTGCGCTCCAGAGTCCTGTTCCCCTGACTATGCTGTTGAAGATGTCCCACTTGTGTGTCAGGGGGATGCTCGCATTGAGGACGAGCTTCTTCGACCAGAAGGCCTTCCTCGTGCGGGCCCCCGCTGCTGCGGCCACGGAAAGGGGTGAGAGTTGGAACTCTGTCGCTGGTCCCTCGGGTTTGACCCTGAAACCCTAAACCCTATAGACCCTACAGACCCGACACACTCTGAACCGTGGGGGTCGTTCTAAAGGTCCTTTGCAGTAGCTTCAGAACCCAAAATCTACTCTTTTGTGGGTTACTACTATAAATCAATCCCCTTATAGGACTAACGCTAGACCCTAAACCCTAAACTCCTTGTAGGATTCCTAGACAACCTGCAATTACTAAAAAGGAAGGGTTTGGGTCTTATGGTATGTACCATTGGGATAGGAGGCCCTGCAAAAGAGGTTGAATCTTTCGTAAGAAGGGAACCTGCCCCTCTTGGTCATTTTGGAATTTAGGGTTTAGGGTTTAGGGACTTCGAGTCAGGTAACGGCATTGGAACCTGAAGCAGGACCTTTCGGCCTACCTACAACAAGCCAGCGACCCTAAACCTAAACCCAAGCCCTTAAGCCCCCGAGACCAAGAAGGGGCTGCTAATTATCGGAAACCTCCGTTTCTTGCTTCAGAAGCCCGTGATTCGGATTTCCTGCATTCCTTACCTCTCTAGGCTTATAGGGTCGTAGGATTCAGGGTGCAGGATTGACGGCCGCAGGCTGACCCTAAACCTTCAACCCTGTGGGATGTGCATGAATTGTCCCTGAAGCCAAAGGACCCAACACCACAAACCCGAACCCTACCCCGTTTGTCGGAATCAGGTTCGAAGGAAGGACTCTAGACCCCAAACCCTACACCCTACACCCCAAGACCTCCACCCTGGACCCTCAAGTTTACAAGCCAAGCGACGCCCTGCGGAAAGGTGTTGTTCGGGCAGACTTCTACGCACTCCCTGCGCAGGCTTGAAAGGTTGTGCTTTAGTGTTTAGGTCAGGGTTCAGGGTTCAGGATTCATGGTTAGGTTCAACTCTTCTCCTCGCCCGGCTTATTCCTCGCTCATCACCGTATCCCAGCCCAGATTATCATCACAGTGTCCCTGGAGTCCCAGAGTGTCACGGGAGTGCCCAACTTCAGAGTCTCCCCCAGAGTCCGCAGTGCCCAAGGCCCCAAAGTGAACTCGGAGATTCCTTGCCTGCAGGGTGGGCCTGTTCGAACTAAAAAAGAAGTTATGCAGAGCGTACCCCAGGGGGGGGGAAACTGTTTCAGTTTCAGTTTCAGTTTCAGTTTCAGTTTCCGTCGCCCGAGCCGGGAAGGAAGGGGGGGGGGGGCAGTTTCAGTTTCAGTTTCAGTTCAGTTTCAGTTTCAGTTTCAGTTTCGGTTTCAGTTTCAGTTTCAGGTACATTTTGCCCATCGGCCGCAACGGTCGACGCGACTGCAGGAGGAAGGTAGAAGGCCTCAGTGAAAGTGAAACTGAAACTGAAACAGTTTCAGTTTCAGTTGCAGTTTGAGGGACAGAGGAGGTGTCGAGTTTCAGTCCCAGAAAGTGAAACTGAAACTGAAACTGTTTCAGTTTCAGTTTCAGTTTCAGTTTCAGTTTCAGTTTCAGTTTCAAACTAGTTTCAGTTTCAGTTTCAGTGACAGTGAGAGGAGAGGTGTCGAGTTTCAGTCCCACACAGTGACTGAAACTGAAACTGAAACTGAAACAGTTTCAGTTTCAGTTTCAGTTTCAGTTTCAGTGACAGTGAGAGGAGAGGTGTCGAATTTCATTCCCACACAGTGACTGAAACTGAAACTGAAACTGAAACAGTTTCAGTTTCAGTTTCAGTTTCAGTGACAGTGAGAGGGGAGGTGTCGAGTTCAGTCCCACACAGTGACTGAAACTGAAACTGAAACTGAAACTGAAACAGTTTCAGTTTCAGTTTCAGTTTCAGTGACAGTGAGAGGGGAGGTGTCCAGTTTCAGTCCCAAACCATGGAAGTGAAACTGAAACTGAAACTGAAACTCACTGAAACTGAAACTGAAACTGAAACTGAAACTGAAACAGTTTCAGTTTCAGTTTCAGTGAGAGGGGAGGTGTCGAGTTGCAGCCCCAGACAGTGACTCAAACTGAAACTGAAACTGAAACTGAAACAGTTTCAGTTTCAGTTTCAGTGAGAGAGGAGGTGTCGAGTTGCAGTCCCAGACAGTGACTCAAACTGAAACTGAAACTGAAACTGAAACAGTTTCAGTTTCAGTTTCAGTTTCAGTTTCAGTGAGAGGGGAGGTGTCGAGTTGCAGTCCCAGACAGTGGCTGAAACTGAAACGGAAACTGAAACTGAAACTGAAATTGAAACAGTTTCGGTTTCAGTTTCAGTTTCAGTGAGAGGGGAGGTGTCGAGTTGCAGTCCCAGACAGTGACTCAAACTGAAACTGAAACTGAAACTGAAACAGTTTCGGTTTCAGTTTCAGTTTCAGTTTCAGTTTCAGTTTCAGTGGGGTTCGTTATGGAAACTGGAGAAGGTGCAGGGAGGCGGGGGCGACAACAGGAGGCTGGTTCGAAGCGTCCGAAACCCGAAACCCGAAACCCGAAACCCTAAACCCTAAACCCTAAACCATCAACATCCGGCTACAGAGGATCAGTGCTTGAAGCTTTGCGGATTCCGAAAGCGCGTTGCCAAAAACGAAGTTTTGCTGTAAGGTTTAGGGTTTAGGGTTTAGGGTCTAGGGTTTAGGGTTTTTAGGGTTTTTAGGGTTTTTAGGGTTTTTAGGGTTTTTAGGGTTTTTAGGGTTTTTAGGGTTTTTAGGGTTTGTAGGGTTTGTAGGGTTTTTAGGGTTTTTAGGGTTTTTAGGGTTTTTAGGGTTCAGGGTTGGGAGGTAACCGTTACGAAGCTTAAGCCCATGTTAGTGCTTATACAAACAGTCCTTAACCAATAGGGATTATAATCGGGGGTACTAGGATCCCTATTAAGGACTGTTCGTATAAGGGGGCACATCCCAAAGCCTATGTGTTAACCCGAGACCCTAAACCCATAAACGTATTTAAATCCCAAAACCAAGAATTGCTAGGACCCTAAAACGTTAAAGCCCAAACCAAAAGAACACTGCAAGTCGGGCTCTGGGCCCCAAGCACTGAACCCTAAACCCTTAAGCCCGCGGAAAAGAGGGCAGAGAGCCCTGAGCCTGCTGGGCGCCAGGTACTTGAAGTTCGTGCACTCCGTACACCTCGGCGGCTTCGGGTGCAGGGGTTTAGGGGTTTGGGGTTGGGATTTAGGGCTTAGGGTTTAGGGTTTAGGGTTTTGGGTTTAGGGTTTCGGGTCCAGGGATCTTTGAGCATTCATCGTCCAGCAGTGACCATTGCACTTTAGGAGTCACTTGGATGGTCGAACGCTTCGGCGGCTTCTTAACCAACGCAAGCTGGGTTTAGGGGTTAGGAGTCTCACCTTCGTAGTTTACCCACTTCTCCAAAAGGCAAGGAATACCACGGTTAACCTTCATTTTTCACTACACAGGGGGGGGAATCCCGCACAAGAGTCAAGTTCAACTATACCATTGCTTTGACTTAAGCCGGACGCCCTAGGCCCTAGGCCCTAAGGCCTAAGCCCTAGGCCCTAAGCCCTAAGCCCTAGGCCCTAGACCCTAACCCCTAAGCCCAAGCCCTAGTCCTTTAAGTTTCATCGCAAAGGGCTGTTGTGCAAACGGATTGAGAACTGTAGTCCTGATTTTGGCTGGCTGAGCCAGGGTTTGGGGCTTGGGGGAAACGCTTTTTCAGGGAATTGCAGCCGCTTGCAAAGAATGATGGTCGCCTACTCTCAGAACCCAAGTAATTAGTAACTTTTTAGGATGGCCCTTAACACTCTCTTGGAAAAAATATGCCCTCTCCAACCCAAGAAAGGGAAAATATCAAATATCCCAAGGGCCTACCTAGCTTTGCCATCCACAGCTCGAGCCCCCAAGACGCAAAACCCCAAAGCCGCGGTGTGAGGAAGAGGCGTCTCGGCGTCGATGCATGTGCGGCAGTTCGCCGGACATTTCCTCAGCTTGACGGCTCTGGAGGTCAAACTGGGTTGCTTTAAGGTGTCGGGTTGGTGCTAAAGGGGGGTGGGGGTACATGCATAGGTACTGCTATGAGGGCTGATCCACTCTTCCATAGTAGCCGCAGCACTTCAAGGGCACCTTTCTGTAGATGACGAGCCCTAATCCCTAATGAAACCCTGGCCCCTAGAATCTGGGAACCCTAAACTGATGGGTCTCCCTACTACTCCCCTCTATACGCCCCCCCGCCCCCCTGGGTTCCCCCCTTAAATAACCTTAACTACAGTAGGCTTCATTGTCCCTCAATAGCCTTAATTATGGGGGGGGGGGGGGGGGGGAGTTTTTTTTTTTTTTTTTTTTTGGGGGGGGGGGGGGGTTGTGATGAGGGTGGTAGTCGCAATCCATGATGAACACTAAACCCCTTAACCTCAAACTCAACAGGGCACAACTGGCCTCCGTGTAGAACAAGAGCTATTGGGGGCCTTATAAGGTAGGGATTTCTTTTTGTGCTGGGGCTTAGGGTTTAGGGGTTTAGGGTTTAAGGACCCTAAGCCCTTCCATGCAACTTTCTTAAGGTCTACTGGGGTTTGCAGTGTGGGAATTTGCCACATCGGCTGCCTTCTGTTATAGCTCCTCCGCATCCACACTTCGGGTTTTGCTCGCGGAGCTCGCGATTCTCCGGCTGCAGCTTGCTGATCTTCGCCTCCATCTCGTGCACCTTGTCGGCTCCGACCCGGGTGTGATGCTTGTTCTTTCGGTTCTTCTCGTACTCGCGCTGCTTTTCGTTTCGGCTGGCCTTGTCAGCCATGACTATGACCGCACCTGCCTCTTTCTTCACTGCCGGCTCCTTCTTCACTCCAGGCTCCTTCTTGAGTGGCACGATAGCAAGGGCTAACCCTGAGCCCTGAACCCAAAGCACTGTCAACCCTGCCTGCGCCTAGGGTTTAGGGTTCCCTGAAAAAAGACACTGGGCTAAGTCAGGAAATACTATAGGGGTCTTAATGATGAAAATAGTGTTTTTGGGAAGTAATGATCGTATAATCATAAAGGGACCATAAGGGAATACCATTGGCAACTATGCCGACCCCTATAATAGGCGCGTTTGGCGCTGATCAGTGGAACCAAGCTTCGCACAGGTGTTGCCCACCTCTGCATTGCCCACCTGCTCGCAACAGATTTCTGCCACGGTTGGGTTCAGGGCTGTAGGGCCTAATTCGGGTTTAGGGTTTGGGGTTTAGGGTTTAGGGGCTTAGGGGGTTTAGGCTTACTGAGACAACCTCTCGCCCACCCCCCCCCCCCCCCAACCTGTTTTGTCCCACGGGCTTCGCGTAACATAAGGATCCGCATGATGATGGGAGCCTTCAAAGGTACCAGAAGTGACCCCTGAACTCTAAAACCTTAAGCCCCCAGACCCTACTAAACCCTAAGCCAAAACCCTAAACCACTATCCTTACAACCCCAACCCTAAACTCTAAGCCCCTGAACCCTAAACCCTACCCTAACCCTAAACCCTAAACCCTAAACCCTAAACCCTAAACCCTAAACCACTAACCTTACAACCCCAGCCCTAAACGCACTCTGTGATCCACCAGCCAAGGCCGGGGTTTGGGTCAGGGAAGTTTGGGTTTAGGGTTTAGGGTTTAGGGTTTAGGGTTTAGGGTTTAGGGTTTAGGGTTTAGGGTTTAGGGTTTAGGGTTTAGGGTTTAGGGTTTTGGGGTTTAGGGTTCAGGGTTTAGGGTTTAGGGTTTAGGGCTTCGGGTTTTAGGGTTTAGGGTTTTAGGGTTTAGGGTTTAGGGTTGTTTAGGGTTTCGGGTTTCCGGCTTGGGGCTTTAGGGCTTTAGGGGGTTCGGGAAGTTAGAGTTTAGGGTCTTGTATGTGGAGTCGTAAGCATGATAAGCCCTAAGCCCTGAAACGCAGTGAAGGGCTGCAAAATACAACGCACTCCGCCCACACAACACAAACACACCTGGTGACTCGAAACCCTAAACCCCCTAACTTCTCTGACCCCCACGTGAACCTCCCAAACCCTAAATCCTGAACTAAACCCTAAACCCGAAACCCTAAAACCTAAACCCGAATCCCTACCCTAAACCCTATAAGCCCCAAGCCCTAAACCCTTAACTCTAAACCCATCCTTATGTTTCAGTGGTTTTGGGGCCCGTAAGAGATTGACCAACGCATGCCCACAGAGACCCGGACCTTGTAGTAGCCAACGGGGCATTCCAGCTCGCACCAGAAGTCTGGATTCAGATACCTGGGGTTTAGGGTTTAGGATTGAACCCTAATTAAATCCTAAACCCTAAACCCCTTTGTTCTCAGCCAAAGCGCTCAATGTTCGAGTCAAGCCAATCTCTGCATACCCTAGTTCTTCTATGATGAACTTGAAACCCTAGCAACAATCATAGTTTGAGCTATTTCCTAGGAAATATGGTACTCAAAAATGAAGACTTATTCCCACGTATCCCTGGGAGTTGACCCCTGATTTGATTTTGGGCCAGGAATTCTAGTTGGTTCTGCAAAGAGTGGCCACACAAACGAGTTCATTCGAAGGGGTTCCACGTATGGGTAGGCTTCTTCTCCTCTCTACTATGTGCTTCAGAGCCCCCCCCCCTCCCCCCCGCCCCCAACAATGGAAGATAATAATCCGTATGTTGCCCTTGTAAGGAAGAACAACACTTATAACTGTCTGTTGGGAGGCTTCTTAAGCAATTAGTAGTTCTAGGACACCCACTAGCTCCCTCAAGACCTCGTACTTTAGATTCACCCCCCCCACCCGGCAACGTGCATCCTTTCAAGGCCTTGGCTTTAGGCTTCAGGGTTCAGGGTTTAGGGCTGAGGGTTTAAGGGTTGAAGGTTTAGGGTTTAGGGTTTAGGGTTTAGGGTTCAGGGTTTAGGGCTCTAAACCCTGCGAGAACAGCAGCAGGCCGAGTTGCATGGTATTCTTGCACTCGGTGCATGTGCTGGCGTCCTGCAGAGGGAAGCAAGTGCTTCGACACCGCCCCGAAACCCTTCAGCGCAAAAGGCTCTTAGGCGATTCCTTCCAAACCCTTTGTTCTAAACCCATGCCCTAAACCCTCAAGACTCCCCATAAACCCTAGAAAAACCCTTTAAACCCCACAAACCCTATAAACCTTGAAACCCTTACAAACCCTAAACCCTAAACCCTAAAACCCTCCAAAAACGCTATCAACCCCAAGGTCAGATGCAGCAGGCCCCAGGGATGCATCTCATGTCGGGACCTAACCCAAGTCCCACACCTTTGGGGCTTAGAGGGTTTAGGGGTTTAGGGTTTTGGGTTTAGGGCTTAGGGCAGCTTGCGCCCGGATACCATAGGTGCCGGAATAACCTGAATAGGGTTTTGGGGAGTATGATTCATGATGGTATAATTCTCAAGGGGCGGATAAAGGAATACTAGTTGTAACTATTCCGACCCCTGTAGAATTTAAAGGCCAACGGTTTACCAAGATAGGTTTTTTTGGGGACATAAGGGGTGTAGGGTCGATGCGTTTAGGGTAAAGTCCCCCAGGTTCAGGATCACAGCGGAGCACGAGAGTATGCGGAAAAAAACTAAACCCTAAACCCGCTAAACTCTAAACCCTAAACCATAAACCCTAAGCCTTAAACTCTAAACCCTAAACCCTAAGGTCCATACCCCGAACTTGAGATGGTGTTGCTGTAGCAGGGCGGAAAACTCACTCCTTCTGACCCCTCAAAACTACGTCCATTTCGGCTTTAAGGCTTAGGATTCCTTTTTTAAACGCCCCTCTGGCCTTCGGGTGCATCATCCAGCTCTCGCAGGGGGTGGGTTGAGGGTTTGGAGTTTTCCGGTTTGGGGTTTTAGGGTTTGGGGTTTGGGGTTTGGGGTTTTATCTCGGGTCCTCACACTTGTTGCAGTCCCCCGGACAGACTGGGCAGACGTTGCCGATGGGCTTGCTGTGAAGAGGGCGATGGTAGTGGCCTTGGGCGAGGTGGTAACTTCCCCAAGATTGGGCTTGCAGGTTCATGGGAAAGAACGACTGGGATCCTAACTACTATCTCTCTCTCTATATATATATATATATGATATATGTATTAATTAGGTAAGTATTTATATATAGCTAGTCATAACCTGGCTTGCATCCCTTGAGCTTTGGGGGCCGAGGCTGGGCCCATGGCCGTCCGGGCAGGATGCCACACACTGGGCATCGGCGTTGAGGTACCTGGGTTTAGGGTTTAGGGTTTAGGGTTTATAAAGAGTTTAGGGTTTAGGGTTCAGGATTTGTGGTTTAGGTGGCGGGATATGAGGGTTTAAAGCCTGCTAAGCCTGTCGCTGCAATAAGCTGGAAGCTACACCCTGCCACGATCCCAAATCAAGCGGACAACCTGAAACTAGGCTGAAACCCTGGAGCTGTAAACCCTGCAGCCCCCAACCATAAACCCTCATAGCCTTAAACCCGAAACCCTAAACACCCATACAAAAACCCTCAGCCCTAATAGCCTACCGAGTGGTTCCGACGTCTGAAGTCTTGGAAGCTGGACTTTAAGCCTCCGTGCGTTGCCCAGACAACTTTTAAATGAAACCATGAATATGCATAAGTTTCTCTCTCCCACTTATGTATATACACAAAAGTTCCTCTCTCTCTCTCTATATATATATATACACAGAGAAGTGTGTGTGTGTGTGTATACATACATGTGTATATATATATATACATACATTGCAGAGACTGAGAAGAACACCAAAAAACAAGAGCCACAAGCAATCAGCCCCCACAAACCATAGCCCTTCGAAGACCCAGCGCCGAGAACCCTAAACCCTAAACCCGAGACCCTAAACCCGAAACCCTAAACCCTCAACCCTAAACCCTACATGCCCAGGTGCAGGTTGTTCTTGCATTCCGACGCGTAGGTGGCCGTGATGCACTTGTTGAAGTCGTCGGGGCACTTCATGCACTGGCGGCCGAGCTCCTCTACAGGGAGGTTTAGGGTTTAGGGTTTAAGGTTTAGGGTTTAGGGTTCTTTTCCAACTAGAACGGGGTCTTTTGGGGCGGTTTCTACTATCAATATTCAGCCTAAACTCTAAACGGTGAATATCATTATATATCTACATATATATATATATACACATGTATATATATATATGCATATGTATATGTGTATACATGTATATATGTATATATATATATATATATATACACACTCATTTATGTATTGTTTTTTATGCATTCATTATACAAACATGTGTATATATATATATGCGTATATGGATTTAGAAGTCGAAAATATCGGTATATTGACTCCTGCGTTCGCCATGAACCGGAGGGTTTAGGAGTTTGGGGTTTAGGCTTCAAACCCGAAACCGACAAACGTGTGCTGGGGCCTTCAGGGTTGGACGGACAGGGATTCGCTGAGGCTTGGAAACTCTAAACACCACCAACCCCCCCCCCCCCCCCCCCCCCCCCCCCCCCCCCCCCCACAACAAAAACAAAATGTAAAAATACGACCCCAAACTTTCTCAATTCCAAAACAACAAAAAGAATAACATCATCTAACATGAAGCCTACAAGTCCCCCTCCCTTACTTGAAGGTTCACGGGCAGTTATAAGCAGGGTTAAAGGTGCCCCTGGATAAGGTTCTAACCAGCTATAAGTATAGTTACCCTACTTGTAGCCCACTTATAGCTACCCATGAACCTCCAAGTAGCCCTAAACCCTAAACCCTAAACCCTAAACCCTAAACCCTAAAGCGCCTCAGCGCCGAACTCGTAGTCGCCGTCCGGGCAGTGCTCAACGCATTCGCCCGTGCGGGCGAGGAAGTAGGAGCTGTTGCAGACCTGTTGACTTAGGGTTTAGGGGTTTAGGGGTTTAGGGGTTTAGGGGTTTAGGGGTTTAGGGGTTTAGGGGTTTAGGGGTTTAGGGGTTTAGGGGTTTGGGGGCTTAGGGGTCTCGGGGTTTAGGGGTTTAGGGGGTTTAGGGGGTTTAGGGGGTTTAGGGGGTTTAGGGTTTAGGGTTTAGGGTTTAGGGATGCTTATGGATTTAAGATGGAGGGGTGTGAGTTGAGATGTTCCCCCTTGTACTAGCACCCCCAATGGGATGGGATCATGGTACCCCTATTAGAATCCCCGATTAAGGACTGTTAATATAAGGGGCGGGAATATCCCAAGTCTTCAGCAAACAGTAGCCCAAAACCCAAAATATATTTCGGCTATGCTTTGTAATGAGAACAAGAAGAAAACGCCTACTTTCTGGGTGTTTGCCTGCCGGTCGACCTTTTGGGGGTAGCAGTGCTATGTAATCCCAAAGCTGAAACTTCAGTTCTGCGGTTGTTCAGGGTCGGGGGTGGGAGTCGTACACTTACCCTAAACCCTAAACCCTAAACCCCAAACCCTAAACCCTAAACCCCAAACCCTAAACCCTAAACCCTAAACCGCCCTAAACCGTAAACCCGAAACCCTCAATCCGAAATCCTCAAGCCTAAACCCTAAACCCTAAACCCCAAGCCCTATGCCCTAAACCGCCCTAAACCCTAAACCCTAAATCCTAAACCCTATCACGCTTGCGGCCTTGCAGGTGACGTCGCTCTCGCACCTCAGATGCCAGGTGACCGTGGGGGTTGTTCTGGTGTTCAGGGTTTAAAGTTTAGGTCAGTGCACTTTCTTTCCGGCATGTATTCCAACAGGAGCCAGAAAGGAACCACAATTTATAGATTTGGGCGCTTTAGTCTTGGCAATGAAGGGTTCGCAGGAAACGCCTATGCCTGAGGGCCTGACCCTTGGCTTAAGCCATAAACCCTAAACCCTCAACCCTAAATCGCAGGCATGAGTCCTGGGATTGTATGGTCAGCATCATGACTTATGCTCGCGTCAGAAGTCTTGGCATTGGTGTTTGTCATGACATGTACATGTATGAGGGTTTAACTAGAGAATCTAGAATCCCCCAGTTGAGCTTTAGCTAGCCCCTAAACCCTAAACCCCAAGCCCTAACCCTCAACCAACTAACTCAAAACCGTGAGCCGAAAGGGAAACCTTTCTTCGGCGTATTGGGGTTTAGTTCGTTTAGGGCTTAGGAAACCCTACCCTCAAAAATGTTTAATTAGGGTTTAAGGGTTTAGGGTTTATGGTTTATGGTTAATGGCTAGGGTTTAGGGTTTAGGGTTTAGGGTTTGGGGTTTAGGGTTTAGGGTTCAGGGTCTAGGGTTTAGGGTTTAGGGTTCAGGGTATAGGATTTAGGGTTTCGGGTTTAGGGTTTAGGATTTAGGATTTCGGGTTTAGGGTTTAGGGAATCATTGTGCCCTGGTCCTATGCTTGGGACAAGATGCATGGCCCGGGCTGGGTGGGTGGTAGCTGAGCTTACGCCTCTGGTTGGAGGTGCAGCCTTCAGGGCTTCGGGTTTAAGGAGTCCAAAACAAAAGCCAAGGCACTCGAAGCAGTTCTCACCACAAGGTAGGCACTCCCCACCAATCATCTCGGTGCCATTCCTGCAGCTTTCCGACGCCCTAGGCCCTGAAAAACCCTCGAGCCCTAGAACCAAAAAACTTTGAAGACCTTTTTAGGGTTTAGGGTTTGGGGTTTAGGGCTAGGGTTTAGGGTTTCGGGTTTAGGGTAAAGGGTTTAGTGCTTCTAGGGTTGGCTGGGGTTTGGGCCTTTAAAGAACCCAATTATTAATTGTACTTACAAATTATAAACCACCTGTACGCCCCTTTGGTGCCCTAAACCCTAAACGCTAAACCCTAAACCCTAATTGGGGTTAGAAGAACAGATCTAAAAAAATGTGTTATTAACTACCATGAACCTCCAAGTAGGAATCCCACCCTGGGATGTCCTGGAACTGTGAAGCCACAAAGCCTCTATGCGGCACTGGCACCAGAAAAGCACAACGTTCAGGGTTTCGGGATTGTGGGGTTTAGGGTTTGGGGTTTGGGGTTTAGGGCTAGGGTTTAGGGTTTAGGGTTTAGGGTTTAGGGTTTAGGGTTTAGGGTTTAGGGTTTAGGGTTTAGGGTTTAGGGTTTAGGGTTTAGGATTTGGGGTTTAGGGTTTAGGGTTAGTAGGGCCCTAGGTCGCAGCCAGGCTTCTTGTAGTAAGTGTCGGGGCAGGTGTCGGTGCACGTGGCGCTGTCCGTGCGGTAGGTGTAGAGGCGGCACTCCGTACCTGGTAGCCCTAAGCCCTGTAACCCTGTAAGCCCGGTAAACCCTATAAACTCTCTCAACTCTAGAAACCCTATAAACCCCACAAATCCTATAAACCCTAAAAACACTACGGACCCTGTAAATCCTTGAGCCCTACAAACCCTGACTTTGGACTTGGGTTCGGAGTTCTCCAACTACCTTCTCTTTGTGGGGGGGGTTCAACTCCATAGATACTCAGAGCCTCAACGCAGCAACTTGTAGGGGTTTGGGCTTGCGGGTAACGGCATACCCATTACCCCAAGCCATCATGGAGGTTAAACTTGAAGGCATGAGAGAATCGAGGATGGCCCGTAAACCCAGAATGGTCCTAAATATGACCATCTTAAACCCCAAAAGGGAAAGCATAAAATGTCCCAAGGGCCACCCCAACAGGGCGCGACTGCTAGTATAAGGGGGAAGAATACGGAAAGTTGCAATTCCCATGTTAAAGCCCTTCGCGCCCTCATTGCAGTAAACTTCAAATTTTGCTCCGGCTCCCACTCTTTTGGAAAGGTTTCCCGGGGGGAGTTCGTGAATCGACAAAGTGGTGGCATTTGCGAGGATAGTGACGACATTTGCGAGGATGACGACTCGACATCTGACGGCTGACGAGACCAAGCATGCTACGAACCGCGGCCCAGAGTCACGAGAGACATACAAGGTCGCAACAAGTAGAACGGTTTCCAGGGCACCCTAAACCCTAAACCCTAAACCATACACCCTACACCCCTACACCCTAAACCCTAGACCCTAGACCGCGACATGCCGGTTGCTGCTGTTGAGAGACGGTAACGACGATGAGCAGGCACGGGTACTGTCGCCCACGTGCAAGCCGCTCAATACCCTGAATGACACCTTTGGGTGGATGAATTCCCGAAGTCGCGAAGCTCAATAGACTTCAGGCTTGCAGGGCTTGCATTTGGGGATTAGGGACATCCTAAACCCTAACCCTAAACCCTAAACCCTAAGCCTAAACCCTAATCCCGAAACCCTAAACCCTAAACCTTCGGGGCTGAGGCTCCAGGGTTTTGGGCGCTTCAGGGGTTCAGGTCACCCCACCCCCCATCCTCCCTCACACCCACCACCCTCATCCCCGCTTCCCCCCCCCCTTCCCCCTTCCCGAAGCCCTAAACTCTAAACCCTAAGCCCTAAACCCTGAACCCTAAACCCTACACCGGGAGGCAGGAGAAGCGGGGGGGGGGGGGGTATTCCCCAATACACAACATTTGAATACTGAAAGAAGCCCCCAATATAGTTGCCCTAAACCCTAAACCAGAAACCCTAAACCCTAAGCCCTAAGCCCTAAACCCTAAACCCTAAACCCCTCCCCAAGGCTAGCAGGGTGCATTCGGTCTCGCTGTTGCAGGCGCTGCAATTCTCGTGGCACTGCTTGCAAAGCCCACCTCGGCACGCTGAGAAGCAAACAAACCCTAAACCGAAAGCTGCTACTTGGGTTTAGGGTTTAGGGTTTAGGGTTTAGGGTTTAGGGTTTAGGGTAGGGTTTAGGGCTTAGGGCTCAGGGCTTAGGGCTTTGTAGGTCGCAGCTCCCTCCGAAACCTTTCAGGGCTATTTTGGGGAAGGCTTGGGGAACCGCACGACAAACAAATAAGTCCCTAACACCTGATGGGGACGATGGCAACCGTAAAGGAATTAGAGGCGCTAAAGCCCAAACACGAAATCCCACCAGTAAATTATCATACACAGATATAGATAGAGATATAGATAAATGAATATAAACAGAGAGAAAGCCTTCACTGCTTAGATACATTGGTAGTTACACTCTAGAAACTCTAATACGCAAATTTCGAAGCCTGAAGAGTTCGGCGGCTTCAGCGAAGCCACCCTGACGCCCGAAGACACCGCAGTGCTGTAAGAACCACCCTAATTAAACCCTAAACCCTCAACCCAGAATACCCTAAACCCTGAACCCCAAACTTGCGCATTCTCGACTATCGTTCATTCTCTCTCATGTCGAGATGAAACAGGTCCAAATTGAAGGGTCAACCTCGCCGCCCTAGGAAGACGACGGGCACGTTGTTCTTCACTAGTTATTTGTCTGTGTCTTTTTTGGGAGGGTTTAGGGTTTAGGGGTTTAGGGGTTTAGGGTTTTTAGGGTTTGGGTTGTAGGGTTTGGGGTTCAGGGGTTGAACGATGCCCCCTGGCCCAAGGACGCGTGCCAGAGGAGTAGAGCCCTGTGCTTTTTGTCCCTGCGTGAGGAGGCCACTTTGGGCAACACAGCCCACTCGGGGTCTCGGGGTTGCCTCAAACCAGGGTACCGAAGACAATTGCGGTTTAGGGTGTATCAGGGTTTACCTGAACCGCCTAGACCGTCAAACCTAAATCCTAAACCCTAAAAAAGGCTTTAAGTCTAAGGCTTTTAGGTTGTGATGTTCCCCCTTGTACTACAAGTCCTTTATAGGGATTACAATATATAGGGGGTACTGTACTCCTTATTGAGGACTGTTAGTATGAGGGGTAACATCCCAACCCCAAAACCCTAGACCCTAAACTCTAAACCCTAAACCCCAAACCCTAAACCCTAAACCCCAAACCCTAAACCCTAAACCATCCCAACTTCTCAAGGTTAAAACCCTCAGCCCGGCTAGGGGTTCCTTGGGAGCACCAGCACGGGCTGCGACGTCGGCTCTTCCAGAGCGTCCTCGAAGTCCTCGACCTCCATCTCAGACTCCTGAAGGATAAGGTTTAGGGTTTAGGGTTTAGGGTTTAGGGTTTAGGGTTTAGGGTTTAGGGTTTAGGGTTTAGGGTTTAGGGTTTAGGATTTAGGGTTTAGGGTTTAGGGTTTAGTGTCTAGGGTGTAGGAGTCCTTCATGTCCGGCACTTTGTCCATGGGCTCGTCCCTGCTGGCTTCCTCCATGGCCTTCTGCGAGAGCGCCTCCAGACACAAAACAGCTGCGAAGGGTTTTAGTCCTTAGGGTTTAGGGTTGAGGGTTTAGGGTTCCTTAACCTAAACCCTAAACCCTAAACCCTAAATTTTAAACCCTAAACCCTAAACCCTAAACCCTAAACCCTAAACGAACGTTTGCATCTCCAGGCCTCGATCAGCGAGCCGCGGTCCCTGGGCACTCCCGCCACGTCCACGGCCGCCAGTCCCAGCAGCCCTCCGTGCATCGTCAGCCGCAGCAGCGGGCGGAGGCACACTAGGCCGGCCTAGGGCTTGGGGAGCCTCTAGGGTTTAGGGTTTAGGGTTTAGGGTTTAGGGTTAGGGTTTAGGGTTTAGGGTTTAGGGTTTAGGGTTTAGGGTTTAGGGTTTAGGGTTTAGGGTTTAGGGTTTAGGGCTTAGGGCTTAGGGCTTAGGGCTTAGGGTTTAGGACCTGAAACCCTGAAACCTAAAGCCCAAACCCTACACAACAGAAAGCTCCTGATGGGCTTTGGGTTTCAGGCTCTAGAGCTTGGGGCTCACAAAAACACACCCTAAACTTACCTTAAACGCACCCAA
Organism: Symbiodinium natans; assembly: GCA_905221605.1. NCBI lineage: Eukaryota > Dinophyceae > Suessiales > Symbiodiniaceae > Symbiodinium > Symbiodinium natans. The sequence goes on along the minus strand of CAJNDS010002235.1, from coordinate 1,218,803 downwards.
ACAGCTTTGTGGGTAGGCTCTTAACATAAAACGCCTTCTAGAATTCTTAGGGGCCCTACCCAAAAAGCAGGGTTTGGGTTCTTAAGGTATTGGGTTCCCCCCACGCGGCAGGGCTTTCTTGTGAAAGGCTTATAGGCTTAAGGGGTGAGGATTGTTCCTCCTTATACCAACAGTTCCTAACAGTCCTGAATAGGGATTCTAGTACCCCCTATTGATTGGAATCCCTATTGAGGAGCCGTTAGCTAAGGGGAAACATCCCAAGGTGAGGATTGAGGATTGAGGCCGCCCCGTCCTCCGCCAGTCTGGGCCTTCGGCCGGAGCTGTCGATTCCCAACCTTGGTAGCCACGGTGACCATGTTGTAATAAGGGCACCCTTTTTCCCTACTTTGGAGCAGACCCAGGAAAAGAACTCTATATCTTTTTGAGTAAAAGTGGCTATAATGGGGACCTAGAACCAAGAAAGTATTATAACGTATAGTACTCCAAGATCAGTTTCTAAGGGAGCCTTGAACCAAACAAAAAGTCACAAGGGTACCACTGGGCTGCCAAGCAACAGCTTTCCGGTAAAGAGGAAGATCAAGATGAAGGGCACCAGGGTGCCAGAGTATGCGATGACCCAAATGCTCCAATGCGCAGTCTCGCCGATGACCGCAGCCATAGAAAAGAGCACCCAAAGAAAGAAGCTCCAGAAGATCACGACGAAGAGCACCGCGACCTCGGTCAGTAAGTCAATGCCGAAGGCCTGGAGAAAGAGTTTGAAGTTTGCTTCGCTCACATCTGTCACCAGCACCGATGCGATGTGTATCAAGGCGAAGTGCATGAAGATGGCAAGACTGTACATCATGCCTAGGCGGCAAGGGTGTCATTACAACAACCTAGCAAAACAGTTTATTTAAACAATCAACCCAGAAAAGGGTACCACTGTGGGGATCTGAATCTAGATGGGGGCTCTTCGAATTTTAGGATCTCTGTCTAGGTTTATGTGCAATTCACGGTACAGTCTAAAAAGGAACTCAGGTTTCGGTTTTAGGCTTTAGGGATCCAAAACCCGAAGCCCTAAACCCTTAAACCCTTAAACCCTTAAACCCCTAAACCCGAAACCCTAAAACCTTAAACCCTAAAACCCTAAAACCCTAAAACCCTAAAACCCTAAACCCCTAAACCCTAAACCCTAAAACCCTAAAACCCTTAAACCAATAAACCCTTAAACCCTTAAACCCTTAAACCCTTAAACCCTTAAACCCTTAAACCCTTAAACCCTTAAACCCTTAAACCCTTAAACCCTAAAACCCTAACCCCTAAAACCCTAAAACCCTAAACCCAAAACCCTTAAACCCCTAAACCCTAAAACCCTAAACCCGAAACCCTAAAACCCTAAAAACCCTAAAAACCCTAAAAACCCTAAAAACCCTAAAAACCCTAAACTCGAAACCCTAAACCCTAAAACCCTAAAACCCTAAAACCCTAAAACCCTAAAACCCTAAAACCCTAAAACCCTAAAACCCTAAAACCCTAAAACCCTAAAAACCCTAAAAACCCTAACCCCTAAACCCTAAACCCTTAAACCCTTAAACCCCTAAACCCTAAAACCCTAAAACCCTGAACCCGAAACCCTAAAACCCTGAAACCCTGAAACCCTAAAACCCTAAACCCTAAACCCGAAACCCTAAAACCCTGAAACCCTAAACCCTAAACCCTAAACCCTAAAACCCTAAAACCCTAAAACCCTAAAACCCTAAAAACCCTGAACCCTGAAACCCTAAACCCATGCAGAGAGCTGCCCAGGCGCTAAAGACCAAGCAGGCAAACTTGATGGGGGACTGCGGCATCCTCGCTTGCCGGACAGTCAGAGAAGAGGCGTCAAACCAAAGCGGTGGCAGGATTTAGGGTGTAGGGTTTAGGGTTTAGGGCTAGGCTTCAGGGATTAGGGTTGAGATGTTCCCCCTCATACGAACAGTCCTTAATAGGGACGAGATTAGGGGGTACTTTACGATGCCCAGAACTGCTAAGTGCTTGAGAACCTGCCCCCCCTCCCCCCTCTCCCCCCCCCCCCCCCCCCCCCTCCGCCCCCCCCCTGCCCCCCAACCCTAAACCCTAAACCCTAAACCCCCAAAACAACCCCCAACCGCAAAGCAAGCAGCCCATCGGCATCCCACTTGAGCTCCACGCCGATGGACATCGACGTCGGCAGCACAGTGGCCAGCAGAAGCAGAGTCAGGATGTTGTAGCCTAGGGTTTAGGATGTTGTAGCCTAGGGTTTTAGGGTTTAGGGTTTAGGGTTTAGGGTTGTAGCCTAGATTGCCCAGTCACGGAGACTAGGGTTTAGGGTTGAGGGAGCCCAATTAAAAAGAATGAACAACGGTACTGCTTGGCATCTTCGTAGCTGTCCAGCTGCGTCATGAGGACCTGTCGCCGATGCTTTGGTGTGATTTGAAAAGCCCCGGGCAGCTCTACGAACACGCGCATGTACACACGCGCACACACGCATGCTCGCGCACTCTCACAAACAAACATTCAAACAAATGAACAAACAAACAATCAAGCAAACACATAAACAAACAAGCACAAACAGCAAACAAGCAAGCAAGCAAGCAAACAAACAAGCGAACACACACACACACACAAACACGCAAACAACAGCACTATGAAACCCTGTGAAGCCGAACCCACAGTGTAGCAAGAACAACTAACACAGCATCTGTCGCCAAGCAGTCATATAACTAGTGGTCAGAAAGCGGGGGTACTGCACGATGCCAGAAGGCTGGTGAGACGATTAAAAAAAAAGGGGACATGACATGATCTTCTTTTATAAAGAAGCAGCAAAACTCACCTCGCGGATGGCGTCTGGGGGCCGGCCGGACATCACCAGGTGCTCGAACCAGGTCTTCCGGTGGTCCGCCCAGGTCAGGCCGTCCATCTTTGCCGCCTGTTTCACCTGAAGTTGTTGATCACCCCCCAAATGTTCGGGTGTTGGGCCGTATTTTGGATTTAAATACATGATTACAACCTAGTTATTTGTAGTTACTCGTGTCTCACTATATGATTTCAATATTACTACTAGAACTTTGATATCTTGTAGACAAATACGACCCAAGCCCTAACCCAATAAACTCAAGTCACCCGGCTCCAGGCCGACTTTGCTGTGGGCCTCGCCATGCCCGGCAGCGGCTGCCGCAGCTCCTGGTGTTTGGGGTTTAGGGTTTAGGGTTTAAGTTTAGGGCTTAGGGCTTAGGGCTTAGGAGCTGGGATGTTCCCCCCTTATACTACAAGTCCTAAATTGGAATTATAGTACCCCCCCCCTATTATAATCCCTATTAAGGACCGTTCGAAGGGGGAGGATTTTGGGTATAGGAAATGCAGCATCTGCAAGACTTAGGGTTGCCGCTTTTGGATTTGAGGGTTGCTTCAGGGGTTTTTAGGGCTTGGAGGTTTTCATCGCCATGATCCGAAGGAAACTAGCCAACACGCAGAGCAGGTGGACTCCCGCACAAAAGCTCTAAACCACCCTTCTAAGCCCTAGAATCTAAGCCCTTTCGACCCTACAATCGACACCTGCAGACCCCTCTAGGATCCTTAACCCTAAGCCCTAAACCCTCAACCCTAAGGTCCATACCCCTAAACCCTAAACCCTAAACCCTTAACCCTAAACCCTTAAACCCTTAAACCCTTAAACCCTTAAACCCTAAAACCCGTAAACCCTAAGGGCCCTTCTTCGGCTCCTGCCAGCAGGGGCCCGATGAGGTCTCGACCTGCAGCTCCGCCAGGAGGCCCAGCACGCGCGCCCGCGCCAGGGGGCTGGTCAGCCCCAACTCCTGAGGTAGGGTTTAGGGTTTAGGGTTTAGGGTTTAGGGTTTAGGGTTTAGGGTTTAGGGTTTAGGGTTTAGGGCTTAGGGTTCAGGATTTCGGGCTTAGCGGCTTGAGGGTCTTAAGGGTTTAGGGCTCGGGGGCTTCAAGGTCTGCAGGGTTTAGGGTTTACGTTTAGGGGCTGAAGTTAGGGGGTCCGTAGGATTTAGGGTTCGGGCTCTTAGGGGGTCTTAAGGCCTAGACGGCTTTTTGCTTAGAGTCTAGGGTCCCGGGGTCTTTTAAAGAGCATCTTATCAGGGTCTTTTTTGCCTTTCGGGAACTTTAGGGGTCTTGCATGAGCGTCTTTAGTTTAAAGGGTCTACAGGCTTTAGGATCTTTTCTATAGGGCTTCGGGGGGATAGAGCCTAAAGCCCTTCTCCTGCAGCCCGTCGTGGCCCAAAAAGGCCAGGGAAGAGCCGCGGAGCCCGTTGCGCCGCGCGATCGCGCCGGCATCCGCGTGGCCAATGGTCACCTCGAAATTCTCAGCGCGGCTTCGTGGGCAACTAGGGTGTCTCCAGAGGGTCCTAAACCCTAAACCCTCAACCCTAAACCCTAAACCCCGAGCCCTAACTAAAGGGCAGCAAATGCCTTGAAACAATATACCAATAAACCAGCAAACCCTCAGTCCCCTAAACTCTGCAGCTCGGGCGCCAGCCACTGCTCCACCACTTCAGGCGTCCACGAGTGCAGCCGCGACGTCTCCTGTCAGGGTTAGGGGCTTAGGGGGGTTTCGGGGGTTGGGGGTTTGAGGGTTCCTTGAAAACCTGCATCTTGGTGGGTTATGGGTTTATAATTTAGGGTGTAGGGTTTAGGGGGTTGGGGGTGTTAGGGCTCCTTCGAAACCTGCATCTCGGTGGGTTATAGGTTGAAACAAAACTCGTGGGGGTTTTCAGGTCGCCCTGACAAAAGAGGAGATTACCCCTCAAATCCTAAACCCTAAACTCGAAAAAGCTCCTAAAACCTGCCCCAATTGCCTCAAGTCCTACTCCCACTCCTCTTGAAGCCCTAATCCCTAAACCCTGGAACCCTAAAACCCTAAAACCCTAATGCACTAAAACCCAAGTTAAAAACCCTAAAACCCTAATTCCTACACCCTAAAACGCTAAAGCCCTAAACTATTCCCTCCGCAGTCCTCGGATGGGGAGTTCGCGCGGAGCCGGGCCCTTTGCAGACCCCGCCGCCGCCGATGAATCTTGTGGGCTGCCTCCGGTGAAGTCTAGGGTGTTTAGGCCCTTTAGGGAGCCCGAAACCCTAAACTAAACCCTAAACCCTAAACCCGAAACCCTAGTTAGGGTGAAATTTAGGGCTGGCAGGGTCGAGGTCTTTTAGCGCTTTGTCAGGGCTTAGGGCTTCACGCAACTCAGACATAAGTGGGTGATAAAATGCGTAGGGTTTAGGGAACAAACTGTCGACATCGGGACAGGACCTGACCTCAAAAGGTTCTGGCATCGGCGCGGGTACAAGTCCTAAACCCTGCAAGCCCTAAACCCCAAATATAGGGGCCTGAATGATTGGAATCGGGTTGTTTGAACCAGAAGGGTATGTACTATTAGTAGTAATGAAGGGCCCCTATATTCAGCCCCTAAAAGCCCAACATTGGTGTAGCTCAGGAGGCGGAGCTCGTTCCCAGCATGCCTTGCAGGACACGGACGGCGTTTGCGACACTGTCGCTGACTTGCACGTGAGGCCGCCTTCTTGAGGAACAGCTGTGCCAGCCCAGCCTGCCGCGCTCAAGCTCAACAGTCGAAGCCCACGTGGTCAGATGCACTTCTTGCCACTGCGCTGCCCTCCTGGCGTACTAAGCGTGGTACCACGACCCTAAACCCAAAATCCTACAGCTCTCAAAAACCCTAAAAAAAACAAAACCAATTCAAATCAGAACCTTAAAAACACCCTAAGCACTCCACAAAAGCCTAAAAGAAAACCTTAAAACCCTAAACCCGAAACCAAATGAATGAGAGACCAACTTCATCGATCAACTCTATGGCCTAGTAGCCACCTTTCATGGCGTCGTCCTGACCTACTGGTTCTTAGTAGGGAATGAGGGAATTAGGCACCTTGTATCCCCCTTAAACCCTGAACCCTAAACCCTAAACCTTGAGTACCTGCAATTCCCTCATTCCCTGCTGAGAACCAGTAGGTTGATGCTGCCGTCCTTCAGTCACTCTGGTAGAGGCCCTTGTAGCCTCCCGTTTGCAAAGTAGGTAGTACGAGTTTAGGGTTTAGGGTATAGGGTTCAGGGTTTGGGGAAGAGGGTTTAGGGTCTGCCGCCGCCCTAAGTCACCAAAGCAAAACTTTGAAACCTGGCCCGTCAGAAGCTCCCGGTCTTTCAAGCCTCTCATTGCAATAAAGTTGCTTAGGGAGGAGGGGCGGGGGGTTGTGTAAGCAACCCCCTAACCCTAAACCCTAAACCCTAACCCCTAATCCCTAACCCCTAAACCCTAAACCCTAAACCCTAAACCCTAAACCTAACCCTAAACCCCAAACCCTAGACCCTAAACCCTGAACCCTAAACCCCCAAACCTAAACCACACACGCCAAAAGCCGATAACCCCTCTCTCCCGCACCTCGATGACGGTGACGCGGCCCGACATCGCCACGGCATGCGCAGCAGGGTTTACGCTGTGTATACGGTTTAGGGTTTAGGGTTTTGGGCTAGGGTTTAGGGTTTAGGGATTAGGGTCTAGGGTTTATGTTTAGGGTTTAGGGTTTAGGGCTTAGGGTTTAGGGTTTCGGGTTTGGGGTTTGAAGGGTTTAGGGCCAGGGAGTGTAGGGCTTACTGGCTTCAGGGTATGGGCTGAAGGTGTTGCCCTCTGGGGCTTTCCTAGCTACGCATCTACGGCTTGGTCATCGGGCTGCGGGGTTTACGGCTACCGGTTTCCGGAGAGACAAGGTTCAGGGTTTAGGGTTTAGGGTTTAGGGTTTAGGGTTAGGGTTTAGGGTTTAGGGTTTAGGGTTTAGGGTTGAGGGTTTTGGGTTTTGGGTTTAGGGCAACTAGGCTACCGTGATCGTGAAAGGCCTCGGGCAGTAAGCTTCGCTGGCTAGCGAATTAGGGTGTGGGGTTCGCCCTGCATAAGCCACACAGTTGCGTTCTTTCCGCGCTTGAGCTGAGAAGGGGCCTTGCCAGAACCGTGGGTATCGGTTGAGGGCCTACAGTAGGGTGTGGGTTTTTGAGCCCTGAACACCCAAAACGCTACACCTCTAAAACCCCTGAACCCCTAAACCTTAATCCTAACAACCCTAACCCCAAAACCCCAAACCCTAAACAACTAAACACCTAAACCCCTAAACGCCTACATGCCTGAACCCCTAAACCCCTAAGGCAAGGCACTGCGAGGGCCATAATGCTGAAACGCGTGACGAGAGGCCCAGCCCATCGTCCCACTTCTCGCTTTTCACCTCTTGAACGGCTTTTAGGGCTGAGGGCGTTCGAGCTGTGGGGTTGGAGGGTTTAGGCTTTGGGACAAAACCCTGAACCCTAAACCCCCAGGGTTCACGTCCCCCTCCTCTCCCCACTCTCTCACCCAAACGTAAACACGGCCCAAGGCATTGGGGTTTTTAATCAGGGTCTACGGTTATGGTTTAGGGTTTAGAGCTTTAGGGCTTTGGGGTTCTGGGCTAAGGGCGCAGTTGTTATGTTTTGACGGAGCCCAGCCATAATGATGAGAACTGGCGATGCCCCAGACCCTAGACGCCGAACTACTGACTGAGTCTTTCATAAACCCTCACCGACATACACGCTGAACCCTAAACCCTAAAGCCTTAACCCCAAAACCCTGAGACTCTCAACCTCAAGCCCCAAACGCTGAACCCCTAAAGCCTAAACCCCTAAACGTTGGCCTTTGAGGGTTTAGGGTTTAGGGCTGAGGGCTTAGGGCTTTGGGTGCAAGCGCATCTGAGGCCTAAGGTCAAGGACGGGCTTCAACACCAGGCTTTAGGGTTTAGGGCTTTCGGGTTTAGGGTTTAGGGTTTAGGGGGCACACATTAAGCACCGAGAAGCCAAACACCTCCCGATCCTGCCTCGTAGTAGCCCTTCGCACACTCGGGCACGCACTTGAAGTCCTGACAGCAGCAATCCCTAAACGCTAAACCCTAAACCCTAAACCCTAACCCTAAACCCTAAACCCTAAACCCTAAACCCTACACCCTACACCGTACAAAAAAGGCTCTCAGACCGTGGCTTCAAGTTAAGGTCAGCACCTCCAGATGTGACAGGAAGCTTCGCGGCTTGGTAGCCATTGGTAGCCCAGCAACCATATTATAATAAGCGCACCTTTCTTGGGGCTGGTTCTTGCTTTACAAGGGAACCCATAACCAAATCACAAGGGTAACGGGAACCACTGCCCTAACCCGAACCCTAAACCCCAAACCCTCAACCCTCAACCCTCAATCCTCAATCCTAAACCCTAAACCCTAAACCCTGAACGCCGAACCCTGAACCCTAAACCCTAAACACTAACGGAAACGTTGTTGGGCCCCCCACGTGCGTGAGGTAGTGCTGGTTCTTGCACTCCAGGCATGTCGTGGCATTCACGCAGGTGTTGCCTCAGGAGGTCTACTCTCAAGGGGTTCAGCTTAGGGTTCATGATTTACGGTTTAGGGTTTGGGGTTTGGGGTTTAGGGTTGGGGTTTAGGGTTTAGGGTTTAGGTTTTAAGGGATGTTTGTTCCAAGGATGAAGACTCGTACCCCTAAGGCTGTACCCCTATAGGTTCCCCTGAACATGCTCCCAATCTGGCCCTTGTACTACGTCAGGAATCTGTAACAAGGGTCCCCCAAACCCAAAGGTAGAACCTCAGGGCTCCAAAGGAAAGTCCCTTGATACTCTCGGAATGCCGCAGCTACCCAAAAGGGCCCTAACACCCTAATACCCTACTTGAATAGGTACAGCTGCGTAGAACCTTACCTGCGGGGCAACGTGTCACCCTGCTTATACCTAAGCATGAGTCTGCCACCCAACCCTAATTACTTCTGAGGGCAGCGCCAAGACTGGACAGAAGAGAGAGAGACGCCATGAACAGTAGCGGCCATCATACCACCACACCAGTAAACCCCAAGCTCCGCATACAACATCCCTTAAAACCCTAAGCCCCCCCCGGGACCCGGGGGCCCGGGGTCCTATGAGTAGCCCCTGAGCGTCTTAAACCCTGAACCCTAAAACCCTGAACCCTCAACCCTCACAAAACCCACCCTTAAGGGTTTTTGGCGTTTAATAACCTTGAGCCCTGAACCCTCAACCCGCAACCCGAAACCCAGCCTGAAACCCCCCAAAACCCGAAGGATCGCCCTGAAACCCCCCAAAACCCGAAGGATCGCGGCCTTCACTCGTAGAAACTGCAGCTTCGAGGCTTGTTTTGGTAGCCCAGCAACCATGTTAGAATAGGGTTTAGGGTTTAGGTTTTAGGGTTTAGGGTTTAGGGTTTAGGGTTTAGGGCTTAGGGTTTAGGGTTTAGGAGAACAACAAAGGGGCAAAAGGGTACCACTGGGCTGCGAAGTTCAGGGTCACCTACGGTTTGGCGGGGCTTTTCGACATGGATGCTCAAGGATTTAGGGCGTTCGGGGCTTTCAACACTACTCGCGCCAGCTCTCAGAGTCAGCTTTAGAGTTCGGGCAACCCCAAGTTAGACATGTCCTTACTTACCTATTACTTGCTTAAGAACCCCACCCCCAAAAAAGTGTACCTAATGGTTGTCTGGGGGGGGGGGTTCTTCAGCAAATGGCAGATAGAACATGTAACCCGACCACTTAAGCTCCTCGAGTCTCCACGTCGGTTGTGGGAGGCCTGTACCCTGATCCCTAAAACGAGCCTTGCGTAGATATGGGGTATCCGAATTCGGGGTGCCTTCTATTTGGGGCCTTCATTTAGGGGTCTCTTAATTTTCGTAAACCCCCATAAACCCTAAACCCTAAACCCTAAACCCTAAACCCTAAACCTTATAAGGCCCAGGTGGCAGTTCTCATGGCACTGGGTGCAGTAGCCACCTGAGACTCGCGGGACCCGGAACCCCCCGAGAGCCCTGCAGCCCTCAGCCCTTACAGGGGTTTAGGGTTTAGGGTTTAGGGTTTAGGGTTTAGGGTTTAGGGTTTAGGGTTTAGGGTGACCCAAGAGTAGCCGAGGAATAAAAGGGTGCCCTTTTGGTTTAAAGGGGTTCAAGGGAACCCAAAATCCAAAAGAAAGAATAAGGGCCTACGCTGGGTCCTAGCACCTAAAGTCGAAAAGCCCCTGTAAAGCCCCGCGACGCAAACCCGAAATGCAAGCCGTTAAAACCCAAAAACCTCCCGAAAGCACCGAGAAGCCCACCATCACAACCAACCCTCAACCTAAAGCCCCCTTAAACCCTACACCCGAAACCCTAAACCCCGAAACCCCTAAACAAACCAAATTATCGTGAAGGTACCCTCCTTGGTTTAGGGTGTAGGGTTTAGGGTTTAGAGTTTAGGGTTTAAGGTTCGTGTTCACAAAAGGGTTTAGAGTTTAGTTTAGAGTTTAGCGTTTAAGGTTCGTGTTCACAAAAAGGGACCCTGAGATCCCCCAAAAAAAGGCCAAAGAGGCCACAGCCCAGCTCTCGGTCTTCTCCGTCACTTGTCCATTGTTGAAAGGCTCTGGTGCACGATAGCTACCCACATACGGGTGCACATCTGTGGCCTGCTCCCCACTTGATCTTCTTGCGAGGGCGAATCGTCCCACCTTCGCCTCGTGGCTGTAGCAGTTCCAGTACACTGCCTTGAGCCTGACGTCGCCGAGGAACAAACCAGTCGCCTGCAATCGCAGCAGTGCATGGCACAGATGTTTGCCCAAGGCCCTCAAGCGCTCTCCGCTAAAGGGCTCCTCTGGCATCACTGCGGCCACAGTGGGCAGAGCTTCATATAATCATGGCTTTCAACAGGGTCTGCACGGTAAGCCTTAAACCCTACAGGGCTACCAAGAAGGTTCAGGCTTTAGAAGCGAAGCCCAAAAGCCGGGGTTATTTTATAAGGTCAAAGTGTGTGTAGAGTCCAGGGCAAGGTGTGCTCATAGGGTTTATAGGGTTCATAGGGTTCATAGAATTCACAGGTCCCCAGTCCAGTTGCATGGGCGCTCGAGGCTTCGCCCGAGTCCCTCGGCCGAGCGTCTGGACAGAACGGTGAGGGAGGGTAAAGCCTCCCGGGCGGCGGGGCCTCAGTGACGACTGGCCGCGCCTCAGACACTAGGAAATGCCCCAGGCTGCGGCTGGCAGATTCCAGGCTCCCCCCCCGTCTGGGCCAGACCAGGCAAAACCCTGCACGTTTGCCAAAAAATGTCCCAAACCCGATTACACATGGATGGGACCCTGAAACCTTGCCTGCAAAATGCCCGGCCTAGGCGCTACCCCATCCAATTTTGCTGCCCGCCTATGTGGGGCCTGTCGAGCCACCCCCTAAGGCTTCATTCATGACACCCCAAAGATCCAGGATTTGCCCGACCCACAATGAAAATGCGGGTTTTGTAGTATTGAAATCGACGGTTTGCGGGCTCCTCTTTTAGGCCGCGAAAGCTTCAAAAAACCCCGAGCCACCAACGGGCTCCAGAAGGCTCCAGGAGGCTTTTGGGGCCCCCTGCAGCAGAAACTCTTCTTGAACAAGCACACTTTACTTAAACACCAAATTGTTCAAATGCTCCATTTACTTCTCTTAGAGTTCGGAAGGAAGGAAGGAGCAAGAAAGCCCCTCTTGGAGGCGGGGTGAACCGTAAACCCTAAATGAGAATAGTTTGGCTGGTTGGGGTGGGACTACATGATACTACATGCTAACGCAAGCGAGCGGCCTGGGTGCCTTTAGCGCCAGCGAGCTTCCCTTCTACACACCCTAAACCCTGAACCCTGAACCCTAAACCCGACGTGCTCACCCATCTCCACAAGTTCCGAGCTATCATATGGGAAGTTGGTAAGTAAGGAAGAGGTTCTCAAGCTGGTTCGGAAAAGGTGCTGAGTTAGGTAGGGTGACGGGGCAAGGGCTTTCGAGACCCACAGGACACACGCGAACAAACGGACCTCCCTCCAAAACCCCTCGAAATCCTCAAGCCGAACATCCTTGAGCCCGCTTCTAAACCCTAAACCCTAAAGCCTAAACCGTGAACCCTGAACCCTAAACCCTAAACCCTAAACCCCGCCCACCTACGCCGTACCAGCCATCGGTTGGGTAGTCCCCGTGCGGGCAGTCAGGGCTGCACTCGTGCGTTCCTGGGATGCCGAGTTGATTTCTTCAGGGGAGTTTAGGATTTAGGGTTTAGGGTTTAGGGGCTTAAGGTAAGGCATCCAATCTCTACACCCAATAAACCCTAAACCCTCTGAAAAGTGGGTTTTGCGTGTGTGTGGTTGGGTTGGGAGCCCAGAATTTTCAGGACTTGGGGTTTAGGGCTTACGTCACCTAGACCCCATGCAACTCTTTAAACACTGGCTCAACAGCCAGTGGCCCTGCCTCGCCATCAATACCTGGAAGAATAGCCCCCTAAAAACCCAAAAATCAAAACCCTAAACCAGTTCAGACGCTGGGCGACCCATCTCAAGGGACCGAGAGCATGCCATTTCACTGCACTAGAGTTGGAGACCCCGAACCCCCAGCCTTATAAACCAAGGGAGCCTCTTGTTTGAGAATAGGCGCACAGTGGGCATCGCTGGGGCCCGAGACCCAAACCCTAAAGGGTTTAGGGTGTAGGGCTTAGGGTTTAGGATTTAGGGTGTAGGGTTTAGGGTTTACTCCGAAAAGGAGCTGCAAACGATGCATCGTCACTGTCGCCAGGCTTCGCGTCAGGTACATGTCATTCTTGCACTCGAGCGCGATCGAGCCATTGACGCACCTGGTGTCACACCCCGAACCTTCCCCCTTGTTAGGTTTAGGGTTCAGGGTTTCGGGTTTAGGAATGTTTTGCTTTTTTTCCCCATCCCTCCCCCCCCCGGCCGCGCAATCCCCGTCCCTAGCATACACAGCCATCCCTGATGCAAATCCTTCTTGCTCCGACCCAAATTAAGCCTTAAGAAACCCATGGCTGTGAACTCCAATAATTGAGCCACTTGAATATATCCTGTCCCTCTCCGAAGCACGAAGCCAACACCCAAAACCCAAACCCAAACCCCCCCCAACACCCACCCCCTCCCCGCAACAAAAAACCAAGAAGCCTGCTCGCGTGCCCAGGACAAAGGATGCAGGTACCGCCGACACCATCCTGGGGCAGGGTTTAGTGGCTTGGGTTGAGGTGCTCTGAACCCTGGACTCTAAGTAAAACAACCCGCAAACCCTAAAATCCCAGAAGCTGTACAACACCTCATATACCCTATAGCGCCAGAAGCCTTAGAAATTCCCATAAACCCTACGAACCCACAAACCCTACAAACCCAATGAACCCTGGAAAACCCTCGAAAGCCCTAATGTACGCTTGCTTAGAGGCTACCCTACATGTAACTACCCATGAACCTTCAAGTAGCTCTCAACCCTAAACCCTAAACCCTGCAGTAAACCCTAAGCCCTAAACCCTAAACCCTGCAGGAGATGGGTTTTAGAGTTCAGGGTCTGGCCGAGGGGTTCAAGGGCATGACATTTGATTTCAAAAACCTACCAAGAGTCCATCACACGGATACTTAAGCCTAGGGTTTAGGGTTAAGGGTTTATGGTTTAGGGTTTAGGGTTTGGGGTTTGGGGTTTAGGGTTCAGGGTTTAGGGTTCAGGGTTTAGGGCTTGGGGTTTTGGTTTGGAGTTTCTAGGCCCATCGCTGAACGTAGTGATTGCAGGATGCTCTGTGTAGGGCTTTGGGGGGTTTAGGGCTCAGAAGTGTTGAGAGAGAGTGCCCCAGCCTAACAGGGTTTAGGGTTTAGTATACTAGGGCCTGAATAGCTAGAATAGGGTTTTGGGCGTTATTGTAGTATACTTATAACGACCATTAGTAATTATTCGACCCCTATATTACGCCCTACAAAATTGCGGCCCAAGCCAAGCGCACGTTAACTTGGGGTTCTTTCTGGCCTGGTTGTGGGCACGGGGTAGGTCGGGTAGGGCTTGGAGTTGGGAGTTCCCAAACTTGGAGGCTCATGGTACTCGGAGCCCAATAAGAACTGTACTTAGAACCCACTTATGTGCCCAAAAATGGCTATCACTGAGCTAGAAGTACAGTTGTAACTGGGCTAATGAGTACATGAGCCTCCAAGTAGAAACCTCAAAGCTCCCAACCCCTGCGCCCGAAACCCTAAACCCCAAGCCGAAACTCGAACCCCTGAGCCCTAAACCCTAAACCCCAAGCTCCAAGCTGCTTGAACCCTAAACCCTAAACCCACGGCCCTAAGCCCTAAACCCTACACCCCAAGCTCCAAGCTGCTTAAGGCCCCCAAACCCCCCCCCCCTCCCCCTCTCCTGCGGGGGAAGGCAGCCAGTCTGCACTTGCTCCACGAAGGCCCCCTCAGATCCGAGCTAACCCTAAACCCTAAACCCTAAACCCTACTTGCAGGTTCATGGGTGGTACCCTACAAAAGGTTACAACCATGCAGATATAAGTTTCGCTACCCTCGTATAACCCCACTTATAACTACCCAGGAAAATTCTAAACCCTAATCCCTAAACCCCAAACCCTAAATCCTACATTACAAAATAGGATCATGACGGCTTGAGCAAACCGCTGTCGGCTTAAGGGCTTAGGGCCTGATGGGGTCCTACAGTTGTGATCCTAAACCCTAAACCCTAAACCCTAAACCCTAAACCCTAACCCCAGGACCGGCTTAGGAGGCCGCAGGGAAACTCTGAGGCCCTAGAGGTTTTGGTGGGTGGGTGTAGGGTTTAGGGTTTTTAGGGTTTTTAGGGTGTTTTTTGGGTTTTAGGGCTTTTAGGGTTTGGTGGGTTTTGTGGGAGCACAGCGCAGAGGTCATCTGTTGATGGTTGGGATTGGCAGCGCGAGCTTGATCAGTGTGGAGGATTTCTGCCAATGCCGCGTTGTTGGCAAGCTGCGGCGCTTTCTCGAGCAGAGCTAGCGACGCGGTTCGAACTGCCCAGTGAAGCGGATTCATCCCGTTGGGGTCAGCCATGTTGGCCAGCGCAGCCTAGGGTTTTTAGGCTTGAGACCACACCCTTAGGCCAGGGATGCAGGTGGTTTGCGTTTTGGGGCGGTTTGGGACTTGCCTGAAGCCTCTTGAACCCTAAACCCTAAACCCTAAGACCTAAACCCTAAACCCTCAATCCTGACTCGTGGTGGCCACGCACTGGGAAGCGACACCCTGCCAGCTGATATGTCCGGATTTGCCGTCGGGTTCGTGAACTCGCCCTAAACCGGCCTAAACCGCCCTAAACCGCCCTAAACCCTAAACCCTAAACCCCAAACCCTAAACCCTAAACCCTATGCAGAGTGATTGGCACACATGCTGCAGTACGGCGGGACCAGTCCTGAGCCAACATTCCGTGCAGTCGCATCCGTCGCGCCCTAGAAACCCTGGGCACGAAACCTTGCAGTCCTCAACCCTAAGACCCCGAACCCTAAACCCTAAACCCTGAACCCTAGGGTTTAGGGTTTAGGGTCTAGGGTTTAGGGTTTAGGGTGAAACCTAAAGACCTGGTAAACTCACCAAGCCGGAGCTCAGCAGCCAGAAGCAGTGAAGAGCCCTGAGGGTTCATGGTTTAGGGTATAGGGCTTGGGGTTTAGGGTTTGGGGTTGAGGGTTTCGGGGTTTAGGTGGTTTAGGGTTTAGGGCTAGGGTTTAGGGCTTGGGGTTGCGGCTTCGGGTGGGTGGAAGAGCTTAAGAGATCTCCATTTGCAGACCCAGGAGCCGGCTCGTTGGAGCCCGTGTCCCCAAACCTGCTGCCGCGCTGTACTTGGAGGTTCATGGTACGTAGTACGATATATGTATATATATATATATATATTGATTTATGTATTATTTATTTATTTATTTCTATATATATATATATGTTATGACTGTACCTATAACCCAAATAGAAGCATAATAGGGCACTTAAGGGGCTTATAAGTGGGTTGTAAGCACAGCAACGAATTGGGCTAGAAGTTCCGTGAACCTCCAAGTAGCCGCTGGGGTTAAGCACTTGAGGTTTAGGGCATGAGGCGCCTGGATTCAGGGTGTCAGGGTACTCCCTAAGCCCTGAAGCCCTAACCCCTGACCCTAAACCCTAAACCCTAAACCCCTAAACCCTACTGCTAGGCTTGTCAGCTACTACTCTAAGGCGTACTGCTAGGCTTGTCAGCTACTATAGGGCAACAAAGTTGAAGCTGGCACATGAGCTTACTTACTGCTCCAATGGCTGCTCCAAGAGCCAAGGAATAAGAGGGTTTGCAAGAGAAGGTTGAAACCTCAAAAGTTTCGGTTCAACTTCTAGGGTTTAGGGTTTAGGGTTCTTGGCGAAGTAAGTGAACACTCCAATCCATGGGAGCTTTCCAACTGCCTGATGTGTGCGTAGATAAAACCCAAGGCAAAGATCTGATTGGTAATGTTGGTTCCATGGCGGGGTACTGAGCATTCCCAAAACAAGGGATCTGCTTATATACCACAAAACAATCTAGTGCTGATTGTAGGACACCCCCCCCCCCCCACCTCTCCGCGAACAAGTGTCACCACCCCCACCCCACCCCCCCCCCACCCCCTTTCTCGGAAACATTCTACCATTCCCAACCCTAAACCGTAAACCCCTAAACCCCTCAATCCTAAACACTACCCATAGAACCCGCAGCACTAGTTTGGCTTTAGGGTTTACTTTTTAGGGTTAGGGCTTGGAGGGGTGGGCGGGGGGTAGGGTTTGGGGAGAGGCCATACAAAACGCTTGTACCGGGCGGCCAGATCAGGGCGAACCAGCCGTGGAGAGACGTGCTCGAGCCCAGGTCGTAGGCGTGGATGGCAGCTCCATTCCTTGGTAGCTCATTTAGGGTTTAGGGTTTAGGGTTTAGGGTGTAGGGTGTAGGGTGTAGGGTGTAGGGTTTAGGGTTCAGATTTAGGGCAACCATAAAAGGGTTTAGTGCTTGGGGTTTAAGGTTTCGGGCTTAGGGTACCGTATAAGGGAACCCAGAACAAAAAAGGGAATACAAAAGTACGAAAACGTTCTTAATTTAATTTACTATTCCGTGTGAGTTATCTCTTATTAATAAATGTTTTAATACTTAACTTATCACATGTGCTAATAAATATTTTGCACTGGTTGAAGTTGATGCATTTACAATTACAACATTTGTCTTTTCTGTTATTATTCTTGCTAAAAACCATTGCTTTTCTATAATAATGTGAATAATCTGATAAAAACTCTTTCCATACCTATTCTTTTCCAGAATTTACGCTCAGCTGCTAGTAATAATGCTTCTTGTCGTGCCATACGCGGCTTTCAATACTTTCATCACTACCACTACCATTGCTACTCCCCCCAACCCTAAACCCTAAAGTGGGCTACCAAGATTCTTGAAGATGATGAGCTCCTTTCCTGGCCAAGCTGCTGGAGCGGATTTGGGGGGGATTAAGACTAGGGTTTGGGGTTTACGGTTTGGGGTTTCGGGCTCAGGGCCCTCAATCGTAAGCCTCCCATGACTCTAAGCCCCAAATCCACAAGCGGCAGAAAGAGGCTCGTTGAGAAGTTGGGCTCCAAAAGTTGTGATTCAAGGCTGGGGCTTAAGTTGGGGCTTTCAGGGTTCTCGGGTTCGGGGTTCAGATTTTGGGGTGGGCTTGGCGCCCATACATACACTGGAAGTCTCCACTCCAAACCTATATCCCGTGAACCTGTACACGCCATAGCCGACCCTAAACAACCCTCCCCGGCCCCCTAAACCCTAAACCCCAAACCCTAAACCCTAAGCCCCCTCCTAAAAAAAAACCCAACAAATCCCTTATAACCTCCTGAACACTCAAACTGGCCTTTCAGCTCCAGGCGGATGTAGTCCTCGGGCGTGTAGGTCATGGAGGCCTGCGCCCCATCCTGCGCAAGGTTGGAGCTTCTTTGGCTCGGGAAGGTTTCGGTTTTAGGGCTTAGGGCTTAGGGCTTCGGGCTTCGGGCTTCGGGCTTAGGGCTTAGGGCTTAGGGTTTAGGGTTTAGGGTTTACGGGAAGCTCGTCCTTCTTTTGAGTTGTGGGTTTAAGGTTTCAGGTTTAGGGTTTGTATATGACGCGGGGGCAAGTGTTACAACAAAGAGAGCCCCTCTTGTAATTCTTGTTGGGGAGGGGCGGGGGGGGGGGGGTGTATAGTACGGCACCTTACAAAAAGGACCCTAACAGGGACCCTAATTTGGAGAACTACCCCAAAACCCTAGTAAGGCATGAGGGAATGAGGTACCCTACATCCGGTGCCTGATTCCCCTAATTCCCACGAAGAACCAGGAGGAACCCTAAACCCTAAACCCTACACCCTACACCCTAAACCCTGAACCTTATACCCTAAACCTTAAACCCTAAACCCTAAACCCTAAACCCTCACCACTGCTGCAACGGCACGATGTTGATGGTCCCCTTGGAGGTGAGGTGGATGTACTTTCCATCCTGGTAGTCGCCTGGGCCGATGTAAGGTATTTCAGGGGTAGGGTTTAGGGTTTAGGGTTTAGGGTTTGGGGTTTAGGGTTTAGGGTTTAGGGTTTAGGGTTTAGAGTTTTGGGCTTTATGGTTCGGGACTACAGGGGCCTTCATAATTCGAATAGGGTTTGAGAATAAGTATAGTACAACTATAAACAGGCCATAAGTTCAGGATTTAGGGTTTAGGGCTCCTAAGGTTTGGGGTTTAGGGTTTAGGTCTTTCCCTCCTTTCCTTACCCCCCCAAAACGCGGGGGGGGGGGGGGGGGGGGGGGGTAGAGGCCACCCACACCGCGTAAACTCATGGAGCATAGGCGTTTTCGTACAGGGCAAAGGAGCTCTTTTTTCCAATTTTCCAAACCCCACTCCCACTACCCCCCTTACCCCCCCGTTACCCCCCCCCTTACCCCCCCGCTTACCCCACCACCCCCCCCCTTCCCCCCCCCCTTACCCCCCCCCACCCACCCGCCCACCCGCACCCCCCACCCCCCCCCCCCCCCCCACCCCCCCCCCCCACCCGCCCCCCCCCCCACCCCCCCACCCCCCCCCCCCCCCCCCCACCCCCCCCCCCCCCAACAGGAACCACAAACAAAATCACCCCAAACCTTAAACTTGTTCTCCTGCGGGGTCGGCGGCTTGAGCCGGAGGCTCTTAAATTTAGGGAGGCACTCCTCCAGGTCGCCATGCCCTGTCTGCCGTCACAAGAGCAGATTTGCGCTTCCGGCACCGAGCCGCCGCAGCTTTGAGCGCCCGCATTGTCCGGGGCTGGTACTTGGAGGTTCATGGTACTTATAACCAACAATCACTGTACTTATAACCCAATCATAAGCCCCTTAAGTGCCTCAAATGGCTATAAGCACAGTTCTAGTTAGGCTACTAAGTACCATGAGCCTCCAAGTAGTTGATCTCTTCCTCTCTTGCGGGGGTGCCGCGGAGGTCTGAACTTGCTTTAAAGCAGGCGGAGCAGCCTCCATTTAGGCCACTGATCAAGTCGGCTTCCATTGGAGACATCTTGGCAAATGTCAGCTTCCCCCGAGTGCCGGAAAACCGTTTTGTTACAAGCCCTGAAAACTCCCAAACAAATCTTCCCCCACGCCAAAGCCCAACTGAAACCCAAATCAGCGGTTTAACGTTGTTGCTTGCAAGAGCCTAAACTCCTAAACCCGAAACCCCTAAAGCCCCAAACTTTCCCGCGCCCGAGGCCAGGCGCGTTCGTCGGCCGGATCTGTTGTGAGACCCACCCACACGGGGCGGTCGTCCTGGAGGGCTTTTTGAGGGTTTGGGGGTTGTGAGGTTAAGGGGTTGGGGGGCAGGGGGGGTGGGGGGGGTAGGTTTCAGGTTTAGGGGTTTAGGGTTCAGGTTGAGGCTTTGTGCAAGGTATCTGGTTGTTGCTCTGGTTAGGGCCTCTTTTGTGTTCCATTCTTTATACGGTACAAGCTTGTCGGTCCTTCTTTCGCGTTCGGGCTCGCGGCTGCCAGCAGGTTGTATCAGGCAGCACTTTAAATAACCAACCCTATGCCCGTGAAGACTACCGCTAACACTAAACCCCTAAACCCTCAACCATAAACCCCTAAACCCGAAACATCTCAACCCCAAAGCCCTAAGCTCTCGATAAACAAATGGAGTCCTGGCCAGGCTTGAAGGCCACGGAGGTCACGGGACCGGCTAGCGCGAAGGAAGAGCCTCCCTCCTGGTGGGTTTAAGGCTTCGTGGATTTAGGGTATAGGGCTTTAGGGCTTGTAGGGTTCGTGCCTCTTTGGCGCTTGAGGTTTACACTACTGTGTGTGCATTTTAGGGTTTAGGGCGTATGTTGCACCCCTAAACCCCTAAACCCCTAACCCCTAAACCCCTGACCCCGCAAACCCCGAAACTTTGGGGCTTTTGGGGTTTGGGTTTTTTTGGGGGCTTCGGGTTGGGGGCGTAGAGAGTTTGCTCTGAGCTTCCTGGGCTTCCTGCAGCAAGCTGCTGTCGTCTCTGCCTCCAACCCTAAACCCCAAACCCTGAATCCTAAATCCTAAGTCCTAAGCCCTACAGTACTTGGAGGTTCATGGTACTGATAACCCAATGATAGCTGTACTTATAACCCCACTTAGAAGCCCCTCAAGTGCCCTACTGTGTTTATGGTTGGGTTTTAAGTACCATGAACCTCCAAGTAAGCCCTGAACCCAAAGTCTCGTCGCCTGTGGACTGCTCTTGGAGAGGTCTGGAGGGCTCTTGGGCTGGTCGTGAAGCCCTGAACCCTAAACCCTAAACCCTAAAACCCCGAAACCCTAGCTAGACGGTCCAACCTGCAAACCATAAACCACCTAAGCCATAACCCCAAAAAATCTAAACCCTTGAACCATAGACCCCTTAGCCCTAGACCCCTAAACTCTAAACCCCTAAGCCTAAACCCCCAAACCCCTACACCCCTAAACCCCTAAACGCCTACTGTAAACCCCTAAACCAATACCCCCTAAACCCTGCATCGTCTGCAAACCGATCGGTCTTGTAGAGCTGCGTCTGCGTAATCCTGTCGCCTGTCGCCCTGCATCTTCTCTTTGTGCGAGCATCTCCCTAAACCCTGAACCCTAAACCCTGAACCCTGAACCCTAAAACAATACCAATCGCGGTCCGGACAACCAAACCTAGACGAACTGCGTTCCGCTGAGGCCACCGACTTCAAAAATCGATCGGGTTGTACATGGTGCGTGTCTTCCGGGTAACGGACTTCAAAGTGGCATTGACTGCAATAGTCCAGCCCATCATAGTTGAATGCCAGTGTCGCCCTCAAGCCTAAACCCTAAACCTTAAAAAACCCTAAACACCTACATCCGAAGCCCTAAACCCTTGCCCTAAACCCTAGCCCTAAACCCTAAACCCTCAACCCTAAACCCTAAACCGTCATCCTTGGGTGCTCTTGGAGTAACCATGGAGGATCTTACATTGTTTCGGTGCCCACACTGGCAGCATGATCGCCGTAATATCAGGCTGACTAGGGTTTAGGGTTGCGGGTTTAGGGTTTAAGGTTTTGGGCTTAGGGGAAATGATGATACTCCCCAAGCCCTACAGAAGCCCGCTAAACCCTCAACCCGAAAACGCCGCAAAGCCCCAAACCCTTCAGAACACCAAAGCCCTAAACCTATACATTGGTCCTTACTATCATCCCTAGTGAGGAGCTGTTAGCATAAGGGGAACATCCTTAAGCCTATCAACCAATTATAACTGTAGCTGTACTTATGGCCCACTTATAAGGCCCTTAACTCCCCTAATGTGGCTATCATTGGGTTGTAAATACACGTATCATTGGGTTATTAAGTACCTTGAACCTCCACATAACCCTAAACCCTAAACCCGAACACCCCAAACCCGAAAGCCGCAACGCGCGCCTGGTTCGCGGCCGCGAAGGTGTCGCCTGGAACGACGGAAACTTCTAACCCCAAAGCCCTGCAAACCCGCAGGGTTTAGGGTTTAGGGTTTCCCCCTTCTACTAACAGTCCGCGAAAGGGATATAGTACCCCCCCGCCCCCCATTCCAATTAATCCCTATTAAGGACTGTTAGTATAAGGGGGAACATCCCAGCCCACTTTTAACCCCAGAACCCTAATATAGGGGGCCTTAGTAATAAGAAGTAAAATCATAAAGGGACCCTAGGGGAATCTCATCAGAAATTGTTCTCCGACCTCCATACTATAAACCCCCAAACCCTAACTTGCGGAAGTCAGGCCTCTAGGGGGTTTCCAATTCGGTGACCAGACCCTGCAGCATCAAACCGGGACACGATGTTTCTGTTACTATACCAGCAAGCAACATGGTGTTTGAGTGAATCTGGGTGAGCACTGCTCCAATAATGATGCACGTGTGGATCCGGTAGAAGTGGACCTTGTTGAAGCCGCATCGGTCGTAGTCTTTGGCCAAGGTGAGATGGTCGCCATTTCGCCACAGGTCATGCATCCATTGCGGCACCTGGAGCTTTCCTTCGGCTTTAACTCGCAAAGTCTCCGGAGTTTCGCCTTCAAGCGGTTGTTGTTCTTTGTGAGCGCTTCCGGATCTTGCGCCGTGTCCTAACACGTACTAACATGACCAACTGGAACCGCAACCGGAAAAAAAAACCTACAAGCCGAGGGCTTAGGGTTTAGGCTTAGGGTTTAGGGTAACCTCCAACAGGCACTAAGACACTAAGCACCTTTAAGCCCCGTCTAGAGACATGCTAAATTTAACGCTCGAAATCCTGGAAGGCATTGCTGACAAGAAAAGGACATCGTAAACTTGAAGTCTGGACGGGTCCCACAATAAAGTTTATTGAGCCCTAAACCCTAAACCCTAAACCCTAAACCCTAAACCCTAAACCCTAAATCCTAAACCCTAAACCCTAAACCCTAAATTGAACTGCTGCAGCCATCCAACCATCCTCAAACGGTTCAAGCTCTTAACCGCAAACCCTGAACACCAAACCCCAAACCCTAAACCCTAAGCCGTAAACCCTCATTGCCAAAGCTTAAGCCCCAGCCCCAAACCCCAAACCCTAAGCCTCAAACCCTAAGCCCTAAACACTATGCCCTAAAGCCTAGGCCCTAAATCCTAAGCCCTAAACCCTAACCCTAAACCCCAAGTTTGACGCCGTAACCCCTACAAGCCTAAGCTGTGCAACACGGCCTTGCCTGATTGAAGTACGTTCGTCAGCTGCCACGTCTCCACGCACGTCTCGTGCTCGGCAACCTGGGCAGGTTGCATACAGGTTTAGGGTTTAGGGTCTGAGGTTTAGGGTTTAGGGTTTAGTGTCTGGGGTTTAGGGTTTAGGGCCTGGGGTTTAGGGTTTAGGGTAACCCTTTTTTTGGGGGGGGTCTTGTGTAGAGCACAAGGGACCCAATTTTAGAGAACTACCGAACTACCCATACGGCCTCGGGTTTTTGGCGGCCAGGGGTTAGGGTGCAAAGCTTGGGAGGGTCGAGTGCTGAGGCTTCTTTTATGAAGACGCTGGCTCGGTCCGTGCTCTGCCACCGACTTTAGGGTTTAGGGTTTAGGGTTTAGGGTTTAGGATTTAGGGTTTAGGGTTTAGGGTTTAGGGTTTAGGGTTTAGGGTTTAGGGTTTAGGGTTTAAGGTTTAGGGTTTAAGGTTTAGGGTTTAGGGTTTAGGGTTTCGGGTTTAGGGCTCAAGCGGCTTGGAGGGCTGTTGGTGTTTAGGGGGTCTTGGAGCATGTTCTGTTCACGACTTCCTTGAAGATACACGGCTAGGTGGAACGCAAGATAGATGAGGGTTTAGGGTTTAGGGTTTAGGGTTTAGGGTTTAGGGTTTAGGGTTTAGGGTTGTTGCAAGGGGCAGTTCTCTAAGTCTGGGTCCGTTTCGGGCGCCTTATCATCAGGGCACCGCCACAGGAAACCATCTTTTTTGAACTCCCCCTAAACCCTAAAACCTAACTAAACGGCGTTTAGGGTCTAGGGGTTCAGGCTTTCCCCTGAAGCCTAACCCCCACAAACCTCAAAATTAAACCCCTAAACCCCCCGAATTCAACCCCCTAAATGCCCTAAGCCGTCAACCCTAAACCCTAAACCCTAAACCCGACGCCATCCAAAGTAGCCTTGAAGGCAACTAGCTCACGGAAGTTCAGGACGCGGTATCCTGCGAGCACGGCCGGCTATAAGTAAATGTATAAATAATCATATATATATATATATATATGTGTTTGTATATTTATATATTTATATATTTATATATTTATACATATATATATATATTTATATATTGATATATTCACATATTTATATATTTATTTTTTATTTATCTATTTATGTATTTATTTACATATTTTGATTTTTGTTACTTTTTTTGGGCGGGGGGGTTCAGGAGGGGGGGGGGGGGGTGAAGACTTAGGTACCTGCTGGGGCCGCTTCTGTAACACAGATTCCGATTCGGCTTACGGTACACCCACAGAGGGGTCGGAATAATTACTAACAGTAGTCCTTTATTATGGTCCCTTCCTTGTTTTTTGTGCAAAAACAACCCCCTAACCCCTATTCTAATGATTAAGGCTCCTAACAAACTAAACCCTAAACCGAAACCCTAAACCCTAAACCCTAAACCCTAAAACCTAAACCCTAAACCCTAAACCCTAAATTAGAAGCTTTCGGGGCTATAAGCATCTTAGCTCTCTGACCCCAATGCCCGCTGCGCCTGGCAGCTGCAGGTAGACATACTGCCCAGCTGCGCGGTCGCAGTCAATCCTCGGCGTGTTTTGTGTTTTAGTATTATGATTATTCTTGACATATATATATATAGGGCGAAAATCAGACACAATTCTGAGTCATAAGCACTGAGGTGGGAGACACCCGAACCTCCCCGAAGTCACTCACCGTAAACACAGATGAAGAAGGGCTTTGTGTCTAGCATCACCAGAAGGACACCAAATATGCACACTCACCGATACTTCTAACCCTATAAACACCCACCAGTAACAGTCTGGGGAGTAGTTACATGGTCCCTTAGTAGGGTCCCCTTTTGAATTATACCCCTTCTTTACCTACAACCCAACCCAGACCATGCACCCTACCCCCACCACCCCCCACCCCCCCCCACCCCCACCCCCCCTCCACCCCCCCCACCCCCCTCACCCCCCCCCACCCCCTCTCACCCTAATCTGACCCCGTCCGCTGGTGGGTGTGTGGCTCGCCCTGCCCTGGCCCTGATACCTGGCCGCCTGGTTGCCTGCCCTGGTCCCTTGCTGGCCTTGCTGGACCCGCACCAAGCCAAGCTGCCTTTGTGCCTGGTCCACGCCTGCCCAACCCTAGCTGTGTCCACTCGCTTCGCGCCAACCCAAGCTGGCTTTAACCCCTTCGCGTCAACCGAGCCTCGCGGCCTTTGTCTGTTCCTGGCCCAGCCTCGCCTTTACGTCTGCGCATCGCAAATGCCCCGCACTGGTGTCTTCCTGCCTCTGGCCTTGTCCTGGCCCTGCTGCAGCTTTGTGCCTGGTCCACGCACCTTGTGGAGGTCCCCAAAAGGGCGTGAGTGCTGACTCATGTGGTGCTTTGTAAAAAATGAAAGGTCTTAACTTCTTGAGTTGTAAGTGGGCGGCCTTGGGGTGGGTAGGTCTGCAGACTACCGCGCGCTCCCAGAGCGCGCTTCCGTTTGGCACGCCCTAAACCCTAAACCCTAAACCCTTGCCCGCACCGGGTTGACTTCTTAGGCGTTCAATATGTCCAAAGCATCTCCGCAAGATCGCACCCATAGGTCGCCTGGTGATTGTAGGGGCCCGTTGAGTTCGGGTTCCCCACACCGGTGTTAACCCTATACCCTAAACCCTAAACTAAACCCTAAACCCTAAACCCTAAACTAAACCCTAAACCCTAAACCCGAATGGTCCCTGCCAAGAATCTCAAACCACTTGTCCTCCCCTGGCTCCTTCAAGGTACCTGAGTGGAGTCGGGGAGGGTAGGGTTTTTTAAGAACTGCAAGTGAAGACGTTAGTTTGCTAGACTCGACCCAAGAGTAACCTGGGAGTAAAAAGGGTGCCCTTTTCCGTTTAAAGGGGCTTGTAAGAAACCGGAGCCCCCCCAAAAAATGAATACGGGCCTACTCTGGGTCCTAGTTTGGGTGTTTGCGTTTCAGGGCTCAATGTTCAAAGAGGAAGCCCCCAAACCTACACCCCTTGCAACACTTCACTAGCGCCAGCCAAGAAACCCAAGACCGACACCCAAATCTGTAACAAGCCTAAACCCTAAACCCTAAACCCTAAACCTAAACCCTAAACCTAAACCCTTAAACCCGAAACTCTAAACCCTAAACCTTAAACAACTGCCCAACAGTCGACCTTAGGAACCCAAAGTCCAACCCCCCCCCACCCACCCACCCACCCACGCACCCATTTTCGCAGGTTGGAGAAGAATCTTCCCAGATCTTCCAAAACCCCTTAATTAAGGCTTTAGGGTTTAGGGTTTAGGGTTAGGGT
The DNA here is from genome assembly GCA_905221605.1 of Symbiodinium natans. Lineage (NCBI taxonomy): Eukaryota > Dinophyceae > Suessiales > Symbiodiniaceae > Symbiodinium > Symbiodinium natans. The sequence continues at coordinate 1,192,555 of CAJNDS010002235.1, read as the reverse complement.
TTAGGGTTTAGGGTTTAGGGTTTAGGGTTTAGGGTTTAGGGTTCAGGGTTCAGGGTTCAGGGTTCAGGGTTCAGGGTTCAGGGTTCAGGGTTCAGGTTCAGGGTTCAGGGTTCAGGGTTCAGGGTTCAGGGTTTAGGGTTTAGGGTTTAGGGTTTAGGGTTTAGGGTTTAGGGTTTAGGGTTTAGGGTTTAGGGTTTAGGGTTTAGGGTTTAGGGTTTAGGGTTTAGGGTTTAGGGTTTAGGGTTTTAGGGCTTAGGGTTTAGGGTTTAGGGTTTAGGGTTTAGGAATAAAGCTCAATTTATACTACTGATCCTGATCATGAATCAGGGTATATTGCTTATAACTAAGGGGTTTTGGAATATCTGGGTTGGAGACCTCGGTAACCTAAGGCAGGGGCCTAAAGAAGATACCAACAGAACCCCCTTACACAGGGTTCAAGGTTTAGGGCTTAGGGCTGATTTAGGGTTACGAGTCCCAACACAACCCCTTACATCCCTCTGCGCTCCTCTTGCCCCAAGGTGCCGCAAACAGTGCCAGAGCAGTTTTTGCCTGCGCGCGCAACGGGGGGAGGGCGAGGGGAAGGGCCTTGGGAAGCCCAAGGCCCTAAGCAAGAAACCAGCCCAAGACTCTCAACGCCGAACCTAAACCCTAAACCCTAAACCCTCAACCACCATCCCCTCCCCCCCTAAGGCGAAAATTGCCCCTGCACCCCCCCCCACCCCCGCCCCGCCCCCAAGAAAACAAGAAAAACTACTGTACAGGGATTATTATTCGATATTTCGGGGGTTCTTAAGCAAATAGTAGCCTTATAAGGGCAGTATAGGGATTATTGTTTTCTATATTTCGGGGTTTCTTTAGCAACGAGTAGTGTCATGTGCTGTGAACTCCATGTTTATGTCAATCTCATGTTTGGAAAGCAACACATATACCAATGACGGAACTTCAACGCGGAATCGATCTCAACGCGCAACAAGTGCACTTCGAACCCAAGGCCGAGAGCTCTCCAGAAAATCTCCTGCGAGCTCCGTTTCTTCCATCATCTGGTGCTTGAAGGAGACACGGAACCACCTCAAATATGTCAAAGCAGCATGCAGCATTCTTGGGCGGGGCCATTCAAAGGCGGAATTTGAGGCCGAGGCCCATCTCGTTGCTCTGCATGGGGTGCAGCTCCTATGTCTGGAGTGGGAAAAATGAGACCACGCCGAGCGGGTCGATGGCAATCGCCACGCTCTCCCTTCTGTGTGGATTGCCCCATCTTGAGCGTCAGCCACTTTAGGCCGGCGGTGCCCTCGTTGCAGCCTCCCGCTGCCAAGGGAATTTGCAGCTCCACAGCCTCAGGATCGTCGGGGCAGAGCCTTCCCGAAAGTTCCGCGGGCTCCGCCACCTCGAAACGCCCTTTGCGTGCGCACTCTGCGACGGCCAGGATCAGCTCCGAGTCGTTGCCTAGCCGCACAGTGCCCTGGTACTGGTGGTCGAAGGCCGCACCCCAGGCAAAAGGATCCCAGTCTGGCCCCTCCATGAGCGAGGTGATCTCGTCCTCTGCGACACTCACATCGAAAGTTGCAGATCCTTGTCCGCTGTGTCCGAAGACAGCATGCACGATCGCAGAGGTGTTCCTCCCGGCCGGCGGGGCATGCGTGCCACCGCTCCTGAACCCGAAGTCTCCTGAAGGCAGTGGAGAGGCCACTTGTGTTAACAGCGTGCCATCGGCAACGCCATGGTCCACCAAGGTCCGGTCATCCTGCAGAACTTCAGCGCCATTCAGCAGCATCAAGTGTGCAACTCCGGCGTGTCGTTTGGCCGACAGCTGCTCCTTGAGCTTCCTTACGGTGTCCTTGTCCGAGAAAGGGATCGCCACTTGTTCCCCCGCAGGGTTGCATATGAAGACCGTACCGCTGGCCATGTTCCGCTCTGTCAAACATGAATTCACTCGGGTTTAGGGTTTAGGGTTTAGGGTTCAGGGTTTAGGGTTTAGGGTATGTTACACAGGGCCAAAGAATAGGGAAGAGGTACCACTGAAACCAGTGAAACATGTCTGTTGGACGCTGCGAGCCATGCTTGCAACTTAGACTTAGGCACAATTAACAGATCTTCCAAGACCCCTTAACTAAGGATTATAGCATAATTTCTACAAATGATCCTTATTATGAATTAGGGGCTTAACTTATACTAATGATCCTCATTATGAATTAGGTAGGGTATATTCCTCAATTCAGGGGTTTTGGCAGATCGGGGTACTTAGCGTTTGAAAGGCCAAATTGGGCTGGCGACCGCCCGATGCGAGGTTGAAATCCTCGGCCTCTCAACCACTACCGGCGCGTTGGTCTTAATCCCCAGGCATTGCGGCAACATGAAATTGGGGGGTTTCCGAAATTAGGGGTACTGTACCTTATTGGGAATCCTAAGGGCTCTATTTAAGTCCTAAACCCTAAGCCCTAAGTTATAAACCCTAAACCCTTAAACCCTTAAACCCTTAAACCTTTGGGTTCTCAAGGTACGCCTTCGGCTTGGAGGTGGAGGCTGCGTCGCTTTGGTGGCATGGGTGGGTTTAGGGGGTGTGGTAGGATCCCATGCAGCGCGAACCCAAAGCCTTGCAGGTTGTGGGGTTTAGGGTTTAGGGTTTAGGGTTTGGGGTTTAGGGTTTGGGGTTTAGAGCTCACCGAAACCAGAGACATCATGGTCCATGGAGATCACAGAGATCCATGGTGAAGATATCTTGTCGAACCGACGCCTAAGTTGTCTGTGTGCTACTCAACCCTACACCCGACACCCTGCAAGCCTAAAGCCTAAAGACTAAAGCCCAAAGCCTAAAGCCTGCAGCCTAAACCCTAAACCCTAAACCCAATCTGCTTTAGTCAAATTAGAGCCGGCTGTAAGTTTGGGCTTTCGGCTGTAAGGTTTCAGAATCTTGGGGCTGCAGGCTTTACGATAATGAACTTGGAACCCGAGCAAAAATTCTAACTTTAGCTGTGCCTTAGGAAGTACACTACCCAAGAAATCCCAAGTTTATAGTAGGGTTGCTGCGCCTGACTTGTAGGGCTTTAGGGTGTAGGTTCAGAGTCTTGGGGCTTTAAGGGTTCTAGGATTTCTGGGTCTGAGGCCTCTCATTGTAGGTCCCAGGTAGGAGCCTCAGCCCCACCACCCAAGGCCTGTGACGCACGGGGTCTTGCTGACGCCGACAACGCCACCGAGGATGGAGCAGTGCAGGCCAGTGTCTTTGTCGGACAAGGCCTGGCGCGAGAACCGTTTAGGGTTTAGGGCTTAAGGTTTTGGGTCTTGGTTGCTTTGGCCTTAACCCTAATAGGACACCAAACTCTACTTTTTCTGCAGGTTCCTGAGAATCTTAGCGGGTCTTGTAGAAGAACAAACCTACACGATATGCATTCTTATCAGGTAGGGCTAGGGACCCTAAACCCTAAACCCCAAACCCCAAACCCTAAGCCGCATGGGCGAGGGACCGCGAGGCCCGATCTCCCTCCATGGAATCGCTCAGCGGTGGCCTCGCAGCCGTCCGGATCGCTGAGGACACGGATCCTTGTCCAAGGGTTTAGGATTTAGGGTTGTAGGGCCTACGTAGGGTTTAGGGTTTGGGGTTAGGGTCTGGGGCTTCGGGTTTAGGGTTTAGGGTTTAGGGGGTGGATTCATGCGACCCAGACGACGAATTGTTCCGTTTTGCCAGGTCTAGTGCACCTCCAACCGGCACAGTCAATCCTCGGGTGTATGGTCGGATCACCCCCTAAACCCTAAACCCTAAACCCTAAACCCTAAACCCTAAACCCTAAACCCTAAACCCTAAACCCGTTCTGCCGCACTTGAAACCGCAACACGCAATCCTTGCAGCGCCGGCTTGATCCGCGTGGCCCGACCAAACCTGAGGCTCATCGCCATAAGCCTTCTGATGCCTTAAACCCTAAACCCTAAACCCTAAACCCTAAACCCTAAACCCTAAACCCTAAACCCTAAACCCTAAACCCTAAACCCTAAACCCTAAACCCTACCTCCTGGACCTGCTTGACCTGCTCTGCTGCAGCTCAGGGCTCATACCCGGGCCCAGCCAAGGAGCCTTAACTTTGCTCGAGTCACACACTCCTCGGCTTCGTTCTCGTGTGATTCGCTGCTCCGCCTGGTCCGAGCTGGATGGCCACCACTCTTTCTGCTGCACTGTGGAGGACCAAGTCGTCGGTTGCTCGGCAACGTACTCACGAGTGGGAAAATCCACCTCCCTGCTCCCCTCACACCTGTTCAGGGTTAGAGTTGGTCTTCGGACTTGTGGTTGCTTTCTGCTCGTGGGTGTGGGGCTTGGAACGCAAAACCCTAAACAGTTCCGTCCGAAACCCTGTAGGTTCTAAATCCTAAATTCAGAAAACTCCAAACCCTAAGGGTTCAGGGTTTAGGGCTTAGGGCTTACGAGTTTAGGGACTTTAAGGGCTTGCGGCTTGGGGTTCTCGGTGCAGGGTTTAGAGTTTAGGGGCTTTAGGGCTTAGGGAGTTTGGGTTTAGGGCTGAGGGTTTCGGGTTTGGGGTTTAGGGTTTAGGGAAAGTTTACGGAGTTTGGGGTTTAGGGGGTCTAAGGGCTTGGAGAGTTTCGGGTGAGCTCCCCCAAAGCCACAATTCCCTACCAAACAGTTTGTGACAAAACCCCTTGGCCTAACCAAAAGTAGGGTTTAGGGTTTAGGGTTTGGGGTTTGGGGTTTAGGGTTTGGGGTTTCTATACTCTCCATAGAACCTCTTCCTGCTGTCACGTGGTGCACTTGCTGCGTTCCCCTTACCACCAGGCAGGGGGGGACACGTCGCAATTAAAACATCAGGGTTTAGCATTTCGGGTTTAGGGTTTATAACCCTAAACCCTAAACCCTAAACCCAGCAAAGACTGATGGCAGTGACTTGTACACATGCAATATGGGCAATGTCGAGCCCTCAACCCACCTTCGACGAAAGCAACGGATCCTAATACCCACATGACATGCTGCTTCCCTTGGCTATACTTGTGTGTATATATATATATGTATATATAAACTTAACCCTAAACCCTAAACCCTAAAACTATAACCTATAACCCTCTAACCCTATAAGCCTAAACACTATAACCCTAAATCCTAAACCCTAACCCCCACCCCCCCCCACCCCCCCAACAAAAAAAAAAAAGAGCACTGGCAGAGCAACGGAAGCCGAGGCGCTTCACCATGGTCTCCGTGTCGCCGAGATCCATCTGCCACCTTCAGGGATCGCATCTCCGAAGTTTAGGGTTTAGGGTTTAGGATTCAGGGTTTAGGGTTTAGGGTTAAGGAGTTAAGGAGTTTAGGGTTTAGGATCTTAGGGTTCAAGGTAATTGGGAATGTTGGGGGGGGGGGGGGGTCTTAAGGGGCTTGGGGCTTATAAACCCCTAACACCTAGTCACTTAAAAAAAGGGGGCTCCAGGGGTTTTAGGGGCCTGGGGCTTGAGCAGTAAAGGCTTATAAGGGACTTGTTTTTGCTTGGGGGGCGGGCTTCGGGCACTTAGTGCTTGGGAGGTTTGAGGGTATAGAAACCCGGGTTGGGGGGGGGGGTGGGGGTGCGCTTGGGCAAGTTAGGGATGGATCTTTGGCATAGGGCAGTTGGTCGCAAAGGGCTTTAACGGGGTTGTGTTTTTTGCTGTTTTTTTCTAGGCTTAGGGGCTTAGAACATTTGGATCGCGGCTGGAGGGTTTAGGGTTTGTAGGGTCTAGGGTTTAGGGTTTCCAGGGTTATAGGGTTTAGGACGTATAGGCTTATCCCTGTGCTCATGCCACTGTATGAGTGGGCGACCATATGCCAATGGGGCAGTTTGCAGGGAAATTCCAATGCAGTTGTCCCCAACCGTTGCACGCTGGCCTAGGATTTTCTTTTGGTGAGAAGGCTGCAACTGAGCTATCAAGGGACTAAAGGAGGGACCCTTATAAGGGACCTTCGGGGTAACTATATATATATATAAGGTGTATATATACATATATATATAGAGAGAGAGGTTGCACAGGGGAATTAAGACTAAGGGTTCCTTCTAGGGGGTCCCTCCCTATGTCCCTTCAAGCTACATGTCTGCAAAAGAATGAACACTTGAATTGAGACGAGTCGGCCTTCCTAACATGCCCTAAACCCTAAACCCTAAACCCTAAACCCTAAACCCTAAACCCTAAACCCTAAACCCTAAACCCTAAACCCTAAACCCTAAACCTTCGTGTCAACTGACCAGATCTTCCATCCTCAACCCCACAGCTCCCCAGCCCAAAGCTCTGCACCCTACCCCAAGGCTCCCATGTAGTCCCATTTCCGGGATTGCAGTATTCTACACAAAAAAGGTACCACACAGGAGCCTGTAAGGTAAAAACCCTAACCCGAACCCCCCCCCCCCCCCCCCCAAAACAAAAAAAAAAATGTAGAGCTGACCGGACCCTAAACCCTAAACCCTAAACCGGAAACCCTAAACCCTAAACCCTAACCCCAAATAATGCAAATCCAGGCACCACGGGTAGAGCTCGCCGGCGGCTTCGTTCCACGCGCTGCTGCACCGGGTGCCCACGAGCCCGTCATTGCCTTCGAGGGCTTCTTCCACACGTACACGCTGCGGGATATGAAGTAGGGTTTAGGGTTTAGGGTTTAGGGTTTAGGGTTTAGGGCTTCTTTGCCGAAATGCACACACACACACACGGAAATCTCTAAGCAGTCAGCCCTGTAAACCCTAAACCCTGAAAAAATGTATGAAACCCCCACAAACACTTTGAAACAACAACACGATATCAACCCTAAATGAACCCTATGTTAAGTAGCACAGAAATACCCCCTAAATAAGCCCCAAGGTCACTTGTAAGGGTCCCTCTTGTAAGGGTCCCTCCTTTAGTCCCTTGACTACGAACCCTGCAAACCCTATAAACCCTGCAACTCTAAACCCTAAACCCTAAACCCTAAGTCCTAAACCCCCGCAAAGCCTGTTACAACCCTGCAGCTCTGTGGCCGCTCTCGGTGCTTCTGGGAAGTTGGATCCTTTCTAGACCACGCCTCGACCCAAGAGGAAGCTAGGCTTAGAGTTTAGGGTTTAGGGTTTAGGGCTAGGGCGTGTGAGGGTGAGAAGACGAATTTCTGGCAGTTGAAACTTAACAAACTCGTTGGTTAGGAGCGGGGATCTAAGAATTGACTGTCGGCGAAAGCATGTCTGTCACCTGTGGCGTACTGTCTCGTCAAGGGTAAGATGTCCCGAGGGCCTACATTGAACTAACCCCAAACCCTAAAACCTAAACCCTAAACCCTACACCCTACACCCTAAACCCTAAACCCTAAACCCTAAACCCTAAACCTGTGCAGCCAGCCGACATTTGCTTGGCAAGGTCGTGTCCAAGCTAGAGCCTCGGTTGGCACGGTGGCTTTACAGGCTCAGGTTGTAGGGACGGGGCTCTTGAAGGGTCTTGGGCATCTAGGGTTTAGGGTTTAGGGTTCAGGGTTTTAGGGTTTAGGGTGTAGGGATTAGGGTTCTTGGGTGTAGGGTTCTTGGGTTTAGGGTTTAGAGCTCTCGGAGGGTCATGGGTAGTTAGACCCAAGAGTAACCCTGGGAATAAAAGGGGTACCCTGTTTGGTGTAAACTTGGCGGCAGACGTAGGTCACCAAGTAGGCAAGTGCAGCTGCAACTGGCGTTGCGCTAACCCAAACTTCACTTGGAAGCCCTAGTGTCTTAGCCAGTAGGGTTTATAAAGACCGGTGGCCTCTTTGTCTGTTACCCTTGTACATTAATATAGCCCCTAGATAACCTAACAAGACCCCCCCCCCCCCGCCCACAAAACAGAAACCCTACTTAAAGAGACCACCAACCAAGATAAAGTAGGGTTAGCAAGGTGGGGCATTGGGATTAGAATGGGCTTGTTCGGCATACGAAGTAGACTTACAAAGTCACAAGAGCTGCCAAGCAAGCACTTATGATCCAGGGTGTAGGTGTTTAGCGTTAACCCACATCAAGCCAGATGATTAGGGGAAGGTGTGGTATCGGGTTTGTAGGGTTTCTAGGCCTTTTAGGGTTTACAGGGTTTAGGGTTTAGGGCCCCCACAGTCCTCGAATCCATGTTAATTACCATGTGTAGCATAAAACATATTTTGGTAAGGGTGTGTCTCTGCTTGGGTTTGTTGGAAGCTTCACAATGGATGGTTCCAATGTGCTCAACCGTGAAATTGAGCATGGATATGCAGCGATGCTGTTTATGTTGTGACCATGCATATACGCATGCATATACTACTCGTGCTTGCATGAGGGACTCCTAAAGCCTAAGAACCCTAAAGCCCCTCAATCATCAAATTTTGGGTTTCGGGTTAGCATGAAGTTTCAATGCATGTTTGGCCGAATTGGAGGAACATGCGATGCCGGCTTGTCGCAGGTCGAACATGCTGAGCAAGTCAGCAATGGACATGCAACCATGCTTCTTTGGCAATTCTTTGGCCGAACAGAGGGCTCCGGGGGGGACCTTTCGCTTCTAAAGCAAGCTTTTTGCATGACCCAAACCCAAAACCCTTGCAGGGGGAGGTAACACGAAACGTGCCCATGGGCAAACAAACCTTGGCTTTCGCGCGTGAACGTCCAGTGCCCAAATGCGGTCGTAGGTATTGATCACAACGTCGCGCGCGCGCGCGAAAGGATCGTGAACTCGGATGGCTGCCAAAGCTTCTTGTATAGCTCTGGCCCAAGCCTTGCCAACACCGGACTCTTTGCCCATGTCCACAAGGTGAAGAGCGCACTCACGAAGTGGCCGGGTCGCACAGAGACGGCGATGCATCAGGAGCCAGCACCGGAAAATCGCATCCTCAAAACCATCGAAGACTGCGAAGTTCCAGGCGCCCAGGGAGCAGAAGGATGTGACAGTGGCACAGGAGATGGTGTCTCAAATGAACCCTAAACTCCAACTATTCATTCACCTTCAGCTTCCAACCTAATCCCTAAAAGGCCTCGGAGTGGCAAGAGCTGAGAGTCCAGGCATTGTCTGCTGAACTAGGGTTTAGGGCTTAGTGTTTAGGGTTTAGGGTTGAGGGTTTAAGCGGGCAGAAGCTGTAAGGAAATCACCCGAGATCCGAACTGACTACTGTAAACCTCAAAGACCCCAAACTTGGAATGTTCCCCCTTATACCAGCAGTCCTTGATAGGGGTTTTAATCGGGGTACTATAGTCCCCAAGAAGGACTGTTAGTGCAAGGGGGAACATCCCAACCCCAAACCCTAAACCCTAAACCCTAAACCCCAAACCCGAAACCCCTGCCACCGAGGTACTCATGGATGCCTTTCCCCATGCGGGTAGTACCACCTGCGGCTTTCGTGCAGCGAGGACTGGCGGGGAGTAGCAGGGTTGAAAGTTTAAATCCTAAACCCTAAACCCTAAACCCTGGCCCCTAAACCTCTACTGCACATGCCGGCCGCTATTGTAGCCTTGAAGAGACGAGCCGCTGTCAGCCCCAAAACCAACCAAACCAAGAGCAGACAGAGAGGCTGACAGTTTTGGAACTAGGGTCTAGGGTTTAGGGTTTAGGGTTTAGGGGTTAGGGTTTAGGGTCTAGGGTCTAGGGATGTAGAACTTAGGGCTGAGTGATTTAAGGAGCTAAGGGTTTGCAGAAAGAGGGATTTAGGATTAGGGTGAGAACCGATAAAGAGCCTTGAGGCTCGAAACTTCTTAAAGCCCCAGCCATCAACACCGAAACGGTGTAGGGTTTAGGGTTTAGTTTAGGGTTTATAGTTTAGGGTTTAGGGTTGGGGGTTGGAGGGTTCAGGGTTCAGGGCTTGGGGCGGTTTAGCGGTTTGGGGTCAGAGTTTGGGGATTGACCTCCCCCGCCCCCCTGGAACATAGATACCATGACACTATAGTTGAGATCTCGGCACCTGCACAACCCAAACATTAGTCAACAAAGGTACCTCTGCGGGTGCTACGCTTTTTCAAGCCGAAGCCCTGCAACAGAACTCCGATCAAACTGCCTCGGAGGCAGGGCGGCTGTCTTTCTTTTCTGCCAGACCTCAGGATATACCGGTGATCTTAGGGTTTATGGGGCTTATGGCTGAGGGTCAGTAGGCCGTCAACCCTGAATCCGAAACCTTCCACGCCACAACCCTAGACTCCACTTCAACCGCCAACAATCCTGAACTCCCTATACCTCAAAACCCAACACCCTAAACAGGCTTTCCACCCTGAAGCTCGAAACCCCAAAAGAAGTCACCAAACTCCCCCGAACTCCCGTGAACTCCCAAAACCCCAAGAATGGAGGAACCCGACTCGGAGGTTCATGGTACTTATGAACCCAGCTATAACAACCATGGTAGGGCACTTTAAGGGGCTCACAAGTGGGTTATAAGTAGAGTTATCACTGGGTTCAGAAGTACCATGAGCCTCCAAGTAAGCACTGGTAACCCTGGAGCCCCGAAGCCCTCTACTAGGATGGCTCTTAACAACTCTCTGAAAAAAAAACCTGAATATGATCCTCTTAGTCTTAAACCCGAAAAGGGAAAATCTAAAATGTCCCGAGGGCCCACCAACCCCTAAACCCTAAACCCTAAACCCTAGACCCTAAACCCTAATCGCTTCCCCCTATTACTAAAACCCCCCCCCCCCCTAATTTTAAATATTATTTTTCCCGGGCCCTGCCGGCACCCAGCCCAATACTAAACCTGTTTGGGATTTAGGGGGGGAGGGGCTCAGGGCCTTCGCCCTTGAGTTGAGCCATTAGGGGGTTTCGGAATTCAGGTTTTAGGATTTAGACCCCCCCTAATTTTAAATATTTTTCGGGCCCAGGCGAATTTCAGAATTAGGGAGGGGGGGGGGGAGGGTTTTAGTATTAGGGGGAAGGGATTAAACCCCAAACTCTGCTCCGCAAGTCTGCCCGTCGAGCGGCGCATCTTCCGGTAGCAGTGCACACCCTTCGCGGCTTTTGGGGCAAGCGGCGCAGCCTGGCACAAGTGGGGGGGAGGGGGGGGGATTAGGGTTTAGGGTTTAGGGTTTAGGGTTTAAGGTTTAGGGTTTAGGGGTAGGGTTTAGCTGCAAAAACTCATGCACCATAATCAATCCTCACCCCTAAACACAAACGGTAGAAACACTATGTGCTCTGTGATAACATCGCGCAAAGCCCTCAAAGCCCCTTGACCCGAAACCCTAAACCCTGTGAAAGCCCCACCTTCCAGAAGGAACAGCGGTTGATGTCCTCACCTCATTGAAGCCCCGGGCGTACTAGGGTTTTGGGATTTAACGACATGATGTAGGGCTCCAGGAATCAGGGCTTAGTGAGCTTGATGAGGGTTTAGAGGGTTTAAGTTTCTATGGCTTGTACGGTTTAAGGGCTTAAGAGTAAGGATTTCAATTGATATAGGGTTTAGGGTTTAGGGTTTAGGGTTTAGGGTTTAGGGTTTAGGGTTTAGGGTTTAGTCCTTATGTAGCCTTCCGGGGGATCAGATCTTCGCCTCGGTATATCTTGCCCTTGGGGAAAGCAGAGTACCCGGCTCAGCTGCGCATCTTCATTCGGTTTAGGGTTTAGGGTTTAGGGTTTAGGGTTTAGGGTTTAGGGTTTAGGGTTTAGGGTTTAGGGTTTAGGGTTTAGGGTTTAGGGTTTAGGGTTTGGGCTAACAAAAAAACATCAAGTCGTTGTCTTCTTCGACCCTGTTGGTGTGTAGTGCTCGAAGCCGGCAGGTGCGGACGGTACGGATTCGGGTTCTATCACTAGCACCCCCCAAAAAAGACACCCAGTGCATGCACTCACCAAAACTCATGGGCAATCCTATACACACTTCCCAAGACACTCATACAAGCCTGTTTTCAATGTGAAGAGCCTCATGGCATACCCTAAGCCCTAAACTCCAAAGCCTAAGTACTAAGCCTGAGCCCTGAAACCTGCGTGTTAAACCCTAAACCCTAAAACGAAAACCCTAAACCCCAAACCCTAAACCCTGAGCTTTTAAACCCCTAAGCATACCTTACACCCTAAACTCTAAGCGGCAAGTTTACGGTGAAGCGGGGGTGGCTTAGGGTTTTCAAGGGTGCCCTCTGCTGCGGAGAGAGGGAGAGAGATTTGGCTTTCATTTATAAGGTCTGGGGTTTAGGACTTGGGGTTGAATCCTAAACCTCATAAACCCTAAACTCTGAACCCTAAACCCTAAACCTCATAAACCCTAAACCCTAAACCCCCGGAACTCCACGAAGCCGGCGCAGCCCCCCCTAGAAGCAGACGGAGCTCCATTAGCCCTGAACCCTAAACCCTAAACCGTTAGCCTAAACCCTAAACCCAAGGAAGCCCCCTGGGAAGCAGACGGAGCTCAAAGCCTGCGCATTCCGCGCGGGCCATGCACAGGAGCTGGCAGCCAGCCAGGTTGTCCACGTACTGCTGGCCATACCTGGGGTTTAGGGTTTAGGGCTAGGGTTGAGGGTTTAGGGTTGGAGTTTAGGGTTTAGGGTTTACCCCACAGAACCCCAAAGTTGGATAAGGAAGCTTCGTAAACTCCAGGACGGCCAACTCAAAGCAAGCAACGGCCCTGCACCCTTCAGCCGGGCGTTGGATGTGCTGTATTTAATAGGATGGCCCTTAAAACCCTCCAAAAAAAAACCTTGTTTAGGGTTTAGGGCTTAGGATTTAGGGCTTAGGGTTTAGGGTTAGGGAAAACATGTCCCAAGGGCCTTCCTAGTTTAGAACCATAACACATGGGCTCAGGGTCTGGGGCTTTATAGGGCTTTAGGCTTGGGGGAAACCCCAAGGCCCCAAGGCCCGAGGCCAGAATTCCTGAACCCTGATCCGCCTAAACCCCCATTGTAATTGATCAGACGAACCGAAAGCCCACATGAAACCCTAGGGTTTAGGGTTTAGGGTTTAGGGTTAGGGTTTAGCGTTTAGGGTTTAGGGTCTAGGGTCTAGGGTCTAGGGTCTAGGGTCTAGGGTCTAGGGTCTAGGGTCTAGGGTTTAGGGTTTAGGGTTTAGGGTTTAGGGTTTAGGGTTTAGGGTTTAGGGTTTAGGGTTTAGGGTTTAGGGTTTAGGGTTTAGGGTTTAGGGTTTAGGGTTTAGGGTTTAGGGTTTGGGACCAAGCGGCTGGGAGTCACCACCTCCGGACCAGGTCAGTATCCTCAGGGTGTGAGTTCAGGGTTTACGGTTTAGGAGTTTAGGGTTTGCCAGTTTAGGGGTAACGACTGCTGCAATTTTCGTCGAGGCACTGACGCATTCTTATGCTTCTAAGTTGTGAACCTAGACCCTAGGCACCTTAAACCCGAAACCCTAAACCCTAAACCCTAAACCCTAAACGGCCCTAAACCCTAGGGTCATAGTTGGATCCTGCTCTCTGCACTTGCAGCCATTGGAACTGCATCGCCGGGCCCTGATCTCTGGATGCCGAAGCCCCCCCCCCCCCCCCAAAACGGCATTAGGGTTTGGGGTTTTGGGGTTTTGGGGTTTTGGGGTTTTGGGGTTTGGGGCTCTAAGTTCAGGGCCCTAAGCTGCACCTAGGTTGAAGAAGGGTGCCGAAGAAGGGTGCCGGGTCCGGATATTTCCTGTCTCATGGTTAGCCAGCCTCCCAAGTCCTGAGCCCGAACCCTGAACCCTAAGCTGAGTGGGGTTTTGCTTCCGTCCAGTGCTAGGCTGCCCAGTAACCTAGGCTTAAAAAGGGTGCCCTTTTTTGCTAAAAAGGGGTTTATAAGGGAACCTAAACCCCCCAAAAAAGGGAATAAGGGTACTACTGGGCATCCTAGAGTGGGACGCGAAGAGGTAAAAGCATGAAGCCTCAGAGCAGACCTGTCCAGAAAGGGCCAGCGAGCTTGGCTTTTGAGAATGCCCGAACTGCGCAAAGGCATTTCCATCCCGGATATGATCCTCTTCAACCCAGCAGGGTAGAAAAAACACGAACATGACAATCAGCGAAGTAGTATAACATTCAAGGGTAGCAGTCCCAGGGGCCTACTTACGACTTGAGGGCTTTCAGGGTTTGAGGGTGTCGGGGTGTAGGAGTTCAGCGCCCACGACGTACATGGTCCACGTGAAGGTCGGTGGGTACGTAATGAGGGTTTAGGGTTTAGGGTTTAGGGCTTAGGGCCTAGGGTTTAGGATCATTTTAACCCTAAACCCTAAACCCGAAAACCAAAGGGTTTAAAGACCGGAAGGCGCGAATGCTCACGTGAGACAAATGTTCAGGTAACGTTTCTCGGGGTCAGACTCTTCAGCCTGAGCCCTAACGCTAAAAATGCCCTGGACTCTAAACACTCCCTCAGAAGCCTCGAAAGCTGCTCTGGAATGCTGCCAAAGTTCCGAGAACCTCCGCAGCTTTGATCCGGCAGCTTCTTCCATTCCTCGTTCGCTGCAGGGAGATGCCATTATCAAGAAGTTACATGTCCGAACCTCCAGACAGAAGATTGACCTAGGAATGAAAAGGGTGCCCTTTTTGGTTTAGAGGGGCCGATAAGGGATCCTAAGCCCAAAAAAAGGAAATCGGGGCCTTCTGGGTCCTAGACCTAATTAGTCTGAATCCCAGACTCCAAACCCTCAAACCCTGCGAACGGTTTAGGCTAAACCCCTAAACCCCCCGACCCAAAACACTACACCCTAAACCCTAAACTTTAGAACTCCTACAGTGAGCTCCAAACAAGTTGGAACATCCTCATCCCATACCCCAAAAGGAATACTGAAGGGAAACCCCAGCTCTAATCATCCTTGAGCCTTGCTCCAACTTGCCTAAACCCTAAACCCTAAACCCTAAACCCTAAACCCTAAACCCTAAACCCTAAACCCTAAACCCTAAACCCTAAACCCTAAACCCTAAACCCTCCCTTAACAACCCCAGAGTCATACCAAGAAGGGGGACAACGCCGAGCAGAGTTGGGGTACGGCGTGATCTCTCCAGGGTTTATGGGCTCGGGTCTAGGGTTTAGGGTTTAGGGTTTAGGGTTCAGGGTTCAGGCTTCAGGGTTCAGGGTTCAGGGTTTAGGGTTTAGGGTGTGGGGTTTTTGGGATGTTGGGATTTCGGGTTTTGAGTGTTTAAGGTTCAGGGCTTTGGGTGTTTAAGGTTTCGGGCTTGGGGTTTGGGGTGCTGCTTGACAGATAGGACCTAAGCCCTAAACGGGCTTAGGGCGTAGGAGGGGAACCCATGAGGCAATGACAATCGTTCCCTAAACCCTAAACCCTATAAAGCCTAAACCCTAAACCCTTGTCTGTCGAAGGCAGAATGCCTCAGGACCGTCTTCGAGGCCCGGGCGATCTCTTGGAGTGAGGGCGCGGGCTTGTAGTAGTGGTCGGAGGGGCACTCCTCCACAAGGGTTTAGGGTTTAGGGTTCAGGGTTAGGGTTTAGGGTTCAGGGCTTAGGGTTGTGGTAGTTTTAGGGCTAAGGGCGTTGAGGGTTTTGGGGTTCAGGGATTGGGCTGTTTAGGGTTTAAGGTTTAGTGGTTGGGGTTCGGCGTTCAGGGAATGCTTCTTGCTGTTGTGCGTTCGCTGCTCGCGTGTGTTTCTGGGGTCTCAAGGCTTCAGGTCTCCGAGGAGTGCGGCTTTGTGGAGCTGTGTGGGTTCAGGGTTCAGGGTTCAGGGCTCAGGGCTCAGGGCTCAGGGTTCAGGGTTCAGAGTTCAGGGTTTAGGGTTTAGGGTTTCGGGTTTAGGGGGTGTGTGTGTGTGTGTGTGCGCGCGCTGGGGTCTTAGGGGGCTCTTGGGCGTTTCAGGGTTTCAGGGGCTGATGCTCTTGGGGTCTAGGCTTGCAAGGCCTTTCAGTGCAAGGCTCAGGGCTGTATCGCTTCATTCATATCCACGAAATTTCCCCCCTCAATCCTATCAAATTTGGCTGGAGATGGATTTAGAGTGCAGAGTTTAGGGTTCTAGAGCTCTAGGGTTCTAAGGTTTAAGGCTTAGGGGCTCAATCACTTGGTGCTGCAAATCGTCCGGAAACAAAACAGCAATTCAAAAATCCAAGAAGAAGATGAAACTTCATTCATTACTCCTACAAAGTATGGAATCCCAACAAGTAAAGTTCATCTACTGGCTAAGCAAGGCAAAGCAGCACACCCC
Source organism: Symbiodinium natans (assembly GCA_905221605.1). NCBI lineage: Eukaryota > Dinophyceae > Suessiales > Symbiodiniaceae > Symbiodinium > Symbiodinium natans. Next base: position 1,176,573 of record CAJNDS010002235.1, on the reverse strand, counting down.
AAACACCCACCTATATAATCATTAACAACCCAACACTACTGTTTTTGGGTAAGAACCACTCCATGCTTTTTAGATCACCCCCAAATAGTACCCTTCTAGGTAAGGATACATATAGACATGTTTACATACATATATATGCATATAAATAAATGAACAAATATAAGTACATATACAAATAAGTAAATGTACGTATGTATACATATTTCACTTTCTTGCTTTTTTTTTTTTTTTTGGGGGGGGGGGGGGGTGGTGGTTCTTATGAAAACAGTAGAGAGAGCACCTCATGCGGCTTGGCTCTCGGAGGTGGAAACGCCCCGATGTCTAAACCCCAGCCCTAAACCCCAAACAACGGGTTTAGGGTTTAGGGTTTAGGGTTTAGGGTTTAGGGTTTAGGGTCCTAAGCAACTCGAAACCCATGGGGTAGCTCATAATTCGGGGCTTTAAGAAACCTTCCCTTAAGGGATCGGATTAGCGGGACCCTTGGGGATATTGACCCTCTGAAAAAGGTCCCTGCCAGAAAAGGGTTCAGAATCCCCTTCAAGGGCAGCCTCATGGCGACGTAGGAAATAGGGGTGTCAGCAATTGGAGTAGAGGCAAGCCTCCGGCAATGTGGACGCGGCAGTGAGCGTGACATTTTCCAAAACCGCCCAAAACAGCCCAAAACTGTTGGCAAACGCCCCGAAGTCAGGGGTTTTTCCACTCACTCACGGCTTGCCGTTGCCGCTCTGTCAAGTTAGAACCCTCCTCCCAGCAGCAGATCTCCTGTTCGTCTCCTAAGCCCTAAAGCCGAAACCCTAAACCCTAAGCCCTAAGCCCTAAGCCCTAAACCCTAAACCCTAAACCCGAAACCCTAAACCCTAAGCCCTAGGATCCCTTCAGGCCGTCCTCCTCGCACCAGAAGTCCGGACTCAAGTAGCGGTTGTTGCGGCACTCCGTGCCTCGGCTTTCCGCAGTTCAGCACCTTTGTTCTCTCCTAATATTTTCGGGGGCTTAGGGCTGAGGATTCAGTAAGTGCCTAATCAGGGTTGAGGACGAGCTCACAGTCCCCTTGTTATGGGCGAAAGAAGGAACCTACCAGGAGTACTTAGGAATTTTTTTCTTTGAAGATCTTTGAAAGATGAGGTAGGAGTCCCAAAAAAGACACTCCATATACATATTTATATACATGTATAAAGAGAGAGAGAGACACACACACACACACACACACCACAATATTCAGAAGGAACCCGATGTGCACTCACCAACCCTGCCTCACAAGGTGTTCAAGCTGCCAGCCCTCGACGAGCGTTGATCTAGCTCCGCGAAAGGGAAGACCCTAAACCCCAAACCCTAAACCCTAAACCCTAAACCCTAAACCCTAACCCCAGGGTTTGTTGGTGCAGGGTTCACGGGTTTTAGCCATGGAGGCTGGGCTGGTAAGGAAAAAACTATAGCCATTTAAGCGGAACTTAGAAGGGACACCTACATGGTAAATCCATCCAACTTATGGACCCTTTTGGATTTAGGGGTCTATGGTATCATAGGGTTATTTAGGGGTTCCGGGTGTAGGGTGTCACATCTTGTCATATTCCTTAGAAAGTACGATGTTAACCGCAGGTTTAGGGGCTTAGGGATTAGGCGTTCTTCAGGTTTTAGGCGCCGTAAACATGAAAACTCTAAACCCTAACTTCGGGTCTGAGGTTTGGAGTGCTAAGGCTTTAGGGTTTAAGTTCATGGATTCCACTTCGTGGGGGCTTCAGGGGCTTATGAGTACAGTTATAGTTGGGTTGTAAGTTACCATGAACCTCCAAGTACTGACGGCCAAGCTGCACGTGGTTCCATTCACGCAAAGCGTGCAGTTCTCCGCGCAGAGCGAGCAGACCCTTCCCACGGCGGTGACGCCGTTCCTCAGGGTTTGGGGTTTGGGGTCCAGGGCCTAGGGCTTGGGGTTTAGGGTTTAAGGCTAACCCTCAGGGTCCATGCACCTGTATCAAAAAATGTTTGGCCTGAAGGGTTTAGGGTTTCAGGCTAACCCTAAGGGTCCATGCACCTATATCGAGTACATTTGGGCCTTCATGGGGGGTTCCCATAAAGTAGCTTTAGTCTTAAGGCACTATATTGCACATGGACCCTTAGGGTAGGGGTTTGGGGTTGGGGGTATAGGGATTGACTAATTAGAGGGCAGCAACACCCAAAGCTCAATCTCCACAGGCTCCGGAGACCAAACTTCTGCCGCCATACTTTCCAAGGAATACGTGATACCCGCAACCCCCTAAACCGTAAACCCTAAACCCTAAACCCTAAACGCTGGACGAACCCCCCAAACTCTGGGCAAACTCGTCGGCCCTCAGCTCTTAACGCCCTGGAAGCCCCCCCGCCATCCGAGAAGCCAGAAAACCTAAACCCCGTGCGGTTTAGAGCTGGTATTTAAGGCATAGGGTTTAGGGTTTAGGGTTTAGGGTTTAGGGTTTAGGGTTTAGGGCTTAGGGTTAAAACGGCTCGGCTTGCCTATAAAAAAAAAACCTCAACCCTCAAGCCTAAACCAAAACTCTAAACCCTAAACTCCTAGCCTGGAAGAAAAGACCTTCAACCCTAAACCCTAAACTCTTAGCCTAGAAGAAAGCAACAGGCCCAGTGGCTGGTAGAGACCACGGGGGCAGTCCACTTCACAGGTGAAGTCCGGGTTCAGATAACCTGGGTTTAGGGTTTAGGGTTTAGGGTTTAGGGTTTAGCGCTTAATACTTGCTTAAGAACCACCCATTATAAAAGGGCATAGAATCATCACTGTAAGGCCATGTGTTATTCAATAAAAAAGGCGAGAGAATAATCACGATAGTGGCCTTATAAGGACAAACCATGTTTTATTCATTTTTGCTTGATTTTTGAGGGGGGGGGAGGTGGGTTGTTAAGCAAATAGTAGCGGTACCTTAGGGGCTCAAGGCTGTTAGGGTTCAATGTTGAGGGGCTGGAATCAGGGGTGGGGTTTAGGCCGTGAACCCTAAACTTTTCGGTTTGTCGGGAGCTTATGAGGGACAATAAACCCTAAAAAAGGGAATAAGGGCCCACTCGCGGTCCTAGTAGCCCAGCCCTCAACCCTAAACCGGAAACCATCCACCCTAAACCCTAAGCCTAAACCCTATAAAAATGGAATACGGGCCTGCTCCGGGTCCTACCCCCTGAGCACTAACCAAGCCCCACATCAAAAAACCTGATATTGAACTTGCAGGCTTAGGGCTTAGGGTTTAGGGATGTGGTTCGAGGGTTTAGCGTTCACGGGCTTTAGGGGTTTGAGGCTTTGGAGTTTTAAGGCTTGGCTTTTAGAGTTTGAGGACTTTAGGCTTTTGGACTTAAGAGTTTGAGGGCTTGAGGGTCTTAGAGTTTGAGGGTTTGAGGGTTTGGGGTGCTCTTCTTTTGGGAGCCCACAACAGTCCCTATATACCCTAGACATTAGAGTTTGAGGACTCTAGACTTTTGGACTTAAGAGTTTGAGGGCTTGAGGGTCTTTACAGTTTGAGAATTTGAGGGTTTAGGGTTTAGGGTTTAGGGTGCCCTTCTTCGGGGAGCCCACAACAGCCCCTATATACCCCAGTCTTCGGGGAGCCCACAACAGCCCCTATATACCCTAGACAACCCCAAGGGTTCATACTTCAGGACCTTTGTACAGCACGGGGGGCACCATGTAAGGAACTATGCCCTAAACCCTAAACCCTAAACCCTGAACCCTGAACCCTAAACACTCAACCCTAAAACCCCAAAACCCTAAACCCAAAACGCTACACCCTAAACACTAAACCCTAAACCCTAAACACTAAACCCAAAAACCCCAAACCCGAGACCCGAAGGCATCTACCCCAGAAAGGCTAGGCTAGACCCGGTAGGGTCCACGCCTCCTCCCTCTACTTTATAACGATAAAAACCACAGGGCTTTTGAGGGTTTAGCACTCAGGGCGCGAAGGCGTTTAGGGTTGAGTCTTTAGGGTTTAGGGCTTAGGGTGAAGGGTCCCAACCCTAAGCCCCAGAAACCCTGAACCCTGGGGTTTGGGGAAGGCAGGCAAGCTGCGCAGGAGCCACCTGCAGAAGCTGCGGACAGCTCTGCTGAACCATGACCTTGCGGACGATCTCCGTGCTGGTTGCATCCAGCACAGCGCGACTCGTGCGTTCTCCACCGAACAGGACAAGCAAGCAGAGAGCGGCGCCCTCCGACGCTTCCACCGCGGGCTGGTTATCCCAGCAATTGCGGCACATCAATTCCGCGTTGCCGCAGTGCACGGCGTTCGGCGTACACCCTCCGACGCTTCCACCGCGGGCTGGTTATCCCAGCAATTGCGGCACATCAATTCCGCGTTGCCGCAGGGCACGGCGTTCGGCGTACACCCTCGCTGGCACAGGCATGGTGCTCGGCACCAAGTGGAGTACCCGATGCCCGGCTGGTGCCTCAACTCAGAGCTCAGCACTTACTTTTGCCGGCCTGTTGAGGTGCCGGTTTAGGGTTAGGGTTTGGGGTTTTAGAGTTTAGGGTTTAGGGTTTACAGCGAAGTTGCAGCTGGTATTGCGACATGCTGAAAGTCGGAGAAGGAAACCCGAAACCCGTACAAAATACGAAGCCCATGCCGGAGACCAGAGCCACCCTCAGAAGTCGGGGGGGGGGGGGTTTTGTAGGGTTTAGGGTTTAGGGCTTAGGGCTTAGGGTTTAGGGTTTAGGGTGAAGCAAGTTGAGATTCGACAACCTGTGACAAGATTCCAAACTGAACGACCCCTGGCCTAAACCCGAAACCCGAAACCCTAAACCCTAAGCCAAACTGAACGACCCCTGGCCTAAACCCTGAACCCGGAAACCCCTAAACCCTAACGCTAAACCCCGAAGAGTTTCGGGCTCACGGATCCTTTGGCACATGTCCAAGTGCAGAGTCTAGGGTGTTTGCCCGGCAACCAGATATTGAAATCCGTGTTGCTTGGGCTTTGTTACGAATGCTACGTAACATCAGTATTCACTAGTACCCTAAACCCTAAACTCTAAACCTTAAACCCTAAACCCTAAACCCTGAATTAAGGAACATGACCCTGCAACCCTGGGATCCTAAACCCCCAAAGCACGTCGTCAAAGACATCGCCCAAGTGGCGGGAGTTTTGGCACTCAATGGCGTGGGTTCCGTTGATGCCTGGAGCGTTCGGCACGGGAATGTTTAAGTCAACTACTGCTGCAGCCCATGGGCGCCCTAAACCCTAGAGTTTCTAAACCCTAAGCCCTAACCCCTAAACCCCTAAACCCCTACACCCCGAAAACCCCCCACGCACACCCGAGGCAAGGACTAGGGTTTAAGGTTTATAGGGTTGTGAAGCACATGTGCAACCACCGTTGGGGGATTGGCTTGAGAGTTTGAGTGATTTGGTCAGGGTGGCAACATAAAGTATCTAAGTCATGTAAACCGCAGGGATCCTGTTCTTGTTTTGTTTTTTTTTGGGGGGGTTGAGGGCTTTAGGAGTTGGGGCTTGCGGGATTCAGGTTTAGGGATGAAGAGGATTTGAGAATTCGGCCGCGATTTGAGAAGATATGATTTACAAACCTACTGCAAGCTGTAAATCCCTTACAACCTCCGTAACTCCTTAAACCTTCAAGACCCTTCATTGGGAGTTTCCGAAAACAAGGGACCCCTACTAAAGACTCCCCCAAATAGTAGGATTCCCTTATAACAAGGACCCCAAGAAGTTACCCCTAAAATTCAACCCTCAAGCCTAAACCCTAAACCCCAAAACCCTAAAGCCTCATTTCATGGGACCGGACAAGCCGCATTGAGGTGACCCTAAACCCTAAACCCTAAATCTTAAAACCCTAAACCCAAAAACCCTAAGAAATAAGGACCCCCAGAAGGCACCCCTAGTTTCGGAAACCCCCATTTCATGGGACCGGGCAAAGATGCTGAAGTCGAAAGCTGAACCCAAGAGTCCCAAGAGTAACCTAGGGATAGAAAGGGTACCCTGTTAAGCAGGGTTTAGAGTCTAGGGTTTAGGGTTTAGGGGTACCCTTTGTGGATTACAACGGGCCTAAACTAAACGCTGAAACAAGGGAATAAGGGCCTAACCTGGGTCCTAGAGGTACTCTGAATCCCAAAGCCTAGACCCTAAACCCAAAACTCGGAAAAAAACCTAGCTAAGCCACTGAAGTCTAAAACAAGCCGGGTGGCCCTAAACCCTAAACCCTAAACCCTAAGGCCCCCTGAAGTTTAAAAAAAAGCCGGGTGGCACTTGCTGGCGTGCTTCGAACACTGAGGGCAAGTATTGCCGATCTTCTCCGTGCCGTTGCGGTAGTAGCCGTCGGGGCACGTCTCGTCACCTGCGCTCCACACATACATGGCGGTTTAGGGTTCAGGGTTTATGGTTCCTATGTACCTGTGGTTTAGGGTTTAGGGTTTAGGGTTTCAGTTTACGTAGGATTTAGGGAGTCTAGGGAGCCAGAATAGGCCCTTGTTCCCGTGTTTCGGGGTTTAGTTTGGGTTTCGGGTTTAGGGTTCCACACATACTTGGCAGTTCAAGGTTTAGGGTTTAGTGTTTTACGTAGCGTTCTACGTGCCTCACATAAGGATACGACGAGTTGCACTTGAAGTTACGCTGCGTGTAACCCAGTGCTTAGGGTATATTGGGGTTTTGGGGCCACCTTCGGGTTAAGTGTGAAGGGCTTGGGGTGTGGGGTTACCCAGGTTTAGGGTTTAGGGTTTAGGGTGTAGGGTTTAGGGTTTAGGCTTTAGGGTTTAGGGTAACCTTCAGGCTCTAGAAACTCAGCAAGAGACATCTGATGGAACGCGGCTTGCAAAGCTCAGCCCCCAAACCCAAAGGTGAAAGTTTAGGGTTTAGGGTTTCAAGGGCTTCTACCTTGGAGTTGCACCCTTGGGTTTGGGGACCCTTTTTCAAGATCCTCTGAGGGAATAGAAGGGCCATCTTAGGAATAGGGAGATATCAAGGAGAACCTCTTAGGGGTACATGTTTCAGGCGTCCGAGTATGACTCCCTTGGAGCTTGAGGTTTATACAGAGCTGATCATCCAACCGCCAGGTGCAACGGTGCAACCTGCTTGCAGTGTCTACTGCAGGTTTTGTGGGGGGTTTTGGGGGTTTGTAGGGTTGTAGGGTTGCAGGGTTTTAGGGTTGTAGGGTATATAGGTATATAGGGTTGTAGGGTTGTAGGGTTGTAGGGTTGTAGGGTTGTAGGGTTGTAGGGTTGTAGGGTTATAGGGTTATAGGGTTCTAGGGTTCTAGGGTTATAGGGTTATAGGGTTCTAGGGTTATAGGGTTATAGGGTTATAGGGTTATAGGGTTATAGGGTTTAGGGGCGCTTAGAGTGTCAAGGTTTTGGAACGCCAAGGTCTGGCCAGCAGATGCTAGCCCCATCGCTCGTTCGCCTACGCCTCCCCGTCAACTCCAACCGGGATGAAAAAACGACAGTTCCAAGCTTAGGGTTTAGGGTCATTCAAACCCGTGAACCCTCAACCCTGAATGAGTAGCTGCCAATGATACCCTAAACCCTACACACTAAACCCTAAACCTCAAACCCTAGACCCTAGACCCTATGCCCTAGACCGTAAACCCTAAGCCCTAAACCCTAAACCCTAAGCCGTCCCCACTCTGGGTCCACGTAACCCTTGCCACCACTAATGACTAAAGCGGGGCAGAAGGTTGAAGTGGAGCCAGAGCGGCTAGGAGGGTTTAGGGTTGAGGATTTGGGGTTTAGGGTTTAGGGCAAGCATGCACCCTAGACCCTTAGCCTCAGTAGTACAGGCCACAAGCCCGAAACCCTAGACCTGGACCCTAGATGCTGATAGGGTTTAGGCTTTGGGGTTTAGGGTTTAGGGTCTAGGGTCTAGCTCTAAACCCTAAACTCTAAACCCTAAACCCTAAACCCTCAACCCTAAACCCTAGGGTTTAGGGCCGGACTGAGGCGCGGACACCACATGTTGGGGCTCAGGAACTTGCCGTTGTCGCAAACGGTGCACACGTTGGTCGTCGAGCACGAGAAGCAATCGTCCTGGGCGAAAAAAGAACGTTGCCTCGACCCGAAAGCACGAAAGCCAAGCCCTACCTAGCACTCAGGTTAGACAAAGAATGTAAACCCTAAAAGTAAACCCTAAACTCTATTTCCCAAGAACAGAAAAAAATAGGCCATGACGGCCAAACATCCTTAAAGCCTCAACTCTCAGAAGCCCTAGATGCCGCAAACTCCACAAAGCGCGAAGCCACAAAACCCCAAAACCCCTGAGACTTGGGATGTTCCTCCTGATACTTGGCTGCACTCAGGAGTGTAGCTATAAATCAAACTTTTAGCTGCCTTATTAAGAAACCCAATAAACCCAAAAAGGGTAAGGATCTAAAGTTACGGTAAAGTACCACATTATACTAACAGTCCTTAATCGGGATGGAAATCGGGGTACTAGAGTCCTTATCTGTGAGTATATGGGGGGAACATCCCAACCTAAGACCCTGAAGACCCCCGACAACACCTAGCTTTAGGGCGTTTGTGCTTTTTCCGGTTTTAGGGCAGGACTAAACCCTAAACCCGAAAACCTAAATCCTAAACCCTACACCCTAAAACCCTAAACTTATGGGTTTTTGCGAGTTCAAGGGCGTGGGGTTTAGGGCTTTGGGTTTGGGATTGAAGGCCTGGGGTCTAAAGGCTTTACGGCTCATTGGCCCTGAGCCGGACGCCCTAAACCCTAAACCCTAAACCCTGAACCCTGAGCCCTAAACCCTAAACCCTAAACCCTAAAACATCCCTAGATGCTGGAGGCTAACTTTTGAAACCAATAGCCGTTTCTCTACGTGCCACCGGGCACGAGTCACAAAGGGCTCACAAGGTGGGTTTGGGTGTTACGGCGGAAGGCCTGCTTGGCGATTGCGTTTCAAGGCTTCGGGCAAACCAAATCCATTCAACCGACCAGCAGTCTCAATTTTAGGGTTTAGGGTTTAGGGTTTAGAGTTTAGGGTTTAGGGTTTAGTGTTTGGGGTTTAGGTCTTGGGGTTTTAAAGTTCCTGCTTGGGAGCTGTTTTTATAGCATAGGAGCTGCAGTTGGGGTGCAAAGCTTTTCATGAAGTCGGGGTCAACCTTGACCCTACTTTGGAGTAGCCCTTGGAAAATCGTATTAAAGTATAGTACTCCAAAAACCAGGTGAGCTAGGTTCCAGTTTCGAGCATTACGCTTTGTTTTAAAGTTTCGTGGCGTGTGGGGCTTTGGAGATTGGGATGGGATTGGAGTTTGGGGCTTGGGGCTTGGTTTTGGGGGTTTGGGGCGTATACGGTTTTACCCCTAAACCCTAAACCCTACACCCTAAACAGGCTTTAGGTTTGAGGCTTTGGAGATGTGCAGACGTGGGTCATGGCACTGTGGACAATGCCGGCCGACCTCGCCGTTGCCTCTGGGAAAGTAGCCTCGGGGCGGCTGAGGTGAAAGCGGTTTAGGGTTTAGGGTTTAGGGTTTAGGGTTTCGGAGCCTTAAGAAAGGGAGAATGTAACCGTAATTGTTGGGAATATAAACCCAAAACCCAAACACAAAGGCTTTACGCCGTTAAGGTACATGGTTGCTCCAGGCAGAGTTTGTAGGATTTACCGAAAGTAGGGGCAGTGGGGTTTAGGAACTGGCACTTACGGCTTCAGGGTTTGTGTGAGTCCTGTTTACCTACACAGCACCTAAGCTTCTGACCTTCTCACCTTATCAAACTTCCCCCTGAACCCTAAGCCCTAAACCCTAAACCACACCCTAGACCCTAAACCCCAAACCCTAAACCATAAACCCCAAAGCCTAAAGCCACACAAAACTCCCTGAGCACCCGGGCCGTTGGGGCAGGAGTCTTTGCAGATTGCCTCACGCGTCAGGTACCTCAGCTTCGTGGCCAGGCACCCATGAAATAAAGAATTCGGGTTAGGATTTGGGGTTTAGGGTTGAGGGCTCCGCCCTGGCCCCATGGCTTCATGGCCCCAGCGGCCCTCGGCCCAAGCTGAGGTTTAGGGTTATTTACGGTTTAGGGTTCACCCAAACCCCAAACACGAAACTCTTAGCCCGCAAAGCCACTTTAGGTCTAGAGCCTTATTCGCCAAACGCCTTAAAGCTACAGGGTTCAGGGCTTAGGGCCTCGGGTTCAGTAAACTCAGTAAACCCATAAACCCTAAACCTAAACCCAAACTCCAGGGAGCCCTGAATCGAGTTTCGGGCTTACGGCCCGAAGCCCGCAAACCTCTCCAAACCCTCACCCCGCTTCAAAAAGGCCCTAAACCTGTAATTTAAAGAAAAAACCTAAACCCCAAACCCCAAACCCTAAACCCGAACTAAACTCCAAAACCTCAAACTTTCAATCCTGAGTCCCATGAATGCCATGGTCAACCTGCTCGATATTGCCCCGATCCACGTGACGCTGTCATCCTGCGCTGCGCAGTCTGCCAGCTTCTCCCATCGCTCGTCCAGCCGGTGCTCGACCCTGGGCCCCAAAACCCGAAACCCTAAACCCCAGACCCTAGACCCCAATACCCTAAACCCCAAACCCTAAACCCTAAACCCTAAACCCCAGACCCTAAACCCTAAACCCTAAACCCCAAACCCTAAACGCTCATCTTCACTTCCTCCTGCTTTGCCGCCGGCGTGCGCCGGTCTGGAAAAAGCCGCCGAGGCTCATCTGCCCAGTTTAGATCCGGGAAGGGACCAGACACGGCACTCTTGACTCGGGGGTTTAGGGTTTAGGGTTTAGGGTTTAGGGTTTAGGGTTTAGGTTAGGGTTTAGGGTTTAGGGTTTATTGTTTAGGGTTTAGGGTTTAGGGTTTAGGGTATAGGGTATGGGATTGAGCTGGTGGGTAGCAACTGTTTTTAGAAGCCCCTTGTGGGTAGTTACAAAACCCGCAACTCCACCCCGCCCAAACCTCATGGGTTTCCCTACTATATGCTGACCCCCAGGCTTCCCCCCTAAAATAGCCTCAATTAGGCTTCGTTATCCCTGGCATCCCTGAATAGGCTTAAAGTGGGGGACACTAGGAGGGGGGGGGGGGGGTAGTAGCTTTAAACCCTAAACCCTAAACCCGGTAGTAGAGGAACCCATGAAAACCCTGAACCCTCATCGAGCAAGGTGCTTGGCGTTCTTGCACTCCGTCGCCTCGGCGCGACTTTGCAAGACATACCCTAAGCCCTAAACCCTAAACCCTAAACTCTAAACCCTAAACCCTAAACCCTAACCCTAAGCCCTGAACCCAGAGCATCCAGTGTAATTCGGACTGAGGCCAAAAGGCTAGTCTAGCAAGATCTGCATGTCCTCCATGAAGGTATCTAGACCCAGGAGTAAGGGAGGAATAAACAGGGTGCCCTTTTTGGCTTAAAGGGGCACATAAGGGAACCTAAATCCCCCCAAAAAAGGGAATCTAGGCTGCCCAGTAACCTAGGCTTAAAAAGGGTGCCCCTTTTTTTGCTAAAAAAGGTGTTTATAAGGGAACCTAAACCCCCCCAAAAAGGGAATAAGGGTACTACTGGGCATCCTAGGAATAAGGCCCACTCTGCCCCAAACCCAAAGCAAGGAACCCTAAACCACCCCAAGGGTTTAGGGTTTAGGCTGTTTAGGGTTTAGGGTTTAGGATTTAGGGTCAATCCCCAAAATAACTCGGCAATGCTTATCATCCTTGCAAAAACCTTCAACGCCCAGAAGGCCCAATGGGCCTTGAAATCCCCAGTCCGAAGCCGAATATCGGGGCCTGAATAATTAGAATAGGGTCTAGGGTTTAGGGATTAGAGTCTGATTAGAGTTTCGGGCTTCGGGGGTTTAATATAATATCGGGGCTTGGACAATCAGAATAGGGTCTTGAGGATCTTTATAGGAGAAGTACGTAGGGACCATAAGGAACTATTGTTAGCAACTATTCCGACCCCTAGATTGAAATCTGAAGCACAAACCCAGGAAGCCCTAACAACACTGCGCAAAGCGTCTAGGGTTTCAGGTGCGACGTTCCACCCAAAGCAATCCTAATCCCCAAAGCCTCCAAGCCCGAAGCACTACTACCGCCCCTAAACCCTCACCATCAAAAAAGTCCAAAGAGCAAGGAACAGAGCAAATCCCTAAACCGCAAGATCTAAACAAGATACCCAAACCCTACAAACCCTCTCCTTAAAAACTTCGAGCCCCCAACACATACTTAAACCTTCACCCCACATAAAGCCCTGACAGAAACCAGGGATCCCACGCTTGAACACCGGCATAAACGCTACAAGCCCCGAAATCCCCTAAACCCTAAACCCTAAACCTTCAATCCTCAAGCCTCAGCCCTAAACCCTGGACCCTAAACCCTAAACCCTAAACCCTAAACCCTAAACCCTAAACCCTAAACCCTAAACCCTAAACCCTAACCCCCGGCCCCCCCCCCCCCCCCCCCCCCCCCTACCCCCTATTGAACTGTGCCGAAGCCGCGTATGTGGCGTTGATGCAGGCGCCGACGTCGCCCGGGCAGGGCTCACATCGGCTCCCGAGGGCTCCTGGTTCAGGGGTTTTAGGTTAGGGTTTAGGGTTTAGGGTTTAGGGTTTAGGGTTTAGGGTTTAGGGTTTAGGGTTTAGGGTTTAGGGTTTAGGGTTTAGGGTTTAGGGTTTAGGGTTCAGGGGGGTTAGGTTTCAGGGTTTAGGGTTTAGGGTTCAGGGGGGTTAGGGTTTTACGACAAGGGGCTTAGGGTTTAGGGCTAGGGGTTTAGGGTTTAGGGGTCTAGGACTTGGGGGTTACTTCTCCGATAACCATGGAAAAAAGGTTGAGCTTGACTTGTGGTCTAGGGTTAAACTTAAAACATCAAATTGCGACGTGTGCAAGCATATCTCCGGCGTCCAGCGTGAGACATACTAGTAGCCAGAAAATATCTAGTTCAACTATTGTGAAAGTAAGTATTAGGGGTTAGGGCTGGAGGATTGTGCATTTGGCGTTGAGGGCTTAGGGCAGAACGATTTGTGAATTCAGGGGGCGCAAGTTCTACTGGATGAGAAAAGTTTTAGGTTGAGCCCTGGACTCTAAACCAACTACGAGCTGGGTAGGGCCAAGGGGAGGGGGACCCTCAACCCTCTAAAGCCTCAGAAAAACCCGCAATGTCATCACCCTAAACCCTAAACCCTAAACCTACAATAATAAAGCTAAGCTAGGGCGGAGGAAGCGCTAAGCTCCAAATGCTCCTAAAAACCCAAGCCCTATCCCGGAAGCTGCTTCGCGTTCAAGGGTTTAGGGTTTAGGGTTTAGGGCTAGGGTTTAGGGGTGCACGGTTGGGAGGTTTCAACTTCTTACATCGTAAGCCCTACCCTGAAGCCTAAAGCCTTGACTCGAAGCCCTAAACCCTAAAGCCTCAGGTCCAGCACTGGGACCTGTTGGGAACCTAAACCCTAAACCCTAAACCCTGAACCTGAACCCTAAACCCTAAACCCCGAAACCCTAAACCCGAAACCCTAAACCCTAAACCCTACCTAAACCCTGTGTCCTGTGTAGTTCTTCCAGGTGCCGGGAGGACAGGTGGCCTCGCACCAAAAGTCCGGCGTGAGGTACTTGCCTTGGGCAGTTTAGGGTTTAGGGGTTTAGGGGTTTAGGGGTTTAGGGGTTTAGGGGTTTAGGGGTTTAGGGGTTTAGGGGTTTAGGGTGTAGGGTTTAAGGGTGTAGGGTTCAGGGTCGAGGGATGAAGGCTTTTTTGAGGATTTCGGGCTCAGGGTTTGGGAGTTTGATGCACTAAACCCTAAACCCTAAAGCGCAACCCCCAAACCCCCAAATTGGAGGGCTCAACTCTTTCTTTCTCTGCGCAGGCAGGGGCGAAGAGTTCGTGAGCCCCAAACCCGAAACAGCAGGACCCATGGGCCTGCCATGCAGGGCTCCCTGCTACGCCAGCCCCAAGGCCTCTAAGCTTGACTCGGGTTTAGGGTTTAGGGTTTAGGGTTTAGGGCTAAGGGTTTCGGGACCATCTCAACCCCAAACCCCCCACAAACCTCAGCTGAGGGGCCGTTTCGGCACTGCAGGCAGACCTGAATGGATTCAGCGGATATCTGCCGAAGAATGTCTAGGCCGTCCCATGGGAGGGTGGGCTTCGGGTTTCGGTTGTGGGGTCTACTGGGAGTTGCCTTGCAGGCTAGAAGCAAATGTCAGGGGTTGAAGTTGCAGGGACAAGTGAGACTTTGTTGAGGTCTGCCTCTAGGGCTGAGGGCTTTGGGGTTGATAGGCGAGAGCTTGGGCTGCTGGCTGGGTGATGACTGACTGGTGCAGGGCTTAGGGCTTCTAAGGCTTAGGGTTTCCCATAGCAGAAATGTCACAAGGGATGACGACTCGTACCCCTAAGGTTGTACCCCTAAAGGCTCCCCCGTATATACTCCCAATATGGCCCTTATACCGCCCCAAACCCCAGTGACCTAGGCCCGAGATATAGAGTTTTGAATGGCCGCTCATTTGGGCCAAGGTGTATGTGTATATACACAAATATACGTATTATATATATATATATATACATATGGGGCGCATTCCATGTCTACTGTTTTGGAACAGGCACTTCCCCGCAACCATAACTAACATAAGGCCTAAGCTTGCTTGAACCCTAAGCCCGAACCATCTCGCTGAGGTCGCGTCGTTCTCGCGTGTGCAGTGCACGCAGTCGTTCGAGCAGGACTCACAGCGACGGCCCACTGAGTTGGTTCCCAATGGATAGGTACCTCGGACCAGGGTTTAGGGTTTAGGGTTTCGGGTTTAGGGTTTAGGGTTTAGGGTTTAGGGTTTAGAGTGTAGGGTTCAGGGTTTGGGGTTCCTTGACGTTGGGGCTTAGTGGTGGGGTTTCGAGTCCTCTAAACTCAAGGGGCTTAAGGAGACCCTTATGAGGGACTTTAGGGGGCAAAGTAGGGGCTACTTAGGTATATAGGAAATCTATCAGGTAAGAATGGGAAGAGGTCTAGGGGTCCCTCCTTATACCCCTTAATTGGCCCCAAGCCCTAGACCCTAAACCCTTTCAGTCCAACACCCTAAACCCTAAACCATTTAAGTCCTGTAAGCCGAAAACGTTATAGGCCTAAAGTGAAAAATATCATGCCCAGACAACTCCAAGAGCCCTATAAGCAGCCTAGAAAGCTTAGAAGGGACTGGGGTTTAGGGTTTAAGGTTTATAGGGTTTAGGGCGCAGGTTCGCCTAAGCAGCCTTCACTAACGGCCCCCGGAAAAGTTCACTAGAGAGCCCAAGAAACCAGAACTTGGATTTAGGGTCTAGGGTCTAGGGTCTAGGGTTTAGGGTTTAGGGTTTGGGGTT
The DNA here is from genome assembly GCA_905221605.1 of Symbiodinium natans. NCBI lineage: Eukaryota > Dinophyceae > Suessiales > Symbiodiniaceae > Symbiodinium > Symbiodinium natans. The sequence continues at coordinate 1,161,340 of CAJNDS010002235.1, read as the reverse complement.
TAGGGTTTAGGGTTTAGGGTTCAGGGCTTAGGGTTCAGGGTTATCCTAGAGACTCTGAACCAAGATCCGAACCCCTGATTTGGAGCCCCTAAACCTTAGAACCCTGAGCCCTAAAGCTGAGCATTCACCTAGAGCCCCAAGGAAGAAGCCGAAACCCGCAACTCTAAACCCCAATCCCTGAACCCTGGCCGATCCAAGTCTCCAAACCTTCAACCCTTTGGGGGTTTGGCCATACCCACAATTTAAAGTCCCAAATCCCAATGCCTGAACCCTTAAGCCTTAACACCCAAACCCTCAAACCTTACACCTCAACAAACATCCCCAAATCCCAAAACCCCTAAGCCCCCATAAACCCTAAACCCCAAAAGCTCACAAGTCCAAACAACCCCCAAACCCCCAAACCCGAGACCCAAAACCCTAAAATCCCAAACCCCTCAAAAACCCTAACAAAAAACCAAGGGTAGTTCTCCAATTTGGGGTCTTTTGGGATTTGTTGTAAGGGTGCAATATATGGGGCCCCAAAAAGGGACCCTCATTTAGAGAAACCCCGAACCAAAAACCCTAAACCCTAAAGCCCAAACCCTAAACCCTAAACCCACAACCCCCGAAGACCCCCCCCAAAACCAAAACCCCCCAAAACCCGCCCAAACCCGCCCAAACCCGCCCAAACCCCCCCAAACCCCCCCAAACCCCCCCACCCCCCCCCCCTCCCCCCCCCAAAGCCCCCAAACCAACACCAACTTTCGCAGCGCGCCGGCCTTCCGCGCAGCTTGGGGCGCAGGTCCCCTCCGGGGTGAGGTAGAGGCCATCGCGGCACTCCTGCGAAGCTGGAAGTTGTTCAAGGTTTAGGGTTTAGGGTTTAGGGTATAGGGTTTAGGGTTTAGGGTATGGGGTATAGGGTTTGAGGTTTAGGGTGTGAGGGTATGAGGTATTAGGGTACCATACTGTGGATGGACAAGATTTTTGCATGACCCCCTACGTTACACGTGTGCGACGGTTGGTAATCGAGCTCTCCGCACCCCTCGAATTTTAACGTTGCACACGCATATGGTCATTCACACACATGTACTTTCGAAGCATTGCAGGGACAGCAATGTTATGACCTGCATGATAACAGTGATGCAGGATTTCGTCCATCAACAGTAGGGTTTAGGGTTTTAGGGCTTTTGGTTTGGAAGTTTCAGGCTGTGGGGTTCGAGGGTTGTCAGAAAAGGTCAGAGCCGAGGCTGAAACAAGCGACCCCTCCAATTTCGAGAGGCTTGGCCTTGAGTTCTGCTCTCCCTTAGGGTTTAGGGTTTAGGGTTCACGGTTTAGGGTCACGGCGTAAGGATTCAGGTTCATAGCAACCCTACACCCTAAACCCTAAACCCTAAACCCTAAACCCTAAGTCTGGAAGTGCCGGTCATCTGGTTTGCCCTGTAGGCGAGCCTATTGACTTCCATCTTAGCGTCCTGGGGGCTGATAACCCTAGCCCAAAAAAGTGAACCTTTTTATACATAGTAGGATTCTATATAACCAAAAATTAAATGTTACCTACCCAGTCCCTAAGGGGTTAGGGTTTGAGGTTTTGGGTTTAGAGTTCTGGAGGGATGTTATGGTTTCGGGCTAGGGTCTAGGGTTTAGGCTTCAAATCTTAGGGCTTAGGGCTAAACCCTAAACCCTAAACCCTACATGTATCCAAATCCCTAAACCCCACTTCCGCGGAAATCTCGCGGCTTGGACTCAGGTGTTTTTGGCCGTGTTGGTGTGAGGTGTGTGGGTTTGGAGACCCACAAGAAGTAGCAAAGTTCAATCAAAAAGGTGTGAAGTTCGATTTGGGCACTACTCTTGGGCCTGTCTTTGGGTCTTTCCCAGCTGGTGCCCATGGAGACGGTTCCCTCTCTCCTGCGAGCAGAAAGCGCTGCAGTGGTGCGAACCAGCACGTCTAGCTTGCACTTCTCGCCTGACCAGGCCAGTGTTGTGCTGGGTTGGTTGACGCTTAGGCCAATCAACATCATCCATGTTTATGGCCATTCCCAACAGCCTCCGGTCATTCATGAGGTGTCTCTCAGTGATCTCAGCCGAGAGGATGCTAGCAAGTTGTGCCAGCTGTGTCCGCGTGAGCTGCTGCAACATTGCTTCCAGATGCGGGCTTTTTCACAGGATTTCCCTGTTGTTCTGGGAAGCCCGGTCCATGCATAACGTTGGCAACGCGTTGGCATTGGTACAGTTGCAAAGTGACACGTCGGTAGTTATTTATATGTCTCTACGATTCTGGAGTGTTCTTGAAGGACTGCAACTTACCAATGCCATGCGCGGGCACTAAATCCGTCGTAAGCCCAAGGAGCCCTAAACACAGCCCTTAAGAGCTCTTGAGCCCTCTACGCCCTGGCAAACCCTAAACCCCAAAACACAAATGCACACCTTAAACACGCACCCAAAATCCGAAACCCGAAAAAACCTTAGTCCTAAACCATCAACCTTTAAACCAAAGGCTCCAAACCCCGAATCCTGAAAACCCTTATAGCCAGTACAGCCCTGGCTTACAACTCTAAGCCCTTGAAACCCCGAAATCCTTTCAGCCAACCCTAAACCTCTTAAACCCGCAAAGCCCTTACCTATCAAACTCACAAGCACCCTAAACCCTAAACCCAACACCCTAGACCCTAAACCCTCACCCTTAAACCAACCAGGAGCTCCGTGATCAGCGTCGGCCCGATGCACTTCATGGCCTTGGCCGCTCAAATGAAAGGAAACTTGGGTTTAGGGTTTATGGTTTAGGGTTTAGGGTTTAGGGTTTGTGCGGTTGAGGGTTGAGACGGTTTAGGGCTTAGAATTTGGGATTTATGCAGTTTAGGGTTTAGGGCTTAGAAGGTTCATGGTCTACACGGTTTATGGATTAGGGCTTGTAAGGTGCAGGGTTTAGGGCTTGGGGCTTTGGGGGCTTTAAGGGTTGCGAGGTTGTCTAGGGGTTGCGAGGGTTGAAAAACGCATAGAGTCGAAGAGCTCAAGCAACAAGAGTCGGCGCCTGGAGGGTTCCAGGGCTTCAGGGCTTAATATGTTTTGGGGCTTAGGGTTTAGGGCTAGGCTTTGGGGTTAGGGTTCGAGGACCATGCGGGGCTTGTGCAATGTGCTTGCAGAGTTTGCTTGAAGACCCAGAACCAGGAAGTTGTTTTTTGGGGCCACTTGCCCAAATGTCCGATTCACACCCAAGGTCGGCTGCCTGGCCACGCAAACATGTCATGAGACAACATGTCGTAGTCATTGCTAGGCTGCCCAGTAACCTAGGCTTAAAAAGTTATTAAAAAGGGTGCCCTTTTTTGCATAAAAGGGTTTATAAGGGAACCTAAACCCCACCCCCCCCCCCCCCAAAAAAAAAAAAAAAAGGGAATAAGGGCACTACTGGGCATCCTAGATTGTCATGTCCATCATGGTTGGCACCAGGCTGAGGTTCGATGATCATCAAGCAGCAGCAATGCCAGGCATATTGCGGAAGATATGCCGACAACACCACGGCCCGAACTTTCAGGTGTTCTCGTGCAAGATCAAGTCTTCAGAGCATAGTCAGCCAGCCATATTATGGCCAGGCTGCGTGAACTGGCACCGATCCAACCGGAATTCTGGCCTGAAGAAGTTGCACCTAAACCCTAAACCCTAAGCCCTAAAACGTAGCCCTAAACCACCCTAAACCCTAAACCCCTGAACACACAGCAACACAGTCAGGGCTCAAGGCGAAGCCTCTGAGTTGGGGTTGAGGTGGGCTGCGGGTCAGGGCTTCCGGTTGAAGGCTACCCTCAAGGTTTAGGGTTTAGGGTTTAGGGTTTAGGGTTTAGGGTAACAATCCTAGGACTTCATAGGCTTGCACAGTAGGGTTTAGGCTTTCGGGTTTAGGGTTACACACCAAGCCCCAACACTCACCTGCCAAATCCTGAAACGCATCTCGGGTTTAGGGTCTAAACCCCAAACTCGCAAAACTAAACCCCCAAGCCCTAAACCCACCAACCCGGAATCTTCAACCACAACCCACCCACCTCTCCCAAATCAACTAGCCCTACAAACCCTAAAAACTAAACCCTGAACCCTGAAACCCTAAACCCTAAACCCTGAACCCTAAAAGACCCTAAACCCTGAACCCTAAAAGACCCTGAACCCTGAACCCTAAAAACCCTAAACCCTAAACCTAAAAACCCTGAACCCTAAACCCTATACCCTAAAGGCTGAAAGCGCGAAATCGAGGCCGTCAAGCGGCATTCTCCGGACAGCGCAGGCAGGATCGTCCCGCCTCGGGAGGCAGCAAAATCCGAGGGGGTTTACATGCTGTTGCTTAGTGAGGGAATGTACCTGAACACATCCCTTGAAAGGTATATATATATATATATATATGTATATATATATACATATATATATATAGGGCCCTTGCTGACGATCCGATATGAGAACCCCTAAGACTCTGGAGCCCTAAGCCCTGCTCCGACACAGAACTAATGCAGGTCTGGGGGCCATAACAAGATTCATTTTTGTGACGTGAAGGATTCAGGGTAGTAAAAACAAAAAACTATATTCAAACCTACCCTGGATAAGGAGATTTGGCGGTCTCCGAAACTCGGGGTACCTTACTAGGGGTCCTTCTTATAAAGGAATCCTACTCGCCGGGGGACTATATTGGGGATCCCTGTTGGCATGCCAATGCCCCGAAGGAGATCGAAAAGCTCCAGCATCCCATTGTGTTTCATGGGCCCGTAATATGGTTCAGATCCCCTAGGTTTTGGGATGGGGTTTGAGGTTCAACCGGCACGTGTTTTCGGGTCTATGGTTTTGGGGTTTAGGGTTCCTACACCCCCCAGAGCATCATCCCTCACCACAGATCACGAAACTCTCAACCTTCCACAGGCCCCTATACCCGGGAGCCTGAATCCTGTGCTCAATGCTCGAAGACTCCGCATGCTCATACTGCATAGAAAGCGACAGTGGTATGACTTGTCGTCGGCGGTATCTTAACAGAACATGGGGCGAGGAAATCCCTAAGCCCCAAACCCGACATTGCCACCCTTCGCCAGCAACTTTGATATGGGAGTCTTAGGGTTTCGGGTTCCGGGTTTAGGGCTACTTGAACTATGATCCCGAGATCTGCTGCCAACCCAGTGGCATCCTCTGTCCCGTTGCGGTAGTAGCCATCTGGGCATGAGACCTGTGGATGGTGATGTCCAAAACAGCGGGAGGAGGCCTTACCAAAAAAAGTCACAACCCTAAGCCCCTAAACACAAGAACCCAAACGCTAAGTCCCCAGATCCTAACCCCAACATTCCTCCAAGCAAACCCGCAAACCCATAAACCCCCCAACCCTAAAGCTTACATCCCAAAAAACCGGGACCCCTTAACCCTGGATCTCTAAACCCCTACACCCTCAATCCCCAAAACACCGAAACCCTAAACCCTAAACCCTAAACCCTAAACCCTAAACCCTAAACCCTAAACCCTAAACCCTAAACTAAACACACAAAAAAAGAGGCCTCTGACCGGGTGAACCCCTGCATGGCAAATGAGCTCCCGGGCCACAAGCCTTGAGCAACCTTAAACCCTAAACCCTAAACCCTAAACCCTAAACCCTAAACCCTAAACCCTAAACCCTAAACCCTAAACCCTAAACCGCGAACCGCGAACCCTAAACCCTTGAGCGCCTGGATCTCTAGCAGCGAGCGCACCGTTTCCCTACGTTTAGGGAATCGGGGGCGTCTGGGACTCAGTCCGTGGGGGGAAATCGGTGGCTGTGCCGGTTGCATGTACTGCCCCATGTACTGTTGCCCCATGTGAGGGGTGCAGTCTGGCCCCTGTTCTGCAAGAACACTGCAGCATCACGCACCCTAAACCCCAAGCCCCAAACCCCAAACCCCAAACCCTAAACCCTAAACCTAAACCCTAAACCCTAAACGCTACACCCTTTGGGGTTTAGGGTCCGAAGAGGGTTTAGGCCAAAGCCTCAAGGGCGCTACCGTCGGGCCCTAGATCCTACAGCCCCAGACTGTGCGGGTTTAGGGTTTAGGGTTTAGGGTTTAGGGTTTAGGATTTAAGCCCTGTAAACCCTAGAAGCCCTATGAACCATGTAAATCCTACAAGCCCTATAAGCCCTAAACATCCTCTGAGCCCTATACATCCTATAAGCGCATTCTGTCAAGGCACTTCGCACCACATGTCGCGGCTGAGGTACCTTGGCGCGAGGCCCATGTCTGCAAGCCTGCTCATACCCTACCCCTGTACACCAACCCTCAATCATCCCGACGACTGAAGCCCTAGTTCACAAACCCTACTTAAACCTTAAAAGCCAGACCCTTGATACAGTTCCCAGAACCATTCAAAAAACCCTAACTAAGCCTTAAAAGCCAGACCCTTGATTCAGTTGTTTCCCAAACAGGAGTCCGACCCGCCAACTCGAAACACGCAGCCCTTCCAAGCAGCTTGAGGGTGTTGGGTTTAGGGTTTCGGGTTTAGGGTTTAGGGTTTGGGGGGGGGGGCGGGGGGCGGGGGGGGGGTTTAGGGGGGGCGTTCTTTGGCGCAACGAATTCCAGTCAACCCCCTAAGTTTTCGCAAGGCGCATGCCGTTCTTGCACCTTTGGCAAACATTCGCCTGCCGGCCGCTCAACGTGTCGGGGGGGTTGGCTGCTTAGGCTTTAGGGTTCCTAAACCCTAAACCCTAAACCCTAAACCCTAAACCCTAAACCCTAAGAATTCCTTGAGTGGCATGCCCCGAGCACGGCCTAAGCCCCTGCACTTGCTGGCAGTGGGGTTTTGCAATGCGGTGGGGCTTGGCGGCCCTTAGCTTCGTCTAGTCCGGAAGGTTTAGGCTAAAAACCCTAAACCCTAAACTCTAAACCCTAAACCCTAAACCCTGAAGAAGTCCAGGGTGAACCAAAAGGCGTGTGCAAACCAACTCAACCCCCAAAGACACCAGCCCAAACCGCGCAAGAATTGGGATTTTCAGGACGCTTGAACTCACAATATCCAGGAATTATGGGCTTCATGCTTCCGTCTCCAGCCATCGTGTGTGCTAGCCCCCAAAAAGCCACAACCCCAGTACTTGGAGGTTCATGGTACTTGATAACCCAGTCATGACTGTACCTACAGCACAGGTACAGGTAGAATTAGGCCATTAAGTACCATGAACCTCCTAGTAAACCTAGAGGGTTTAGGGTTTAGGGTTTAGGGTTTGGGGTTTAGGGTTTAGGGTTTAGGGTCAGGACAGATAGGGGCGCAAACCTAGAGACCCATGAATCCGACGATCTCAAGCCTTGTTCAGGGTTTAGGGTTTAGGGTTTAGGGTTCAGGGATGTTCCCCCTTCATTCTACTAACAGTCCTAGATAGGGATTATAAGAATAGGAGAGCTAAAATCCCGATTAAGGACTCTTAGTATAAGGGGGGGAACATCACAAGGTTTAGGGTTTCACCCTAAGCCTAGAACCCTACACCCATGATTCGAGTAGTAGGGTTCCAAGCTGCGCGTTTCCGGGGGAAAATGGGGTTTAGGGGTTTAGGGCTTAGGGTTTAGGGTTGAAGCTTTGGGGTTTCAGGGGGCTTTTCGTGGGCTCCCACGAAAAGTCTTGGAGCCTAATGACTACCTGCACCGTGGGTGGGTCAAAACACCCCCAGCACGGAACCCTAAATCCAAATATCCTAGACTCTTAAGCTTCTAAAAACTCCTAAACCCTAAACCCTAAACCCTAAACCTAAACCCTAAACTAGCCAAACCCTGGCATTCGAAACCTTTTAAGCATCCAAGAGCCCTGAACCCTAAACCAATAACCCTAAGCCCTAAACCCCTAAACCTAAACCTTTAAGCACTTAGGCTCACACCTGAGTCCCCTAAAGTCCTAACCCTGCCCGAGCCTACAATACCTCATACCCCTAAACCCCGAAACCCTTAAACCCAACAAACCATCAAGCCCATCAAACCTACGAGAAATCCCGATGTCCCTAGGCCCTAAACCCTACACCCTGAACCCTAAGACCCCGAAGAGCGCTGGGCCTGCGTGCAGAGCTCGCAGTTGGCATTGCAGACCTGCGAGCTTTTGCGCAGACTGGCTTGTGGGTAATTCGGTTGTTTTAGGGTTCAGGGTTTAGGGCTTAGGGCTATAGGCTTTAGGGTTTAGGGTTTAGGGTTGAGGGTATAGGGTATAGGGTTTGGGGCTCGGCTGGTTTAGGGATGAGCCGGGACCAGATTTGTGTAGATCCGAAGCAAGAAAACCACCCAAACCCACGCCGCCCCTCGGGGTTGAGGGTTCAGATTTTGGGGTTTAGGGTTAAGGGTTTGATGTTTGGTGTTTAGTAGGGTTTAGGGTTTAGTAGGGTTTAGGGTTTGGGGTTCAGGTCTTGGGATTTGGGGTTTAGGGTTTGGGGCTTGGGGTTTAGGGTTGGACTTTTTGGGGAAATGCAGCATGAGATGCCTGGCAGCTGCGCCCGACAGCGCTGCGTCCTCGCCACTCCCCCAAGTGGGGGGAGGGTTCAGGGGTTAACGGGTTTAGGGGGTTTAGGGGGCTTAGGGGGTTGAGGGGGTTTAGGGGGTTTAGTGTAGTTTAGGGGTTTAGGGGTCCAGGGTGGCATTGGTGTGTGTGTGTGTGTGTTTTTCTATTTTTTCTTTTGTTTTTTTTTGGGGGGGGGGGGGGGCAGGGAGGGTTGGGGTTCGACCTGAGGCTGTGGGAGCCTGCCTTGTGCGTCTTTGGACCTATGGTCCTATGGTATTCTAAATCGTAAACCCACAATCTGGAACCCTAAAAGTGGAGCTGACGGGATGCTTGAGCATTGTGACTGCCATGATGTTGAAAGGTGTAGGGCAAAGGGGCTTGGAGCAGGTATCCGCTTCAAACCTCTCTGACTTTTCTGCATACACGAAAAGGTACGTGTGTATGTATATATATATACATACACCACAAGAAAATCACCAGCATGTATGGCATCTCCGCCTGATACTTTTTTTTTTATGACGTTTGTTCTTTGTCGTTTCCAGGGATTTGCATGTGAATGTGCTTCGGGGTTCAGGGCTCAAATTGTCGGCAGCTGGGGTTTAGGGTGTGTAGGGCTCAGACTTGGAGGTTCATGGTACTTCGTCACGTAGTTTTTCTGTGCTTTTTACCCAAACACAACCACGTTAGGGCACTCAAGGGGCTTCTAAGTGGGAGTTACTATTGGGGTACTAAGTACCCTAAACTCGAGTAAACCCTGAACCCTAAACCCTAAACCCTATTGGGTTATTAAGTACCATGGACCTCCAAGTAGACACTCAGGGGATTTCATTTGGCGGACATGCAGGGAAGAGTGGGCGTGCGTGCATGTGCCGCATCATCCAAAGCTTCCATGACATACAGTTGGCCCTTAAACCCTAAACCCTAAACCCTGAACCCTGAACCCCTAAATCCCTTCATAAAGCCTCGAAACACGAAACCGTGATTGCACTGGCACAGCCCAGGAAGAGCTGCACCCAGAGCAACCAAGGAAGAACAAGGGTATCCTTACATTCGTCAAATAGGGGTTAAAAAGGTCGAACCTGACCCAACAAAAATGTTAGGGCCCACCCTGGATGGGACTTGCAGGGGGTTAGGGTTTCGAGAGTAGGGGGTGAAGGCCCCTGAGCAGGCGCAGCCCCAGCAGCCCAAAACCCACAGCCTACGATGTTCCCATTTGACAGGCGGTCCTTCTGGGTAGGTGCCGTTGGGGCAGGTATCTTCGCAGATCCTGGGCTTCAGCTGTCTGCAGGGCTTAGGGTGAAGGATTCGACGTGGCAAGGACCTTTGCGTTTTGCTTGGCCAAGGTTTTTTTGCACCATGCTTCCCATGCAAAATGCGAAGCCTGCCAATATGGCATCTAAACCCTAAACCCTAAACCCTAAAGCCTAAACCCTAAACCCTAAACCCTAAACCCTAGACCCTAGACCCTAGGCCCTAGACCCCAAACCCGAAACGCTAATCCGAGTGTAAGGATGTAGGATCTGGTATTTCCCTGCATCCTCGGAATCTTTTCTTGCGGGGAACCTAAAGGCCCTAACGGCCCTAAAGGCCCTAAAGGCCCTAGACTAAACCCTAAACCCTAAACCCTAATCCAAAACCTTTCTCCCACAGTGACCCCTTTGTTACGGAGGCCGGCACCATGAGAAATCTGGGCTCATAATCGTGGCTCCGAACCCTCCTTGGTTTAGGGTTTAGGGTTATTACCTCCTTGGTTTAGGGTTTAGGGTTTAACTAGGGTTTAGGGTTAATTCGGGTTTCGGGTCGCTCACATAGCAGCAAACCTGTCTTGGCAACGCAATCGTCAAAAAAGAACCCCTTATTTCAAGAACATCCTTCTATCTTAGTAGGATGCACCATGCTCCTTAACTCAAAGTTTGTTAAACCCTGAAAACCCTAAACCGAAACCCGAAACCCGAAACCGCAGCTTTCTGAGGGTTTGGGGTCGAGGGCTTCTTGGACGGGCACAAAGCCCACCACTCGAATCCAACACCCCCCCATCGCTCCACCCATACACCCCTCAGGGCCGCAAGAAACCACATCGCAGGGTTTAGGGTTTAGGGTTTGAGGCGTAGGGTTTAGGGTTTCGGGTTTAGGGTCTCGGGTTTAGGGTTTCGGGTTTAGGGGTTGATAGTACACTCCGTTCCTTCCCCCCCCCGCAAACCAAGAAAAGCTAAAGCCCCAAATCCCATTCAACCGAAGCCGCCGCACCCCAAGACCATCAAGGCCTCCTATCCGCCGAAGTAACATGGTTTAGGGTTTGGGGTTTAATATTTAGGGTCTTTTTTGGGGCTTCGGGCTTAGTAAAGTTTAGGGTTTGGGGTTCATTGTATAGAAGCCCTGTAGGCTTTAGGGGGGCGGTGTAGGTCTTAGAGTCTGGAGCTGAGGCTGGCGTACCCGTGTACCTCCAAGTAGCCCTAAACCCTAAACCCTAAACCCTAAACCCTAAACCCTAAACCCTAAACCCTAAACCCTAAACCCCAAACCACTAAACCGGTTTAGGTCTTCTAGTCGAGTTAGAGCAGAGGCTGGCGCAAAGTCTGGTGCAGGTGAGTGGCCCCGCAGAGGTCAGGTACTTGTAGTTCCTGCACTCCGTCATTTCCTCGGGCTCCACTTGCCCCGAAGTCAGGGTTTAGGGTTTAGGGTTTAGGGTTTAGGGTTTACGGTTTAGGGTTTAGGGTTTAGGGTTTAGGGTTTAGGGTATAGGGTTTAGGGTTTAGGGCTTAGTAAACCGCTAAGACTCTGCAGCCGGAACCCCCTGAGCCTCGAATCGCCAAGCCCCGCACCCCAAACCTCTCAACCCTCAGCCCTATACACCCTACCGCCGCACCCCCAAAGATGTAAACCCCTGAGCAAAACGGCGTGCCACCTCTGAGAGACGCGGGGATCTTCGTTAGCAGGTTAGAGGTACGGTAGATGTTAGTTCTACATACCCTGATCCTAAGTCACGTGTCTCCTAAAGCACACATGGTTTCTTGTTGGGCACCTAGAACCCAACCCAAAACGCAAGTAAGACGTGAGGGTTAGGGGCTCAGAGCATGTTACAAAAGGGCCTGAACCCTAAACCCTAAACCCTAGACCCTAGACCCTAAACAGTGTTTAGGGCCCGTAGAGGGGTTATAGCCGTCTTCTATTGCCGCGCAAGCCCCAAACCCAGGCTTTGACAGACTCCTGTATAAATGACTTTCGAGGCGGCTTCCTCTCAGGATTTCAGGGAGTGACCCATGTTGTGTGGGAAATGCCTCAGTAGTGGTCTGTCGTACGTGACTGGCGACCAGGTGTTCGATTCGGTCGTCAGTCTGACTCCCAAAACCCAAAACCCTAAACCCTAAACCCTAAACCCTAAACCCTAAACCCTAAACCCTAAACCCTAATGCACCAGGATGCCTCCGACCTCCCCTCATGGGACATCATGTGGGATGGTAGCTTGGCCCGAGTTTAGGGTTTCGGGTTCATCTCGTTTTGTGTCCTACAGCTGTGTGGTCTTATATGATCCCTCAGAGGGTTTAGGGTTTAGGGTTTAGGGTTTAGGGTTCAGGGTTTAGGGAGAGCTCGTCTAGGTGGCTTTGCCACCGGGCCGGACGAGGGCAAGACCAAAACACACAGACCTGGCACCCGGCAACTCCCATAATGTCCAGAAGGCCACCCCAAACCCCAAACCCCAAACCCTAAACCCTAAACCCTAAACCCTAAACCCTAAACCCTAAACCCTAAACCCTAAACCCTAAACCCTAAACCTACATCTAAACCATGGAGCCTTAAACCCTTAAGTTAAGCCCTTGACCATGAAATAGACACGGGCACACCCGAGCACAACTTCAGCGACCTCGCACCAAATTCATTTGCAGCTATACTAGGGTTTAGGGTTTAGGGTTTAGGGTTTAGGGTTGAAGGTTTAGGTTTTTAGGGGTTCCGGTTTTAGGGTTTAGGGTTTAGGTTTTAGGGTTTTGCGTTTCGGGTTTAGTGCATGTGCTTGGGTACCCAAACCAGACCAGTGCTAACAGAGCATGGAAAGGAAATCGCTACCCCTACGTCTATGACGACTTAAATCTTGGCGCGGTACCCAAGTAACAGAACTTCATTGGCTCTAAGACAAGCTTGCCCATCTCATCTTCCCCCAAATCGTATCCCGAGACCCAAAACCCAAAACCCAAAACCCAAAACCCTACTGTAAACCCTAAACCCGGGGTTCAGAGTTTTAGGACTCCCTGGTATCACACAAAGAGGGCCTGGGACCCAAAGCCCTGAAGCCTCAAAAGCCCTGAACGGGGTTGGGGGTTTAGGGACTACAGTCTGTTCTTTAAGGAGTGCATGAGAGTGAGAGAGCGCGAGAGCGGAAGCAAGGGAAAAACAACCAACACACACACACACAAAGCATGCTCGAATGTTTGACCTATACCCTAAACCGAAAATACCCCAAAACCCGCAACCATCCATGAAATAACAATCCTGAAAGATCTCAGTCCTCCAGATACTCAAACGCCAAACTAATCCCTTAAACCCTAAACCCTAAACCCTTAAATCTGAACCCCCTTGCCTCTCACAACCTTCCCCTAAATGAATGCCGCCCACGTGGCTGAGGGGCTAATGCACGACAGGGCGTTGTCGGGGCACAAAGCACAGTTTCCTCGGTGGAAAGGGTTAGGGTTTAATGTCTAGGGTTTGTTAGGGTTACCCTAAACCCCAACCCCTAAGGTGCAGGCTAGGTTGCTGTGAGCACAGCATCCCCTTATCATGACTCCTCATATTCTGGTCGCTGCTGCTTCCTTTAGGGCGGGGGCACTTTTCTGTGTGGCTTCGCCCCGCTGTCGTGGGAGAACTCTACGCAAACGGTACAACGCGAAATGGCAACTGAGATTTTTTCGGTGTCATAAACCGCCCCAAGTTAAGCCCTAACTGCTGAAGCCAAGCTGTAGCCCTTAAGAGCCGGTTGCCCCGGCACGTTGTCCCCCTACCTTGCATCCTTCCGTGTGGATGTCAGGGCGGGAAGTAGGTGGACAGAGGGTACAGTATGTTTACCCCCCGCCGCCAAAACTTGAAACCCATGAAGGTGTTGCTGACCGTTGAAAGGACAGGCAAGGACCCGAAAAGAAAACGTTACACCCTCAAATTGCCAAGGCACGGTTTAGAGTTTAGGGAGACATGTAAGCCATAATCAACCCTGCTCTCAATGCCATTGATGTCGTTACGTTCTCCTGAAGTACTGTCCTTTAGCCACATGGCGAGCTGAATTCGAAACCCTGAACAAAGCTCCTGAAAATCTAAATAAATAGCTTAAGGCCCGATGCCCAGACCCGAAACACTAAACGTCAAACCTTCAAAAAAACATCGCCGAAAACCTCTTCTAGAACCCAAAAGCCCTCAAAACCGTGAAGCCCCATAAGCCGCCCTAAACCCTCATCCCCCGCACTTTTGAGGCGTGCGTCTGCCGGTGATGGCGGACCCATTCTTGTAGTAGCCGTCGGGGCAGCTGGCCTCGCACGCCAAACCCGGCCGACACCCCAGGCCTTCTGGTTGAGGGCTGAGTTGAGGATAAGAGGTTTGGGTGCCTGGCTTGTATGGAAAAACAGGGAGGTTGCTGCATGTTCGGGGTTAACTAAACCCTAAAACCCTAATCCTTAAACCCTAATCCCTAAACCCTAGACCCTAGACCCTAAACCCTAAACCCACGTCTACGGTACAAAGCCTTCAAGGTCCCCATTGGGTTGAAGGTTTAAGGTTTGGGAAGTTCGGGGGTCCAAGCTTTGGGATTCCGACGTTTAGTAAGGAGCTACAAACCCTAGTGGGTTTGGGGGAACCCTAAGCCCCAACCCTTTGAGACCACCTATCGCAGTAGGCTACCCAGAAAACTTGGAAAGCAATTTTAGGGTTTAGGGGTTTAATTAAGATTCCAAAGTTTCGGGGTTCAGGGTGTTAGGCTCTAGGGTTTGGGGCTAAAAGGGTTTAAGGTTTCAGGGTTTTAGATTTTGGGGGTTTGGGGGTTGGGGGGTCGAGGGTTTCGGGTCTTAGGGCTTTAGGCGTGGAGGGTTTCGGGTTTTCAGGGCTTAGGGCTTGTGAAGTGTTTTTAGGGCATGCCAATGCTTTGCGTGCACCACAACGTGGGGCCTTTTGTTCAACCCGTACCCAACGCACAAACATGTTGGAAAATGTTAGAAAAGATTAACCATTGAACATAACAATTTTTTAAAACTTCGAAGATGCGAGCAACTTTCCTAGCTACATCAAACCCGACCATAACTCTGAAGGAGGGTACTCAACATACAGCCAGGCGACAACCGGGTTGCGCAGCTGTGCAAAATTTTAACACTCCGTCTTTTTTAAATCTCTGCCTACCGAGCTTTCGCGGCACCTGATTGAACAACATGTCTTAGAAAAAAACCTCTTGCCCAGCAAATTTGACGCGAAGATGCAATAGCAGCAGGTTTGTAAAGGTTTATGAACCAATAGTACGAAGTATGGTATTAGGAGGCTTGCTTTGAGGGATTTAGGGTTTACCTAACAAGAGACCTCGTGTCTGATGGGCTATCTAAGAACATAGGAAGGGACCTAAGGGATTCTTACTTCTTACTTACTTCTTCCTATCATAAACCTACCCCAAAACAGGGGTTGGGTACTTAAAGGAATACATGAAAGGGGAAACTTTACGGGGACGGAAGGTAACCAGTATTTCCCCGCTAAACCCTAAACCCTAAACCCTAAACCCTCAACCCTAAACCCTAAACCCTAAACCTTAAGCAAAGTACAAGGCTTGGGAAACCCGCCTCGCACCAGCCGTCAGGCGTCAGGTAGTGGCCTCGCTGTGCGACAAAACAGAGGCAAGGGACTGCTCTTCTGATCTATAATTAGGGTGTAGGGTTTAGGGTTTAGGGTTTATGGTATAAACCCTATACATCCTACAAATCTTAGAAACCTATATATATATATATACCCCCACATACCCTACACACCCTGCAAACCCAGCAAGCCTTTTTTGAACCCTTTTGTAACCAAATTTTATCTGTACTTACGACCCAATTATAACAACATTAGGGCACATCAGGGGTTTATAAGTGGGTTATAAGTGCAGTTATGACTGGGTTGTAAGTACCCTAAACCCTAAACCTTACACCCTACACCCTAAACCCTAAACCCGGAACCCTAAACAAGTAGGGTTTCGGGCTTAACTAGGGCTTAGGGCGTCTACCTCCAAAAGGGAACTGAAATTGGGGACTCCTGGTTCATAAGGTCTCCCCAAGACCTCTGCCCATTTTCAGGGTTTAGGGTTTAGGGTGTAGGGCTTAGGGTTTAGGGTTCAGGGTTTATGGTTCAGGGTTTAGAGGTACCCCGCCCGGGAACCGAAGACCTAGTGAAGAATTTTGGGAGGAGGAACCCTAAAGCCCAAATCCTGGTCTAGGGTCTAGGGTCGAGGGTCGAGGGTCTAGGGTTTAGGGTTTAGGGTTTAGGGTTTAGGGTTTAGGGTGTAGGGTTTAGGGTTTAGGGTTTGGGGTTTAGGGTTTAGGGTTTAGGGTTTAGGGTTTAGGGTTTAGGCTTTAGGGTTTAGGGTTAGGGTTTAGGGTTTAGGGTTTAGGGTTTAGGGTTTAGGGTTTAGGGTTTAGGGGGCCCATCTCTCAGGCCAGGCGGCTGCCAGTGCACTGAAGGCAGAGGTTTCCTGCACTTGAGGAGAGAAGGAAATTGCACGGTCCCTTGGGTTTAGGTTTAGGGTTTAGGATGAGGGGCATTTCATGGTCCCTTAATATGCCCCCCCTTACCTTCTCAAAGTGTTCTGGCCCCTTTGGTCTTTTTTGTACAAAAAGGGGTATATCAGGGTTCCCCCACACTTAGGGACCATGCAACTACCCTAAGAAGTAGGGCTCAAGAGGATTTAGGGGTTTGGGGTTTCAGGGCGTTGGGGGCTAGGGATTTAGGGGTTTAGGAAATTGGGGGTGGCGGGGGGTGGGGGTCTGGGGAGGTTTCGGGATTGAGGGGTTTGGGGATTTCGGGGTTCGACACGATGGCGTTGTGAGGCCCTGAAGATCTAAACCCTAAACCCTGATCACTTCCCGGACATGTGGGATATATGCATGTAATGTACATGTGAATGCTAATGGGGGGGGTTTACAATATATTATGGGTACCTTTTGGGGGTCCTTTTTACAAGGGAATCCTGCTATTTAGGGGATATTGGGGGTCCCCTATTTTCGTAAACCCACAAATAGAAGTATCGCATGAATGTAAGCCTCTTCTTCTCCAAAACAATCGAAAGGCAAATGCTGAACGACCTCATGTTAGTACCCTCACTATCTCGTGTCCAACGCTGGCATGAAGATTCATCAGGACATCAAAACAAAGATGCCATGATATCCCGGCCCGCTGCAATGCCGGCTTCGCGGCTCAAATTAACAAGATTGAGCCCCAAGTCAGATTCCGCGGCCTGGATGCAACGCAGTAGGTGGCGTTGCTCTGGGTGGCCCTTCGATGACATGATGCATGCTGCAGACCGCTCACGGCCTTGATTTGGGAACGGGGCGGTGATTTTGAGGTGCCGGCAACAATGTGTCGCCGCAGCGCTTGCAAGACCTCGATGCCTGGACTGATGTGCCGAAGCACATCCGTGTCGGAGCGCTCGGGCCTGGCCGCCACGACGATTGCCCCTTGGGGGATATACAAAGTTGACCCAAAACCCACCCCCTAAACTCCAAGCCCCAAAATAAACAACCCTGAACCCCTCAAACCCCAAGCCCCTAAACCCTAGGCCCCTATTCCCTGCAGCCTGAATAACAGGGCTTGGGGAAGTTCTCCTAAACCCTAAACCCTAAACCCTAAACCCTAAACCCTACACTGCAGCGCCTTCAAGGCAGGAGGCGCAGTTGCGGCCGCAGGGTAGACAGTGGCGGCCGAGGTCTCCTCCAGCTGTTGGAGTCTTTAGGGTTTAGGGACGTTCGGGTTTAGGGTTTAGGGTGGGTCTAGGGTTTAGGGTTTAGGGTTTAGGGTTTAGGGTTTAGGGTTTAGGGTTTAGGGTTTAGGGTTTAGGGTTTAGGGTTTAGGGTTTAGGGTTTAGGGTCCAGGGTTTAGGGCTTAGGGTTTAGGGCTTGGGGGCTCGATGCTGGAGTTTTGATAAGCTGTTTCAAAACACCCTTAAATAGTACTCTTGTAGCGGCCTACCTGTGAACTATTTTGGCGCTAAGCCCTAAGCCCTAAGCCCTAAGCCCTAGGCCCTAAGCCCTAAGCCCTGAGCCCTAAGCCCTAAGCCCTAAGCCCTAAGCCCTAAGCCCTAAGCCCTAAGCCCTAAGCCCTAAACCCTAAACCCTAAACCTACACCAGGGCTTGGAGCTTTGGGAGGCAGGGGGGGGGGGGGGGCCCTGAGGCCCCAAATCTCTTGCCGTACCCCCTCGCCCCTCCCCGCCCAAAAAAAAGGACCCTCAGGGTTCAGGGTGTAGGTTTAGGGTTCAGGGTTTAGGGTTTAGGGGTCTAGGGTTTAGGATTTAGGGTTAGGGGTTGTTCCCTGAACCCGAACACCCCTCAGACCCCAAATCCCCCAAAGGCAGCCTGTTCCCGCGTGGTACGTCCCATCCGGGCAACTGGATTCGCAGGTTCCAGTCTCGGTGAGGTACTTCCCATTCCGGCACTCCGTGCCTCGAAAAGCAGAGGGCTTCGGGCATCGGACTTAAGGTTTAGGGTGAGGGTTTCGTGAGGGAGTCTTAAGGGATTCTGAAGGGATTCTCAAGGGTTTCCCAAGGGATTCTGGAGAGGGATCCTGAATTTGGGGCTTAGGCATAGTTCTAGCCAATGTAAGGGGTTCTTGACAACACATGAATGTTCCCTCCCCAAAAGCATCCTCAAGCAGGATCCTCTGAAACCCGTCTAGGGTTCAGGATTTAGGGATGGATTTTTAGGGTTTAGGGTTCAGGGTTTGGGGGCTGTTTGAAGGTTCAGGATCTAGGGTTTAATTTTTAGGGTTTAGGGTGGCTGCCCGAAATGAGCTAGAAAGGCACCCTGCTGGGGGGGGGGGGGGTTAGGGTTCTACCAAACTCTGTACCTCAACTGTATGTTCAAGGGACTAAAGGAGGGACCCTTATAAGGGACCTTTGGGGATATCTAGGGGTGATTTAGCGGCTACTTCGGTATTTAGGGACTATATAAGGTATAGATAAAGGGCTATAACTGGGTTATATACCCTAAACCCTAAACCCTAAACCCTAAACCCTAAACCCTAAACCCTAAACCCTGAACCCTGGGGTTATATAGGGGGAACAGATGAATGGTCCATACTAGGGGTCCCTCCCTATATCCCTTGATATATGCTGAATCCTGCACCCTACTACCCTAAACCCTAAACCCTAAACCCTAAACCCTAAACCCTAAACCCTAAACCCTGAACCCTAAACCCTAAACCCTAAACCCTGAACCCTAACCCTCAACCCTGAACCCTGTAACAACCCCCTTGCTTCCTCATGATTGCTCCTGACGGATCCCGACTGCTTCCTAACAGAGGGTCTCCTTCACACCCTAAACCCCTAACCCCTAACCCCTAACCCCTAAACCCTAAACCCTAACCCCTAACCCCTAACCCCTAACCCCTAACCCCTAACCCCTAACCCCTAAACCCTAAACCCTAAACCCTAAACCCTAAACCCTAAACCCTAAACCCTAAACCCATACCCTGAGAGGCCGGCCCAGCTTCGCATTGACGCAGCTGAAGAAGTCACCCGGGCAAAGCTCGCAGGTGCGCCCTGGCATGGCAAAGAGAGAGGGTTTAGGGTTTGAGGCTTCGACCCTAAACCCTAAACCCTAAACCCTAGACCCTAAACCCTAAACCCTAAACCCTAAACCCTAAACCCTAAGCCCTAAGCCCTAAACCCTAAACCCTAAACCCTAAACCCTAAACCCTAAACCCTAAACCCTAAACCCTACCTGCGTTTTACTGAGGGAGGACTGTCTCACTTTCTCCCAAGCAGATCACCCGGACGATCTTCTTCAGGGGCTTTTCGTTACAAAAGCTTTTGCCTTAGATGATGCCGTGGCTGTGGGGCGCGGTTTAGGGTTTATGGTTTAGGGTTCCACTCTTAATTAGTTGTCCGGTAATTAGCCTCGGGGACTCAAGGTTAACCGTTGGGATTATAAAGCGAATATAATTTCCCAAATAAGGTTAAAGGTTACTTACTGGGTGGTTCCCCCTTTTACTAACGATCCTAAATATGGATGAAACTAGGGGGGGGGGTACCATAACCGATACTAATGACTGTCAGTATCAGGGGGAACACCCCAACCCTAAACACCCCAAAACCCTAAACCCCAAAAACCCCCAAACCCTAAACGCCCAAAGCGAATGAAACCATCATGCGGGCAGAGGAGCCTAAAGCATGCACAGGGCTACAGGACCGTGTCAGAAGCACTGCAAATACCGGCGAAATGCAGAATAATATAGGGGCAGGAATAACTGCTAGTAGTATCCCCTTATGGTCCCTTCATATTTATAGTACATAACCCCCCCCCCCCCAACCTTATTCTAATTATTCAGGCCCCGAAAGTGGGATGCCCCAATAACAATGCCTAATAAGCATCAACTGTTAGAAGCATACAGATTATAGAACACACTCCCAAAAACAAACAAGCATCCACAGCGTCGCCCTCCTAAAACCCTAAGCGCAACAACCCAACCCTAGAAGAGGGCAGAGGATATTCGGATTTTGGGGCGGGGCTTCAGTTTAAGCCCGTGTAAATGATACTTGTATAAGGACTCGAAAGAGGGTCATCTTGGCAATTGGTAGTGGCTCCTGATTTCGTCAGCAGCGCCCGCGCTTTGGGAAGCCGATATACCATTATGCCATTAGGGTTAGGGTTCAGGGTAACTTCAGGACGACCTAGATTCAAGCTGCAGGATCTACTTTACCGTCCTCCTGCGATCTCCTACATAAGCTGAGCTTGTACGGCACTGCTGTCGCCGCCGTGATCAGCATGACCCCAGGTCACCACAGATCCATCAGCCAAAATCGCAGCAAACGCCCCTGCGGAAGCTTGCACCTGCTGCACGTTCTTGAGCTGCTCTTGTACGACACTGCTGTCGCCTCCGCGATCAGCAGCACCCCAGGTCACCACAGATCCATCAGCCAAAATCGCAGCAAACGCCCTTGCAGAAGCTTGCACCTGCTGCACGTTCTTGAGCTGATCTTGTACGGCACTGCTGTCGCCTCCATGTTCAGCAGCACCCCAAGTCACCACAGATCCATTAGCCAAAGTCGCAGCAAACGCGTGTTCAGAAGTTTGCACCTGCTCCACGTTCTGGAGCTGATCTTGTACGACACTGCTGTCGCCTCCGCGATCAGCAGCACCCCAGGTCACCACAGATCCATCAGCCAAAATCGCAGCAAACGCCCCTGCAGAAGCTTGCACGTGCTGCACGTTCTTGAGCTGCCCTTGTACGGCACTGCTGTCGCCTCCGTAAAAAGCAGGACCCCAGGTAACCACAGATCCATCAGCCAAAATCGCAGCAAACGCCCCTGCAGAAGCTTGCACGTGCTGCACGTTCTTGAGCTGCCCTTGTACGGCACTGCTGTCGCCTCCGTAAAAAGCAGGACCCCAGGTCACCACAGATCCATCAGCCAAAATCGCAGCAAACGCCCCTGCAGAAGCTTGCACCTGCTTCACGTTCTTGAGCTGCTCTTGTACAGCCCTGCTGTCGCCGCCTGCGTCATCCTGGTCCCAGGTCACCACAGATCCATCACCCAGGAGAGCCGCAAAGGAACCATGAGAAGCTTGCACCTGCTGCACGTTCTTGAGCTGCTCTTGTACGGCACTGCTGTCCCCTCCAAAGCGAGGATGGCCCCAGGTCACCACAGATCCATCAGCCAAAATCGCAGCAAACGACCATTCACAAGCTTGCACCTGTTGCACATTCTTCAGCTGATCTTGTACGGCACTGCTGTCGCCTCCGTAAAGAGCAGGACCCCAGGTCACCACAGATCCGTCAGCCAAGATCGCAGCAAAGGCTCCTGCAGAAGCTTGCAGCTGCTGCACGTTCTTGAGCTGCTCTTGTACGGCACTGCTGTCGCCTCCTCCGTCAGCAGCACCCCAGGTCACCACAGATCCATCACCCAGGAGAGCAGCAAAGGCAGCAGCTTTGTCCATTCCAACCCTCCTCGGCAACTTCGAAGTTCTCAGTCGAACCTCAATCCCTGTTCCCCTAGGAAGAAAAAAGGATCCTTTTTGCTTATAGATAAGAAAGCCCATAACCCAAAAAGCAAAAAGGATCCCTAACACTGATTTAGGAACTTGTCCGACATGAAGGGTCAGCACGTCATCGTCTTCCAAGCCTGCTCCCCTCACCGTACCTCCGGCCAGCGCCTTTCTAGAGGTGGTCAGCAGCCGTCCCTTGCCAACTCCTAAAGCCTAGGCTGCCCAGTAACCTAGGCTTAAAAAACGGTGCCCTTTTTTGCTTAAAGGGGTTTATAAGGGAACCGAAACCCCCAAAAAGGGAATAAGGGTACTACTGGGCATCCTAGAGGCGGCCTGGGCTCTTTGGCACAAGCAGGTGGCGGACTCCTCGGGTTCCGTCGCCAAAGTCACGCTTGCGCCACTCAGGAGGTTCACATGGACTGAGATCGACATGAAAGGGACCCTAGGGCTGGGGTTTGTGCTTCGCAGAATTTCGGAGTCAGCCTCCTTTTTCAACCTAAACCCTGCAGGTTCAGGGCTTAGGGCCCTGAACCACGTCATACCAGAATCACCCCTTTATTGGATGGGTTTAGGGTTTGGGGAAACCCTGAAACCCTAAACCCGGGAAACCCCGAACCCCAAACCCTAAACCCTAAACCCCAAACCCCAAACCCTAAACCCTAAACCCCTGAACCCTGAGATGGTCACAAGTCAAAGGCGACGCGTTCTTCGCATCTCGTTTGCAGCTGGGTTTAGCGTTTAGGGCTTAGGTATAGAGGGACAGGGTTTAGGGTTTAGGGTTTAGGGTTTAGGGTTTAGGGCTAGACATATGAAGACATGTATATAGGGTTTAGGATTTCGAAGCTGGAAGCGCCTTCTCAAAAATTCGGACATGAACAGGTTCAAACACCCTTTGAGCCAGCTTCAAGACGCGGATTGTCCGATAATTTTGGGGTTGAGGGCTTAGGGCTCAGGGGTTTTAGGGTTTAGGGTTTAGGGTTTAGGGTTTAAGCTTTAGGCTTTAGGCTTCAGGCTTTAGGCTTTGCAAGTTTAAGTTTGGGGGGGGGAGGGGGGAGCCTAAACCCCAAACCCTAAACCCGGGGGGGGGGGGGGGGTTTAGGCTCAGGGATTTAGGGCTTAGGGCAAGAAAGACCCGTTTTCACCAACGTTCAGGGCGCTTGGGGATGTTCCCTGAGCCTTAAACCCTAAACCCTAAACCCTAAGTTCTTCGGTAGCTCCTAAATAACAAGGGTACCCTCTAGGGTTCAGGGTTTAGGGCGTAACTATTCTATTTTTCAGAAGGAACCCCCAAAACCAAAATGGGAAGATGCAGCTTAGGGTTCAGGATCTAAGGGCTTAAAGGTTCAGGGTTTAGGGTTAGGGTTTAGGGTTTAGGGTTTAGGCCCTGAACCCTAAACCCCCTAACTTAACTCGATGCCACAACTAAACCCTGTACGCCCGCTGTGGACTTTGAGAGCCCGGAAAACATTTCTATAGTATGTATATATCTCTATATATACAGAATATTGTTTTATGCAATATAGCACAATATCATGTATATAAATAAATAAATAAATAAATAAATAAATAAATAAATAAATAAATAAATAAATATATATATATATATATTGGGTGCTATAAAGGTTTCGGATAGCCATGAAAAATATCTTCTCAGGTCAGCCCCAGCACGCCTGTCTGTCCCTCGCCTTTGCCGTAATAGCCCTCCGGACAGCCATCCTGGACAGGTCTGACACAGGGACCTCGGGTTTAGGGTTTAGGGTTTAGGGTTTAGGGTTTAGGGTTTGGGGTTTAGGGCTCAGGGTTTAGGGTTTAGGGTTTAGGGTTTTGAACTCGCATTTAAAGAGAATAAGAGGGCATCATGCGGGTAACCATTGTTGGGGACTCTTCTATGCCGGCGCCTGTAGTAACCATGGCATTGGGATGTTCCCCCTGATACTTACGAAGAGTCCTATAAGCCCTAGAGGGCCCTAGAAACCCTAAACCTAAACCCTAAACCCTAAACCCTAAACCCTAAACCCTTAGTAGGGACTACACTTGGGAGTATTGTTAGTATAAGGGGGAACATCCCAAGTTTGGGGTTTTGAGTTTCAGGGGTTTAGGGTTTAGGGTTTAGGGTTTAGGGTTATGAGTTTCAGCTTCTATGAAAGCTTGATCTTGGCAACAAGACACACACACACAGAGTCACACACACACACACACTGGGCGTAGGGCCCACACAGATGTGCGTCATCATTTCGCAGCTTGCAATCACCGACTCAAGCGCAGCGCCAGACACGCGCCACTCAAGCAAGTCCCACATCAGAACATAGTAAGGAATTGATTGGGTTTCATCGTCACAGTCTTTCAGTGGAAGGGCACATCACAAAGATGTGCGTCATCATCTGGGACCGGCGCCGCACATCACGCACCAGGCAAGATCCGACAGCAAAGGAAGTGGATCCGCAACAACAGCCGCCAGCCGTCAGAACATAGTAAGGAATTGATGAGTGTTGATCGTCATGTCTCCTCAGTGGAAGGGCACATCACAAGGATGTGCATCATCATTTCGCGGCTTGCAATCGACTCAAGCGCAGCGCCAGACACGCGCCACTCAAGCAAGTCCCATATCAGAACATAGTAAGGAATTGACTGGGTTTCATCGTCACAGTCTTTCAGTGGAAGGGCACATCACAAAGATGTGCGTCATCATCTGGGACGGGCGCCGCACATCAAGCACCAGGCAAGATCCGACAGCAAAGGAAGTGGATCAGCAACAACAGCCGCCAGCCGTCAGAACATAGTAAGGAATTGATGAGTGTTGATCGTCATGTCTCCTCAGTGGAAGGGCACATCACAAGGATGTGCATCATCATTTCGAGGCTTGCAATCGACTCAAGCGCAGCCCGAGACACGCGCCACTCAAGCAAGTCCCATATCAGAACATAGTAAGGAATTGATTGGGTTTCATCGTCACAGTCTTTCAGTGGAAGGGCACATCACAAAGATGTGCGTCATCATCTGGGACGGGCGCCGCACATCAAGCACCAGGCAAGATCCGACAGCAAAGGAAGTGGATCAGCAACAACAGCCGCCAGCCGTCAGAACATAGTAAGGAATTGATGAGTGTTGATCGTCATGTCTCCTCAGTGGAAGGGCACATCACAAGGATGTGCATCATCATTTCGCAGCTTGCAATCGACTCAAGCGCAGCCCGAGACACGCGCCACTCAAGCAAGTCCCACATCAGAACATAGTAAGGAATTGATTGGGTTTCATCGTCACAGTCTTTCAGTGGAAGGGCACATCACACAGATGTGCGTCATCATCTGGGACGGGCGCCGCACATCAGGCACCAGGCAAGATCCGACAGCAAAGGAAGTGGATCAGCAACAACAGCCGCCAGCCGTCAGAACATAGTAAGGAATTGATGAGTGTTGATCGTCATGTCTCCTCAGTGGAAGGGCACATCACAAGGATGTGCATCATCATTTCGCGGCTTGCAATCGACTCAAGCGCAGCCCGAGACACGCGCCACTCAAGCAAGTCCCATATCAGAACATAGTAAGGAATTGATTGGGTTTCATCGTCACAGTCTTTCAGTGGAAGGGCACATCACAAAGATGTGCATCATCATCTGGGACGGGCGCCGCACATCAAGCACCAGGCAAGATCCGACAGCAAAGGAAGTGGATCAGCAACAACAGCCGCCAGCCGTCAGAACATAGTAAGGAATTGATGAGTGTTGATCGTCATGTCTCCTCAGTGGAAGGGCACATCACAAGGATGTGCATCATCATTTCGCGGCTTGCAATCGACTCAAGCGCAGCCCGAGACACGCGCCACTCAAGCAAGTCCCACATCAGAACATAGTAAGGAATTGATTGGGTTTCATCGTCACAGTCTTTCAGTGGAAGGGCACATCACAAAGATGTGCGTCATCATCTGGGACGGGCGCCGCACATCAAGCACCAAGCAAGATCCAAAAACAACATAGGAAGTCGACCAGCCAAACAGCTGCCAGCCGTCATAGCATAGTATTATTGAAGCACACTGATCAGCAGCGACCCCCAATGGAAAGGCATGTTACGAAACTGTGCGCAGACACGCTTTCGAAAGCAGCCTGTTCTTAGTCATCTAAACTGTGCCCGCGCACCGAACCTAAGAGTCAGTCATGTATTGGTTCCCCCCCCCCTCAAAAGAAAAAGGACCGCACTTCAAGGCCCAAAAACCCTAAACCCCTAACCCCCTGAACCCTCAGACTCCCAAGCCCTAGACTCCCAAGCCCTAAACCCTAAACCCCAAACCCAAAACCCTAAACCCTAAACCCCTAAACCAGCAAGCCCTAACCCAGGTCCTGTAGAGGCTAAACTCCTACCCACAAGCTGCCAATTCCCTGCATGCTCGATGGCTTTCGGGCCCCCCAGCACTCTTTGGGCCAGGGTTCTTCCTTCGACAAGAACCCTAAACCCTAAACCCTAAACCCCAAACCCTAAACCCTAAACCCTAAACCCTAAACCCCAAACCCTAAACCCTAAACCACACAGCCTAAACCCTAAACCCTAAACCCTAAACCCTAAACCCTAAACCTTTTCGGGCCACCCATGACCTTTAGGACCATGATTTTTTTTGTGGCGACCTGAAACCGCTAAATGGTACGTGGATGCTCGGGGCGGACTATAGGGGCCATAATAGTTAGAATAGGCTTCTGGGGGCCATTATAGTATGGTTATGTAGAGACCCTAAGGGAACACCATTCGAAATTGTTCCGAGTTCTTCTCAACTGCCAGAGCACTGAACCCGCCCCCCCCCCCCCCCCCCCCCCCCAATGCCCTGCAGTCAGCCTAAAGCACTAGATTTTTCCTCCAAACCATACTGTAACAGTAAGGATTTTGGGGTGGTTTGCACAAGCGTAAACCCTAAAAAACAAGTCGTAACCCTAAACCCCCAAACCGCCAAACCTGGATGTTGATCCCACAGCCTCACACCAACCGTCAGCGATCAGATACTTGCCGTTGGCGCACCTAAATCTCTCTGTCTCTCTCTTGCGCTCTCGCTCTCGCTCTCGCTCTGGCTCTCTGTCTCTCTCTCTGTCTCTCTCTCTCTCTCTCTCTCTCGCTCGCTCGCTCTCTCTGCTTCCCTCTTGAGGTTTAGGGTTTATAGAATTTGGGGATGAGGGGTTAGGGTTTAGATTAGGTGAAGCTCTCTCTCTCTCGAGCACTCTGTTGGGTGCAAGCTGGATTCGGTCTTCATATGTGGGCGAACTCTGAGCTCAGGAGTAAACCCGGCAAAGCCCTGTGTGGTTTCGGGCTTCGGTGGCTGACTCTATAGGAAGTTTGGGAACGTGCTGCTTGATGGCACGTTAGGGTTTTTAGGGTTGTTAGGGTTTTAGGTTTTTTGGGCTTTTTGGGTTTTTAGGGTTTTTAGGGCTTTACATAGGGTGTACGTAGGACTTCGACCAGGCTGCCCAGTACCATACGATGAACATGATTCAGTTTTCTTGAGGAGTTCATAAAGAGGCGCGAAGCCTAAACAAGAGGAATACAGGTACTCCTGGGAATCCGAGCAGACATGAAAATAAGGTTCAGAGAACGATCCTAGGTTCTGGCCAACGGCTTGAGGGCTCAGGGTTAAACCTAGACCACTAAGTGCTTAAGGAGCCCAAAAAAATAAAAGTACTCTTCCTTATAGGGGCAATATAGGGACTACGATTTGTATGCTCTGGGGGATCTTAAGCAAATAGTAGCAAACCTGAATGTGCCCCGAAAGAAGTCCTAGAGGGTTAGAGTGTTGGAGGCTGAAGCTTGAGGGTTGAGGGCTCAGGGTTTAGGGTTTAGGGTTCCAGGTTGCAACTGAGGCGCAAGCCACACTGGCTGGCAGAGAGGCATATCTGGCAGTTGTTGCCGCACATGGGGCAGTTCCGCCCGGTGGCGTTCGTGCCGTTGGGGTAGTAGCCGCTGGGACAGGTGTCTTCCTTGACAAGCAACGTGAGTTTGTTTGGAGTTGAGGGTTGAGGGTTGAGGGTTTAGGGTTTCGTGCTTTGGGTCTAGGGTTTATAGTAAATCACGGTGTTCTGCGTAAGCACTTCAGGGCAATTTCCCATGCCTGCCAAAGGACGAAGCTCGATGCTGCACTTTCCACCCCATCTGCGACGTGCATAACGTGGCGCTTGCGCTAGCCTTAACCCCCAAAAAACCTGGCCCAAACTCCGAAACCCGCAAGAACCACCACTTACCCTGTAGACCCTGAACCCCAAACCCGAAAACCCTAAACCCCAACCCTGAACCGTAAAACCCTACACCCCAAAACCGATTTATGAAGGAGTTTCCCCTGGAGCCCCCCAAACTCCGCGAGTCTCCACCAAGGCAGTGGTTGAAGCCCACACGCGAAGTTTAGGGCTTAGGGTGTTGGGTTTAGGGTTTAGGGTTTATGGTTTAGGGTTTAAGGTCTAGGGCCTAGGGTTTAGAATTTCACAGGGTTCAGGGAGGGAGAGATACGACCGGCAGTCCCCAAACCCTAAACTCCTAACTCGAAACCCTAGACCCGAAACCCTTCAACCACAAACGCAAAAACGGCCCAGTCACACAGGTCACTTCGCCCTTCGCAGGGTTCGGCGCCAAGTACCGAACGTCCTGGCATGCTCCGAGTTTAGGATTTGAGGTTTAGGGTTTAGGGTTTAGGGTTTAGGCCATGGGGCGTAGGGTTTGCCTCAAAGACCCTGATAAACTCCGTGGGAGGTGTCGGTGGAAGGTGAGCGGCCTTGTTCTGTTTGAAACGGCGTTCTGCTTTGCTCGTTTCGATGCA
Source organism: Symbiodinium natans (assembly GCA_905221605.1). NCBI lineage: Eukaryota > Dinophyceae > Suessiales > Symbiodiniaceae > Symbiodinium > Symbiodinium natans. The sequence goes on along the minus strand of CAJNDS010002235.1, from coordinate 1,132,939 downwards.
CTCTAACCTACGACCGGAACCTTCCATACTCAACGGCCTCCGATTCAAGGGTTTAGGGTGAGGCTTTACGGTTTAAGATGTGGGGTTTAGGGTTTATAGGGTTTGTAGGGTTTATTGTTTAGAGAAACGAGACCGTGGCGGGTTCGCTGGTGGACCCTTTTGCAGGGCCAAACGTGCCCTGTGCCCAGGTTCTCCAGTAAACCGGGAATGCAGTTTGAGGTTTCTTTTTCTTCTGGTCTCAGTGGCTAAGCCCTAAACCCTAAACCCTATGCCCGGAACTCACCGAAATCCCCAAAACCCAAAATTCTAAAGCCCTAAACCCTCAACTGTCAGAAGAGGAAGAAGAGCACTACTGAGGGAAGGGGGTCGGAGAGGGAGGGGGCGCCCTAAACCCTAAACCCTAAACCCTAAAGCCGCAAACCCATCCTAAACCGCAGAGCCAGAGCATCCCCGACACGGGTTAGGACTTGGGAAACCCTCAGGCCTAAACCTGGGGTTTAGGGTTTAGGGTTTAGGGTTTAGGGTTTAGGGTTTAGGGTTTAGGGTTTAGGGTTTAGGGTTTAGGGTTTAGGGTTTAGGGTTTAGGGAACCCGAAAGCTCTAAAAAAAACCTAAAGCCCCAAAAGAGCCCGTACAAAGAGCCCGAGCGTGCCCACGGCCTTGCAGAGAAGGCATTGATCCTTGTCCGCACACTGCATGCAGGAAGTCGAGCAAGCAGTGCACTGCCCGCCTTGGTGGGGTTTAGAGGGTTTGGGGTTGAGGGTTTAGGGTTTAGGGTTTAGGGTTAGGGTTTAGGGTTTAGGGGCCATAGAACCCTCACCCCCCACAGTGTGTAGGAGTTAGGGCTTAAGTTCTACGCCAAACCCCAAGCCCGAAACCACGAAGTTCAAAAGCTCTGAGCTGAACCCACCCAAACCCCACATCCCTAAACCCCAAACCCCAAACCCCAAACCCCAAACCCCAAACCCTAAACCCTAAACCCAAACCCCCCAAAACAACAAAAAGACAAAAACAAACCTGAACCTGCTGGGATTTACGGTTTATCTTCCAGCTTTTAGAGACGCAGCTTACATACGACCTAAACACCCAACCCTCATCCCCAATACACTTCTTTTTTTGGGTGGATGTATTCCTGGTACCTTGAAACTGAAAGCTGTACGGAATATTAATAAGTCTGAATGGTGACTGAAACCCTAACAGACCACGCAATATGTTTGAGGCAGTTTGGGGTTTAGGGTAAGGGCTCCGCATCATCTTCTCTAAATGACTTTACCCTGGTAGCCCAGCAGCCATATCTTTCTAAGGGCACCCCTTTTTTGGGTTGGTGACCTTATAAGGGAACCAAAAAAAGCGTAAAGCGTACCACTGGGCTGCCAAGTTGCTGCTCTGGGCAGGGTCCGAAACGTGCGTAGTTGGTTTAGGGGTGTGGGCATCTTGGCTGCACTTAGGAGGGAAGCAAAAAACTCAACTTTTTTAGCTACCTTATTAAGAAACCCAATAAACCCAAAAAGGCTAAAGATGAAAAGTTACAGTAAAGCACCACAGAGGCATCGTAGCTTTGTTCCGTTTCGGGGTTTACGGGTTCAGGGCCCCAGGGTTCGGAGTCTCGGGCTTCGGGAGTAGAAGCGCAAGGGTTTAGGGCTTAGGCCAAAACCCTAAACCCCGAACCCTAAACCCTCCGAACCCTAAACCCTAAACCCCAAACCCCAAACCCTAAACCCTAAACCCTAGCCGCTAAACCCAAAACCCTAAACCCTAAACCCTAAACCCTAAACCCTAAACCCTAAACCCTAAACCCTAAACCAGCAGGCGAGTAGCCACCCGCGCCCTCCTTCCCATCCGTGAAGAAGCCGTCGGGGCACTGCGGGCGGCAGACGCTCCTGATGAAGCTTTGTGGCCCTAAACCCTAACCCTAAACCCTAAACCCTAAACCCTAAACCCTAGACTGGTCCATGGTCCTTCTCCTTCTATCCCCCCCTTGGGCCTTAGAGCTCCCCAAAAGCCCATGGTCCTTTTCCTTCTAGCCTCCCCTCAATCCCTGTTCCCCTAGGAAGAAAAAAGGATCCTTTTTGCTTATATATAAGAAAGCCCATAACCCAAAAAGTAAAAAGGATCCCTAACACTGATTTAGTCCCCTTAGGCCTTAGAGCTCCAAAAAAAAGATCCTTGACTTCTTGTTTTAAACCCTAAAACCCTAGAACCCTAAACCCTAATCCTAACCCCTCAACCCTGAACCCGAACAAATCCCCCAGATTGTTGAGGGCTGGGGGGGGGGGTGTTGGGGATGGCTGTCTCAAGGGTTGAGGGTTTAGGGTTTAGGGTTTATTTAGGGTCTAGGAAATCACCAGCTAATCTTGCTCAGCATAGACCCCACATCTAAAGCAACCCCTCCTGGCTCTGTTCTACATGAGCCCTACTTACTTGGCTACTTTGCTTTTCGAGGGGAAACGTGTGAAGCTTCAAAAGGCCGAAGCGGGAGGGGAAAAAAAAACCACCCACTCAGAACCTAGGAAGTTCCCCTGAACCCTAAACCCTAAACTCTAAACCCTAAACCCTAAACCTTGAACCCTAAACCCTAAACCCCAAACCCTAAACGCAGACACACAAACCGATCAGAGAGCCGGAGGATCCCTATAAACCACATGCTATATGCCCCTACTTGTAACCTAGGGTTGAAGGTGGGGTTGAGGTAGGGTTTGGGGTGTAGGGTGTGCTGTGTGGCTTAGGGCTTCAGGCGATTTGGGGTGTAGGGTTTAGGGTTTAGGGTCTAGGGCTTTTTAGGTGTAAGGTTCAGGGTTTTGGGTTTAGATAGGGTTTGGGGTTTCAGGAATCTCAAACCTGGGACACCTGGCCTAGCAAACCTGAGCCTGAGACAATTAACCCAAGACCAAGTCACCTCGAATAGATTCGATGTTTAGGGTTTAGGGTTTAGGGTTAGGGTTTAGGGACAAGCCTAAACCCTAAACCCTAAACCCTAAAACCCCCTGGCGAGGCTCTCAGCTGGAAGAAGGCTCTTGTCAAGGTAGAAACCGGGCCTGCCATTGAATAGGTCTAGGGTTTGGGCGGTTTAGGGTTTAGGGTTTAGGGTTTAGGGTTTAGGGTTTAGGGTTTAGGGTTTAGGATTCAGTTTATCCCAAAACCTTTAAACCCTAAACCCTAAAGCTGTTTAAGGGCTTGGCTTGTTTCGGATTCAGGGCTTCCCAGATCCTGGGTTGAGAGTTTCCCACATGCTTCGGGTCTACTGTTTGCTGAGGGCTTCAGGGTTCTCAGGTTTTCGGGCTACCGGGTCCTCCAAGGTCATTCGAGTTTTAAGGCTCCAGCGTTCTGGGGCTTTTAGGGCCTTAGGGTAATCGGGCTTTAGGACGTCAAGAGCAGCCAGCCTCCCGGCCCCAGCCCCAACCAAACCGCCCGAAGGATTTTGGGCGCTTGGGGCACCTCACAACCCTAAACCCCAAAAGAAGAAACCTCAAAGGTATCCCAGAGCCTTCCAACGGATCCTAAACCCTATAAACCCCGTCAGATGCAGCCGAGCTTGCCCGCACTCCGTACACTTGTCCGCGGTCATGCAAGCAGTGCAGTTGCCGGGGCAGGGCACGCACTTGTCCTCGGAGGGTTTAGGGTTTAGGGTTTAGGGTTTAGACGAGTTTGAGGTGGATGTTCCCAGAAAATTGTAGGGGTCTAGAGCTTCGGGGTTGTGAGGCTCGAGGGCTCAAGCTTGTATTTTCAGGAGGGTAAAGGGGCCACCCACTGCCCACTGTGCTTTGGGGCCCTACTCCCTAACACCCTAAACCCTGAAGTTTTCGGGTTAGGGTTTAGGGTTTCGCGGTTGCTCCTGAAACCCTTAAGCCCTTGACCCATGAAGCCTTTGGCCCTGCGAGCCATTCGGATGAAGCTTCGAGCCCCAAGCACAGGCTTAGCCAATTTTGGGTTTAGGGTTTAGGGTTTAGGCTGTGTTCCTATACTGTAAGAAGGAAGCCCAGAAATGGTGAAGCTCAAACATTGGCGATTTAGGTTGGAGACCAGACCCTACATTATGGTTTATGGCGTCCGGGCTGCAGGGTTCCAAGCTTGAAGACCCAGACTCAACAAGCCTTAAACGCCACATCCTACAAGCGCCACACTCTTAAGCGTTCAAGGAAGCCCTACTAAAAAACTCTTACAGCCCTATGAACATGAAACAAACAAGCCGCAAGCAAAAAACGACTAAGCTTAGACCCAAGAGTAATGCAGAAATAAACTGGGTGCCCTTTTTGGTGTAAAGGGCTTATTAGGCAGCCCAAACCTTATAAAAAGGGAAAAAAGGGCCGACTCTGGGTCCTAGTAGCCCTAAACCCTGACACGTTGCTATTTGCCCGTGTGGTTTTCTTGAAATTTCCGGTCTGGAGAGAGTGTTCTTCTGTTGAGGGGCGGGGAGGGGGGGGGGGGGAGGGGGGGGGGATTGGTTACGACCATTTGACTCTAACCATCCCCAAACCCTGCTATTTACGGCGTTTTTGCCTCTTTGTGCAACATGTTGCTGGAGGATGTTTGATGTTCAGCAAAACGGGCGCTGTCACACGTGTTCATGCCGTTTTGCGAACATGCCCAAAACCCTGCTATTTGCGGCGCTTTTGCCTCTTTGTACAACATGTTGCTGGAGGATGTTTGATGTTCAGCCACACAAGGCACTGTCATAAGCGTTCATGCCATTTTGCGAACATGACCAAAACCCTGCTATTTGCGGCATTTTTGCCTCTTTTATACAATGTGCGTCTCATCGAACACAAAAACAGCTGGGTCTGGCGCTGGCAATTGGTCCCCAAGCGAACATCCTGGATCGCTTGGGGAAGGTGTGCTAAAATGAGTGCCCTAAGTTTGAGTTCCTGGATTTCCTAAAGCACGAATCCCTCAATTTCCACAGCCACACGCACGAAGTCCTGTAATTTACAGCGCTTTCCGTGTATGCCCTAAAACGTACAGGCCCGCCACCACACGGTCAGATATCAACGTGTGACCCCCTAAACCCTAAACCCTAAAACCCTCCAAGACCTGAAGTTGAGAGAGTGGCGAAGGCCGAACAATGCCGAGGTGCCGCCTCCACATCTTTGTACTTGCCTCGACGGGCTTGGGAGGGATTGGGGTTTAGGGTTTAGGGTGTAGGGTTTAGGGTTTAGGGTTTAAGGTTTAGGGTTTAGGGTTTAGGGTTTAGGGTTTAGGGTTTAGGGTGTAGGGTGTAGGGTGTAGGGTGTAGGGTTTAGGAGTGTTTTGAGGCCTTAGGGGTTTAAGGGTTGGAGGTTTTATGTAGGGCTTTAGGGGCGTAAGGCTTTGGGCCTTGAGGCTTTTAGGGGCGAAGTTCCCCGAGTACAAAAAGGCATAGTGTAGGGTCAAGGGTTTCGGGTTCAATGGGGTTCATACAAAAGCGGTACAACTTCAAGCCCCAAACCCTCAACCCTGAGGCCTATAACCCTAAAAGACCCTACAACCTAAGGCCAGAAACCCTAGAACTCTGAAACCCTAAGCCCCTTGCAGAGGGCTCAGCGCTTAGGGTCTTCGATGGTTTGAGCATCCGTTTTTGGAGGTCCTTCCTCCAGGCTTCAGGAAGAAAGGGGTGGAATCTCAGAACTTTAGCGATGGGGAAAGAGTGTGTTCTGTTAGGTCCGTCTGCAGGACCTCTAGAGTGTCATGCTGTCTAAAAGTACCGAACTAGGCTGCCCAGTAACCTAGGCTTAAAAAGGGTGCCCTTTTTTTGCTTAAAGGGGTTCATAAGGGAACCTAAACCCCCCAAAAAGGGAATAAGGGTACTACTGGGCATCCTACCGAAACCCCTGAACCCTAAACCCCTAAACCCTCGACTCGACCCTAAACCCTCAGCTCCAGAGCCCCTCTAGGTCTTGACCCCAAAGCTGTGGGTTTAGGGTTTAGGGTTTAGGGTTTAGGGTTCCGGGATGATCCCCCACAACCGAAACCCCTCCAGCAGCGGCCTCATGCTGAGACCACCCCCCCATGTACTTCTGGTTATGAGTGTCCCTGTGTCTGTTGTACTACTTGCTTAAAAACCCCCAAAAAAGTACAACCACGAAAAACTCTTCCTTATGGGGGGTAGGGATGTTTAGCTTTTATTGCTTGGGGGTTCTTAAGAAATTAGTGCTGCATGAGTATGATTGGGACTTGCTGTTCCATTCTTACATAATACCAGTGCAACTAGGTTCTGGAGAGCTTGCGGCGTTTGCCAAACAACGAAGCCGCAGCAAACGACAATCCAACAAGCACAACAAGCCACAATGTTCCCCCTTGGATTAACAGTCCCCAGTAGGGATTCTAAGAGGGGGTACTATTATCCCTACGGGTATCAAGGACTGTTAGTATAAGGGGTAACATCTCAAGCTGCAAACAGAGCCGCCACCCATGTAACCTAAAACGCGCAACGCAACAAGCATACTAGCAACGAATCCAACAAAACAAACGGCCAAACTATCATACACAAAACCAATACACAACTATCCGACAAACCGACAAACCAACGAACCCCAAACCCGAAAACCCTAAACCCTGGACCCTAAACCCTAAACCCTACACCCTAAACCCTGAACCCTAAACCCTAAACCCTAAACCCTAAACCCTAAACCCTAAACCCTAAACCCTAAACCCTAAACCGTGACGGGATGCCCCTGGCACAAGGGTTCTCGCAGTCACCGTTCTTCAGCTCGCAGCCTGTTTTGGGGTTCAACGTTTCGGGCCCTTAAACCCTAAACCCTAAACCCTAAACCCGAAACCCTAAACCCTAAACCCTGAACCCAACAAAGCCCTTGAGATCCCTGGACGAAACCCTGAAATCCCTAAGCCGTGTAAACCCCCCTAAATCAAACGGGTTTAGGGTTTAGGGTTTAGGGTTTAGGGCTTAACCCCTGAGGATGTCCCCTTAAGAGGCTTAGGGTTATAAGGGTCTAGGACTTAGGGTTTAGGGTTTTGGGGTTTTGGGGTTTTGGGGTTTTGGGGTGTTGGGGTTTTGGGGTTTTGGGGTTTTGGGGTTTTGGGGTTTTGGGGTTGTGGGTTTAGGGGTTTTGGGTTTAGGGGTTTAGGGGTTTAGGGTTTTAGGAGGGTATGCAATGGCTCAGGCAGTTCAGGGTTTAGGGGTATATGGGCTCAGGGTTCAGGGTTCAGGGGGTTTAGGGTTTGGGGCCTCAAGCCGTCCCCCGAAAAAAGTTCACTTAACATACTCCTAACATGGCCCCTAGAGTCCCTAAAAAAAACACGGGTCCCAAACCAAGGGTACAGCATCTTAGACATCCTATCGCTAAACTCCAAGCCCGAACATCCTAAACTCTCAGCCCTAAACCCTACGCCCTGCACCCCAAACCCTAACATGCAACCCTAATCCTGATATCCCCCTTACCCGAAACCCTAAACTCCCAAATCCCCACAAAACCCGCAAACCTGAAAACCGAAAAGCCCAAAACCCCGTAAACCCTAAACCCGACAACCCTGATAAACTCAAGCTAAACACTCCATAAACCCAAAAACCCCAAGCCAAACACCCCAGAACCTCCAAACCTACGCCCGCCGAATTCCCTAAAGAGACCACCAAAAAAATCAAAAACCCTCCCAAACCCCGTAACCCTAAACCCATTGGAACCCTAAACCCCCCCCCCTCCCCCCCTCCCCCCACCGCAACCTAAAACAAAACAAAGAAAACCTCGAGACCCTAAACAAGCCCAAGCAGCCCAAACCCGAAACCCCATAAACACCCGAAAAAAATCAAACCCCAGACCCTCAAGCCTAAAACCCTAAACCGGAAAAATTAGGGTACCCTCAACCCTGAACCCGAAACCCTAAACCCTAGCCCTAAACCCTAAACCCTAAACCTTAAACCCAGAACCCTAAACCCAGAGGGCGCCTGGATCGCACTCGACGGCCTCCGCGCCCTGGGCACTTCCCAGAAGAGCCACCAGTGAGGCGCCCTCCAGGGTTCTTGGGGGTTTAGGTTTAGGGCTAGGGTTTAGGGATTTGGGGTTTTAGGGTTTTTGGGTTTAGGGGTTCAGGGGCTTAGGGTTTAGGGTTTAGGGGTTAGGGGTTTAGGGTTTAGGGTTTCGGGTTTGGGGTTTGGGGTTTAGGGCCAGGGCTTAGGCGGAAGGTTCAGGGGTCTAGGGGCCAGGGGCTTGGGGGGGGTCTAGGGGCCAGGGGTTGAGGGTTTAAAGGGGTGTAAAGGGGCTTGGGGGTTAGGTTCATGTTTCGGGGGGGGGGGGGGGTTTGGCTACGTAGGCTTGCTTGGGGTTCTTAGGGCTGTTTAGGCTTGCTTGGTTATTAGGGCTTTTGGGCTTTGGGTTGGGCTTGGCTTGTTTTAAGCTGGGGACCTGCAAACTTGGTTTTCTACGCCGTGATGACGAGTCGTTGTTTGTTGTTTTGGGGGGAAAAAGGGATTTAGGCTGAACCAAACCCTAAACCCAAAGCCCTCAAGTCCTAACTTCGTGGCAAGCCCTGTAAACGACAAGTTAAACCTATAACCCCCCAACTGAACCCCAAGAACGCTATAGTCCCTGCTTAAGCCGCAAGCCCTGCTTCAACCCTAAGCCGTTCCTGCTTTCAAACTCAACAACCCAAAAAACAACGAATGCATTACAAGGCTGGACTCAGGGATTCGGGTGCACAGGTCCCTGTCGGGGAATCTAGGAAGTACGGCGCTGCTGCTTAGAACTCATAGGAGCCCCTAAACCCTAAACCCTAAACCCTAAACCCTAAACCCTAAACCGAATGCCCAGCCACGGTTGCCTTGCTGGCCACCTTGCACTTGGCAGTTCCAATGGAGCACAGCTCACAGGTCGCAACGTCCCCGCCCGACTTTGGCCAATAGCCTCGGGGTTTGGGGAGTTTGGAGGGTTTTTTGTTGGGGGAGCGGGGGTAGAGGTTGGCGCTGAACCCTAAACCCTAAACCCTAAATCCTAAACCCTATAAACCCTGCCTGAACCCTGAACCCTTTTTTAGTGGTTTGGGGTGTCTAGTAGGGCTTCTGGGATTTGAGGCTCCGGGAGTTCATGGTTGCGGTCTGTTAGGGGGTTAGGGTTTAGGGTTTAGGGTTTATGGTTTAGGGGGTCGGGGTTGGGGGGTTGGGTGTCGAGCGTTTAGGGGTCGAGGCGGTTTAGGGCTTCGGGGTTTAGGGGTTTGCGGGCTTGGGGGTCTAGGGATTTGGGGTCTAGGGTTTTGGATTTAGCGTTTGGGGAGATTGGGGTTCGGCACTGATTAACAGATTCACGGCACAGCGAGGCTTGAGGTTCACTTCTACTTTCGCCCTGCAATTGGAGATCCACGGAAGTCCCAGTTCAGGCTTTGAGGGCCTTTAGGGTGGGTTTAGGGTTTTGGGTTTAAGGGTTTTTAAGGGTTTAGGGCTTCGTGTTCAGGGTCTAGGGCTTTGTCGGGTAACCCTGGGCCACAGACAGGGTTTAGGGCTTGGGCACAGGCCTTCGGGCAAACGTCGCGGTAAAATTGGGGGCCATTTTGAATCCTAGGGCCCAGGATGCTGAATTTACCCTAAACCCTAAACCCTAAACCCTAAACCCTAAACCCTAAACCCTAAATCCCAGCTTTGACAATTCAGCCGGGGCTTAGGACTCGAAGGATGATAAAGTACTCGGGCGTTAGGTGCTTACACTTTAGGGTTTAGGGTTTAGGATGTCAGGGTCTAAAGTGCTTAAGAGCTGAGAGCAGGGTCGGGTACTGCACAAGCAACTGTACCGAAACCTGCAGAAAACCTAACCCCTGAGCACTAAACCCTAAACCCTAAACCCTGAACCCTAAACCTTAAACCCTGAACCCTGAACCCTGAGCCCTAAACCCTAAACCCTAAACCCTCCTAAACTTTAAAGACTCATGTCTGCAGCCTCGTTGCCTGCAGGGCATGTTGCCACGCAGGTGCCATTCTTCAGGAACTTGTTGTTCCTTGGGTGTTTAGGGTTCTAGGGTTTAGGGTTTAGGGTTTAGGGTTTAGGGTCGAGGGTTTAGGACCCCAAGGCCTATATCACACTTCAGGACTACACCTAAAGCCCTCGGTTGCGTTGAGTCCCATACAGACGTCTCGCCAATTCCTTCACACCCCTCGACCCCAACCCAGCGAGTACATTTGTAGTTCCTGGGCGGGATTGGGGTTAGGGTTTGGGGTTTGGGGTTTGGGGTTTAGGGTTTAGGGTTTAGGGTTTACCCACAAACCGCACTCAATTGAATTGTTGGTACCGAATTCCATACCCCGTACTACACATGGACCCTCTGGTCAACCCTAACCCCTAAACCCTAAACCCTAAACCCTAAACCCTAAACCCTAAACCCTAAACCCTAAACCCTAAACCCTAAACCTTGCCAAGCGGCTCGCACACCGTGCACTCCTTCTCCGTCAGGCACTCCTTGCAGTCCCCCACGCAGGCTTCGCAGGTGCCGCCCACCCTTGCCAGCACCGGGGCTTTAGGGTTTCGAGGGTTTAGGGTTTAGGGCTAGGGTTTTGGGGTTTAGGGTTTAGGGTTTTGGGTTGAGTTTTTTTAGGAGTTGGCGCTATCAACATTGTCATGGGCGTACGGGTTCCGGGTGAATGTCTAGGGTTTACGAATGTCGGGCTGTGAGTTTGGTAGCGGAAGCCTTGAAGCCTGAACCCTAAAGCGACATGAAGTATGATTTTTATTACGAGGCCAGAAGGACACCAATTAAGTAGACTCACCAATATTTACAGGGAACCCTCAATACACTCACCAATAGCAATAACATGGACCCTACTTCGTATGCTTGCTAGGCCCTCAAAGCCCTCTACACTATAAGTGCAAGGGCTGAGGATTAACAACTTCCCTTTTCCCTTAAGCTTGAGAGGCTCTTTACTAAAGAAACCACCTAGGTGCTACAGCTGTTTGAGAGGCCAGGGGTCAGGCCTTTAGACTTTGGATCCCAAACAAGGTCTATAGACTTTGTGGCTTTGGTTTTTGTTTTTGGTGCTTAGGGCTGTGGACTTGAAGCTTTAGAAACAAGCAAACCTAAACCCTAAACCCTAAACCCTAAACCCTAAACCCTAAACCCTAAACCCCTAAACCCTAAACCGCTAAACCCTAAATGTGGAGCTGCAAGGAAGGCTCAAGTTCCGTGGGGCCAGTGCCAGCCAGTTTAGGATTTAGGGTTCGGGCTTTAGGCCTTTTGGGGCATAGGGTGTGGGAACCCTAAACCCTAAACCCTAAACCCTAAACCCTAAACCCTAAACCCTAAACCCTAAACCCTAAACCCTAAACCCTAAACCCTAAACCCTAAACCCTAAGTTTAGGGCCTACAGCCTTGCCTCACTGAACGCCACTCTATGCATCTGGGAGGCAGCATGCCGTTTGCCGCCGTGATGTTGGAGGGCCTGCTCGAGCGTCTGAGAGCTTGGGATTTAGGGGTTCAGGATTCGGGTTTGAGGGTGCAGGGTTTAGGGTTTGGGGTTCAGGTTGTAGGATTCAGGGGTTCGGGCTTGGGGTTTAGGGGCTTCAGGGTTATAAGGCTTAAGGTTTAGGGTTTTTAGACAGTGTTTAGAGCTACTTCTACAGGACCGAGCCCAGCGTTTGATCCCTACACTCTTAAGTGACTCTTGGGCCCACAGCTTAGCTTTGTACCAAACCCTAAGCCCTGGGCCCAAGACACTAAACCCTACCTTCCACAGCATCTTAACCCTGAGCCCCCTCCCCAACCTGTGCACCATATTGCTAATCTTCAGCTGAACACATCCCAAAACCCGAAACCCAAAACCTAAACCCTAGCCCTAAACCCTGAACCCTAAACCCCAAACCCTAAACCCCAAACCGGCTGTAGAACATCATGAGTTCGGATCCGTAAATATAGGCTTCTTCTCTGAATGCAGAGGCCTAAGGCTCCATGTACCCATATGGCTTAGGGTTTAGGGGTATATTAAACATTAAACGCTAAACCCTTAACCCTAAACCCTTCAAGAGGTTCCCATGTGGTAGCTGTAGGGCCCAAGATAAAATACTACATAGGTGCAATGGACCCTTAGGGAAGAGTGTGTGGAGAAGCCAGTGGTGTACGTGGGCAGATGCCAGGCTCCGTGCCGCGGACGCGAGGGTTTAGGGTTTAGGGTTTAGGGTTTAGGGTTTAGGGTTTAGGCGAAGAACAGCTTCATTTTTGGGGGGTTCTTAAGCAAGCAGTCGTTGTGCATGCAAATAGCCTCTCATGCGAGGTTTGGAGGCAGTACCGGCCCATTTGTTGCGATCAGCCCACACAACTTTCTTTCCCCTAAACCCTAAACCCTACACCCTACACCCTAAACCCTACACCCTAAACCCGAAACCCTAAACCCTACACCCTAAACCCTACACCCTAAACCCTGTTTGGCAAAGTGCGAAACGAGGATGGCCCTTAAAACCCTCTGAATGATATTCCTGAGTAGGGTTCAGGGTTTAGGGTTTAGGGTTTAGGGTTTAGGGTTTAGGGTCTGGGTTTAGAGTTTAGGGTTTAGGGAAATACAAGGAGGGGCCCCCTTGCTATACCTGGATTTTATAGGGATTAGAATACCCCAAAAAGGTTAAAGGTGACCTACTCCATTACTAAGATACTACCTGCAGTTAAGGGCCGTATAACCTGGGTTAGGATCTTTGTAACCCAGTTTAGGGTCCTTATTACTCTACCGATAACTAGGGGGGCCTCCTCGTAAGGGAAAATATTGGGGGGGGGAACGAGGAAATGAGCCCCGCCCGTCTCCGATACGAACTGTGTCACAACTCTCATTCATGGTGGTGCAGTGTCGACGCTTTAAACTCAAACCCTAAACCCTAAACCCTAAACCCTAAACCCTAAACCCTAAACCCAGCTTGCCCCGTTTTCCCAGCATCTGCGGGGCCGCCCGCCACCCCCCAAAGAAAAACAAAATATTAATAGTAAGAAGAAGTGGTATACATGCCACGTTCACCCCCCCCCCCCCCCAAAAAAAAAAAAAAAAGGCTTAGGATGTTCCCCCTTATACTGACAGTCCTTACTAAGGATTACAGTAAAGTACCCCCACCCCCCACCCCGCCCTAATTATAATTCCTATTAAGGAGTATAAGGGGGAACATCCAAGTTAAGGGTTTCTCAGGGCCTCCGCCAGTAGCCAGTGGGGCAGGTGCTCACGCATGTCCCCTTCTTGGTGAGGTACCTCATGCTGATGGGTACTTGGAGGTACCCAAGGGTTTAGGGTTTAGGGTTTAGGGTTTACGGTTGCGTTAGGTTTTAGGGAAGAGTACTTGGAGGTTCATGGTACATAACAACCCAATTATAGCTGTACTTGTAACCCACTTATGACCACACTAGTTGTAAAGTACGTAATTACGTACCATGAACCTCCAAGTACTCTTCCCTAAACCCTTAAAGCCCCAAACTCCCCCCCAAAAAAGGGGTACCCCCCCCAAATCAACATGACTCAGAGGGGTCTAATTAGGGTTTAGGATTTGGGAGGACAATTCATCTAGTTCCTGGATGCTTAGAAAGACAGGGAAAGAAAGGTCTCCTCGTTAAACCGTAAACCCTTGGCAAGTTGTGAACTAATGGGGAATCCCAGCATCAAATATTCGTGGTCGCTGTCTTCGCGCACAGTCACCGTTCATGAAGTTTCCTGAAGCACTAAGCCACAAGTCCAACCCCTGAAGCAAAGAAATCTAACCCCCCAAACCCCCACATCAACACAAAACAGCAACAACGACAACAACCACTTCAAAAGCCCACAGACCAACACTTCAAACCCTAATAAGTATTTTACATCCCCCCAAAGATAGACAAAGAAACAAGCAAACGATCGGACACAAACAAACAAGAGCCGCGCACGGACAACAAGCAAACAAGCACACAAGCAAGCACATGCGCAAGCACACACCCGACCCCCCCCGCACGCACGCGCGCCTGCTCGTGCGCACGCAAAACAATTCTCGGGGCTACTTGTATCTGGGGGTTGGCAGTAGCATTAGGGTAACTCTTACTAAAATGGGGGACTCTCCTCCTTTTGCAGAAATCACAAGCATGAGCTGATGGGCTAGCATGAGTCAATGAGGGCCCCTGCAGAAGCTTCCTGCTGCACGCTCTTGAGCTGCTCGTGTACAGCACTGCTGTTGCCCCCGCAGCGAGGATTTCCCCAGGTCACCACAGATCCATCGGCTAAAACCGCAGTAAAAGCCGATCGAGAAGCCTGCACTTGCTGCACGTTCTTAAGCTGATCTTGTACGGCACTGCTGTCACCTCCGAATGCAGTATGGCCCCAGGTCACCACAGACCCATCAGCCAAAATCGCAGAAAACGCCGTTCGAGAGGCTTGCACCTGCTGCACGTTCTTGAGCTGCTCTTGTACGGCACTGCTGTCGCCTCCGCATTCAGCAGCACCCCAGGTCACCACGGATCCGTCAGCCAAAATCGCAGCAAACGCCCCTTCTGAAGCTTGCACCTCCTGCACGTTCTGAAGCTGATCTTGTACGGCACTGCTGTTGCCTGCGCAGGCAGCATATCCCCAGGTCACCACACATCCATCGGCTAAAACTGCAGCAAAAGCCCCTGGAGAAGCTTGCACTTGCTGCACGTTCTTGAGCTGATGTTGTACGGCACTGCTGTCGCCTCCAAAACGAGCATGGCCCCAGGTCACCACAGATCCATCAGCCAAAATCGCAGCAAACGCCCCATTACAAGCTTGCACCTGCTGCACGTTCTTGAGCTGCTCTTGTACGGCACTGCTGTCGCCTCCGTATGCAGCAGCACCCCAGGTCACCACAGACCCGTCAGCCAAAATCGCAGCAAACGCCCCATTAGATGCTTGCACCTGCCGCACGTTTTTGAGCTGCTCCTGTACAGGTTCGAATCAAAGCTTCAAGAGGAAGCGTCTCTGCCTTTGCTGCTATCCTGGGTGATGGATCTGTGGTGACCTGGGGCCATGCTGACGCCGGAGGCGACAGCAGTGCCGTACAAGAGCAGCTCAAGAACGTGCAGCAGGTGCAAGCTTCTACTGGGGCCTTTGCAGCGATTTTGGCTGATGGATCTGTGGTGACCTGGGGCGATGCTCACTATGGCGGCGACAGCAGTGTCGTACAAGGTCAGCTCAAGAACGTGCAGCAGGTGCAAGCTTCCAATCAGGCGTTTGCTGCGATCCGGGCCGATGGATCTGTGGTGACCTGGGGCCATGCTAGCGCCGGAGGCAACAGCACTGCCGTACAAGAGCAGCTTCAGAACGCGCAGGAGGTGCAAGCTACTGAAGGGACGTTTGCTGCGATTTTGGCTGATGGATCTGTGGTGACCTGGGGCGATGCTCGTTTTGGAGGCGACAGCAGTGCTGTCCGACATGAAGGGTCAGCACGTCATTGTCTTGTAAACATGCTCGCCTCACTGTACCTCCTGCCAGTGTCTCGCCAGAGGCGGTCAGCAGCATTCCCTTGCCAACTCTTAGAGCGCCCTGGGCTCTTTGGCACAAGCAGGTGACAGACTCCTCTGGCTCCGTCGCCAGAGTCACGCTTGCACCACTCAGGAGGTGCACATGGACTAAAACCGACATGAAGGAGACCCAGGGTTTGGGGCTGTTTTTTGGGCTAGGGGGCTACTTAGCAACTACGGTTTAGGGTTAGGATTCAATGTCTGTTCTAAGGGATCCTGGCAGCATCCCTAAACTTAGGCGTCAGCGCCCCTATCGCTCACAGGGGTTCCGGGCCCGAAACGCGGCTTAGGGTTTAGGGTTTATTGGGTATAGGGTATAGGGTTTAGGGTTTAGGGATCACCCTGTCAACACAAAGGTCGACACTGCTATGGCTTGCCTGGAAGGAAATCCTGAATCGTACGCCCTTAACCCTGAGTCGCAAGACACAACGGCTTTGCTCAAAGGCGACGCAACCTTAGGACCTTCGCATTTCCGTTACAGTTGGCTAAGGGTTCAGGGTTTTAGGTGTGCATGTATACCATATGTATATATATATATATATGTATATATATATATATAGATGCACATGTACATTAGAGTCGGCGTCAAAATCACTTGTTTAAGCCTTGCTTGGAAGGGCTTAGGCTTTCACCCCTTCCCTGAAACTAGGGTGGATTCGAGAACCCTCAGAGCCAGCTTCAATGCGCTGATTGTCCGACAGTTTTGGGTTTAGGGTTTAAGGGCTTAGGGTTCTGGGTTTTCCCTCTAGAGCTCCATGTATACAAATACGACCGCCTTTGAGATCTGAAGTTTGTAAATGATACCTATTTTGGGGCTTTTCAGAGCCTTCGGGTTAGGGTTTCTTTCCTGCAGCCCAGAGCACGAACACCAAACACTCCTGAGCCCATTGATGCAAACCCGGAACCCGCGCAACAACTCCCCAGGAGTCCGACCCAGGATGCGGAAAACCTGAAACCGAAAAGCTCAACCCTCAACCCTACAAAGGTCCCAAACCACCCAGAAAACCCAAAACCCCCTACACCCTACACCCTAATCCCTAAACCCTCAACCTGAACCCTAAACCCTAAACTCTAAACCCCAAACCCCAAACCCAGAGATCCGAGCCAGGCGGCAGGTTGTCGCCTTTGCAGTGCGTTGCGTGCTCCTGGGTGCGGTAGAAGCCAGGCAGGGCTGAGGGTTTAGGGTTTAGGGTTTCGGGTTTAGGGTCTGGGGTTGAGGGTTTAGGGTTGAGGCTGTGTAGGGTTTAGGGTTTAGGGTTTAGGGTTTAGGGTTTAGGGTTTAGGGTTTAGGGTTGAGGGTTGAGGGTTGAGGGTTGAGGGTTGAGGGTTAAGGGTGTGCAGGGTTCAGGTTTTAGTTAGGGTCCGGCTTGAGGGTTAACGGCAAAGGGCTAAGTTTCGGGGCTGAAGAGAACAGCTTACAGAGGGGCTGAGGGCTGAAGAGTTTAGTAGGAAACCCTAAACCCTAAATCACAAAGGTTTGAAGGGTTTTGTAGGGTGTGAGGACTTTGGAGGATCTACGGCTTAGGGTTTAGGGTTTAGTAGGGTTAGGGACTGGAATCGAATTTGGGAAGAGCAGGTTTCCGGGGCTCACCTAGCTAGGTCCCAGACCAACCGGGGAATGAGTTTTAGGGTTTAGGGTTTAGGCTTCCTTTAACTGCACCCTAAAGCCTATACAAGCCCTAAACCCTAAAAACGCTGGGTTTAGGGTTTAGGGTTTGGGTTTCTGGTTTAGCGTTTAGGGCTTCGGGTTAAGGGTTTGAGGGCAAGGTCGCTCAACATTTCCCTCCGCACATGTTTCTGCAGGGTTGAGGCTTGCTAAGCTTGATCTCAACCCCGCGCCCTGGACACTCGGCCAAATCCTGAATCCTAAACCCTGAGCCCTAAACCCCAAACCCTAGAAACCCTCAACCCTAAAGTTTGAGGGCTGCGGCCCGGAATGTTGGGCGACAAGGGGCCTATTGAGATTGAATGTGGATGTATTGGAAAGCGTTCCTGGCTAAGAGCTGAATTTCGCCGAGCGTCCAGGGCACAGGGCTTGAGATTTAGCTTAGCAAGCACCCTAAACCCTAAACCCTGAACCCTAAACCTTAAAACCTAAGCCCTAAACCCTGAGCCCCAAACCCAATGTTGACCGACCTTGACCTAAAGCCCTAAACCCCAAGCCCTAGACGCTCAACCCTGAACCCTAGGTGGTACTTAAACCCTAAACCCTAAACCCTAAACCCTAAACCCTAAACGTTTTAAACCCTAAACCCTAAACCCTAAACCCTAAACCCTAAACCCTAAACCCTAAACCCTAACCCTAAACCCTAAACCCTGAACCCTAAACCCTAAACCCTAATGACGTTCTCTGCGCCTTCAGGTATCATCCCGAGCTCCCCTACAACCTCAATGCGCAAAACTGGAAAAAGATTGAAAGCTTGCCGGGGTGTTTGGGGTGTTTGGGGGGGTGTAGGGTTAGGGTGGAACCCCAAACCCTAAACCCTAAACCCTAAACCCTAAACCCTAAACCCTAAACCCCTAAACCATGACTCCTCGTTGATGCAGCTGTGGAAGTTCGGCGGGCAAGGCTTGCAAATGCGGCCTGACGATGGGAGGGCAAAGAGCGCTGTCTACGATTGGCTTGTTGAGGGTTTAGGGTTTAGGGTTTCGGGTTTGGGGTTTAGGGTTTAGGGTTTGGGGTTTAGGGTTTAGGGTTCAGGGTGTAGGGTCCCCTTATTACCCATATAGGGAAGAGTATTTTTTGGGAGGGCTCTTAAGTGCACAGTAGTTGTGGAGGGCTAGGCCCAAAATATCAGGAACTGTTTGGCTGCCCCTGTTAGGTGTGCCCCCATTACTCTAGACCCATGCCCAAGAGTATGTCATAGTCCCTAGTCCCACTTGTATTGTCAACCTCGAACCGGCCCCCTTCCATAACATAGTCTGCCCAAGAGTATGTCATAGTCCCTAGTCCCACTTGTATTGTCAACCTCGAACCGGCCCCCTTCCATAACATAGTCTGCCCAAGAGTATGTCATAGTCCCTAGTCCCACTTGTATTGTCAACCTCGAACCGGCCCCCTTCCATAACATAGTCAAACCCGCACCTTGATTGAAGCACCAGTGCAGCCGGAGGCACGCTTGCGTGGTGGACTACAGGGGTACTTGGGATTTGGGGTTTTGAGGTGCAGGGCCGGCCCGGGCCGCCGGACCTGCCTGCCATTCATTTTCCCACGCAGTGCCAGCCGATGACACAATCCTTCGGTTCGCCATGTCAAGCAATGCCAGTCCGAGTGGCATGCTGGCCGCCTTATGGCCCGGCTGGCAGACGTGGCGAGGGGGGGGGGTTGAGGGGGGGAGGCGGGCGGGGGAGGGGTTAGAGAAGCTTAGAGTGTTTTAGAGTAACGGGGGCACCCCCCCAAAACCCTCGTGTTTTGCGGGATTTCGGGGGGTGCCCCCGTTACTCTAAATCTCTTTCCCCCCCCTTCCTCAATCCGCACCCCACCGAGACCAGACCCCCTAAACCCCAATAATAATTCATAGCATAACTCTGAAGCAACCCTGTTTAAAGGCCTACGTAGCCTAAACCCCAAGCTTCCGGCGGCTGCTGTATGTTCGCAGGCCCCAAAAGGGCTTGACTGGGGGGGGGGGGGGTAGGGTGGGGACGGTTCGGGAAGTTGGGCAGGGTTGTTAGTTTCAAAAAGGGTTTGCTTATGGGGCTGGAGAAGTATGAACTCTGACTGGGTATGGTCAGCAGCAGCCAGCACAGGCACATGGACATCCAGTCCACGAAAGGAACGTCGTTGATGGAATAACGTGCTCATCGCACTGAGGCATGGCACTGCGCGGGCCAGCTATTCCACTCAATGAGTCAAGGCTTCTGAAATTCTCTGCTGGCATGTTCTGGACGAAAATAGGCGAAAATTTGTTATGTCTCCTCAACCGGCCGAAGCTCTTAAACTTTAGAGTCTTTTAAAGCAACTTACAGCGGCTTAAAGTGTTATAGAGCCTTTTGAAGTCGCTTAGAGCCATTTAAAGCCTTTTGAAGCGATTTAGAGCCCGACTCTTAGAAGGGAGAGCAACAAGCACGAGTACATGGGGCACACGCATTGGGGGCACCCAAGCAGTTCCTGAAAATAGGATCCTGGATTAGCGGCTATGGTTTAGAGTTTGGAGTTTCACGCTCCGTTTTTCAGGTTTGGAGGATCAGCTCATCGGTCAAACCCTAGCCTAAACCCTCAACTCTAAGCCCAAAACCCAACAGTAGCCGAATAAAACCCTAAAACCTAAACCCTCTAATCCTAAACCCTAAACCCTAAACCCTAAACCCTAAACCCTCTAACCCTAAACCCTAAACCCTCTAACCCTAAACCCTAAACCCTCTAACCCTAAACCCTAAACCCTACTCCCCAAGTGTCAGGACTGTGGATCCCAAGGCCCTAAACCTGGAACCTGACACCTCCAAACCTGAAACCCTGCACTCCCAAGCCCCAAAGCTCTAGGTTGGAGGGGTTTAGGGTTTAGGGTTTAGGGTTTAGGGTTTAGGGTTAGAGGGTTTAGGGTTTCTAGGGTTTAGGGTTTAGGGTGTTTGGCCTTTTGGCTTTTTGGGGTTTCAGGTTTTCACTTGCTTCCTGAACTATGGGTTTGAGGTTTTTTTGGGGTTCAGCGGTGTGGGGGTTCAGGGTTTCGGGTGTATTTAGGGTTTAGGGTTTAGGGTTTAGGGTTTAGGGGTGTAGGGTAACCTCCCTCACCATAGGTCTGAAGCTGTAATAGGGCCACCAAAAATGAGCTGTGGGCATGGAGAAGTAACTGCACAAGTTCCGAACCTTCAGCCCTGAAAGCGGCCCAAAAACACCCGGCCCCGAAGACCCCGAATCTCTAGAAATGTAGAACTCAATCCCTGTTCCCCTAGGAAGAAAAAAAAGGATCCTTGTTTGCTTATGTAGAAGAAAGCCCATAACCCAAAAAGTAAAAAGGATCCCTAACACTGATTTAGAGAAGAGGACTCCAGAACTCAACCCTAAACCCGAAACCCTAAAGCCCACACATGGGGACGGACACCCCTTTTTGGGAGGGCCGCCCCCATGTTTGGAGAGTCCCCCTAAACCCTAAACCCTAAACCCTAAACCCTAAACCCTAAACCCTAAACCCTAAACCCTGAACCCTGAACCCTGAACCCTGAACCCTACTGTAAGCCCTAAACTCTTGGGGAGTCTGGACCCCCAAGCAAGCCTTCCTCGTCTTCGCCAAACATGTACTGATCCTGCAAAGTTTAAATTCGGGCTTAGGAACTTTAGGGTTTACGAACTTTAGGGCATAGGGTTTAGGAAGATTGGGGTTTAGGAACTTCAGGGCTTCGGAACTTGAGGGGTTAGGAATTTTTGGGCTTAGGAACTTTGGGGCTTGGGTTGAGGAACTTTAGGGGTTTTAGGAACTTTAGGCCCTGGGTTTAGGGTGTAGGGGTGCTTAGGGGCACGTGTTTTTCAGGCTTGAGTATATGGGCCAGGCCATGGGTTTAGGAAAGGAGAGGATGTCAAACAGTTTCAGGAACTCCCAAGCAAAGTGCCTTGTCAAAGGCATCTAAAGACGGGTACTCAGGTTCAAGGCCAGGGTTTGGGGTTCGGCAAAGTACCTGCCTGAAATTGCGAGAGACGGCAAAACCTTCGAAGCCCTGCAAAGCTTAAGCACACTGACAACCCTAAACCCTAAACCCTAAACCCTCAACCCTCAACCCAAAAAACACTGAACCCTGAACCCTGAACCCGAAACCCCAACCCTGAAGAAGCCATACTACCGAAAACCCACCTCGGGGCACGAGAAGTCACACTTTTCATCTCCTCAGCTGTGCAGGGGGGGGGGGGGGGGGGCTCCAACAAGGCAGCAGTGGTGGTTCAAGGTTTAGGGTTTAGGGTTTAGGGTTTAGGCCCAAGACAATAAACGCGCTGATATAAGGGCCTGTTTGAATTGGAAAGCCGTATTTTGTCTTAAACCCGAAGGCTACCCTAAACCCTAAACCCTAAACCCCTAAACCCTAAACCCTAAAACCCCTAAACCCTAAAACCTGTTGAGATTGTTTCCGCATGAGCTTTAAAATTAGGGCTGTAGGCTTTTGTTGCCTGGACAACATAAGCCTAGCATGAAGCTATGATTCAAGTTCCAGTCTGTGGCCGAGCAAAAAAAACACTCCGGGCGCGTTTGTTTTCTTGTTGGGGACGCGTCTAAACCCTAAACCCTAATCCCTAAACCCTAAACCCTAAACCCTAAACCCTAAACTCTAAACCCTAAACCCTAAACCCTAAACCCTAAACCCTAAACCCTAAACCCTAAACCTAAACCCTCAACCCCAAACCCTAAACCCTAAACCCTCACTCACTTGCGGGCCGGGGGTCGTGTGGGCCTTCGTCCAGGGGCGCTTTTTTGTTTGGTTCCGGACGCGGCTGGCCGCTTCTCGTAGGATTCTTGTTCATTTATTAGGATTCCTCTTAAATTGAATAGGACTCTTATAATTTTTAGACAAAATTCCTATAGATCTTCATACTTTTCGTATGAAAGTGAATAGGATTTCTATTCATGAATTTTAGAAAGAAATACAGTAGATTCATTTCAATAGGACTCAATAAGAATCCTCTGTTTTTTCAATAGAATTCCTGTTCCGCATGAGAGTGCCCGCATCAGTCCAAAAAAATCTGCCCCAGCTGTCAGGAAACGGGCTTCGGGTTGCTTCAGACTTCAAACCAAAGGGTTGGGGACAAGAGGCCGTTAATGAAGTTTCTTGGTTTTCTTTTCACTCGGGTGGGTGTTGCGACCATTGCTCTTGCACCGTTAAGTGAGTGGAGGTAGAGGTGGAGTGGGTTGAGCAGGGTGGGCCGTGGTGCTGTTCGTTCCAGCTCTCGCTGTTTGCTGTGCATATTTTAGCGTCGTCTCGCTCGGTTTGCAGGTATGTGCCTGAATGCTGCGACTGCCGTATAAACATATATATATATATATACATATATATATATACATATATATAAATATACGGTCAGCTTGAAATTCATCGCTTCATGCGACCCCATCGGTACTGCGAATCTTGGAGAAGCCCTGAAAACCCTGGACCTTGAAGTCCAGAAGCCTTCAACGACCCGGAGCCTCCTGGACTCCAACTGCAAAGATCGTACCTTAGACCCTCAGCCCAAGCATTCAAGAGCCCCCCTGCGCTGGGACTCTGCTTAGAAGATATTGAGGGTGTAGGGTTTAGTTTCAGTAGGCCTTTCGAACTTCACCCGCGTCGACACCCCAAACCCTACTCTGCAAGAAAGCTTCGGGCATTGAAGTAGGCGCCGTTGTGGCAGGCGGTGCACTGGGTCACCTTGGACAAGCCGTACCCCCAAATTCAAGCAAACCTAAACCCTAAACTCCGAAACCCTACTGAACCCTAGGCCCTAAACCCTCAAACTTAAACTACAACCGTAAGACCCTCAAGGTTTTTAACGTTGCTGAAGAGTTTAGACCCCTTTAACACTTGAGACTCCTGAACCCTAAACTGCAAACCCTAAACTCTAAACCCTAAACCCTAAACCTTAGACCCTAAACCCTGAACCCTAAACCCTGCCAAGTAGCCCTAAACCCTAAACCGCAAACCCTAAACCCTAAACCCTAAAACCCTAAACCCTAAAACCCTAAACTGACTCCTGAGCCGCTTCTGATGGAGGAAGGCTGAAAACTCCATCAGGGTGCACGTGTCAGGGTTTGGGGCTTAGGGCTTAGGGTTTAGGGTTTCGGGTCTAGGAGCTCATTTGTTTGGCTAGGTGTCATTCAAGTTAAGGGTTTAGGGCTTAGTGCCTAATCAGAATGGGCAACATGGGTGCTTCAGGGCTTTCCCGCAGCTCTGCTTACCTTAAACCCTAAACCCTAAACCCTAAACCCTAAACCCTAAACCCTAAAAACCCAAATAGGTAGGTTCCATGGAACCTGCGAAGCGGTTGGCAGAGTCCCAGGTAGGGGTTAGGGGTTCAGAGCTTTTGGGAGTGGAGTGTTTAGGGTTTAGGGTTTAGGGTTTGGGGTTTGGGGTTTAGGGTTTAGGGTTTAGGGTTTAGGGTTTAGGGTTTAGGGGTTTAGGGGTTTAGGGTTTAGGGTTTAGGGTTTGGGGTTTTGGGGTTTAGGGTTTAGGGTTTGCCTTACTTACACCCTAAAACAGGTGGGTTCAGAGTTTCCAAACCCCATAGCTTTGTAGGGTTTAGGATCTGGGGGGTTTAGGGGGTTAGGGCCTTAAGAACGCCATAAGACAGATACCGGTTCTTCCCTATGAGGGCAATATAGGGACTGCTATCTGTCATTTTATTTTGCCTTTGCCTTGGGATTCTTGTAAGCAAATAGTAGAGAAGTAGGGCTTGAGGCGAAGGGTTTATATAGGGCTTCCGACACCCTAAATGTAGGGCTTGCTTGGCCAGCTACTTGGCAGCCCAGCAGCTGAAAACCCTAAACCCTAAACCCTAACCCTAAACCCTAAACCCTAAACCCGAAACCCTAAACCTAAACCCTGTTGTGCCCGGTTGCTTTAGAAGGGAACCCAGAACCACAAAAGGGCAAAAGGATACCACTGGGGTACCAAGACTATAACTGCACTTCTCTACCCCAGCTATAACCATATTTAGGGTTGAGGGTTTACGGTTTGAGGTTTAAGGCACGTAGGGGGCTTATAAGCGGGTTTTTAAAGTGCAGTGGGAATTGGGTTCGGGGTTCACAACGGCTAGACCCAAGAGTAACCTAGGAACAAAGAGGGTGCCCTTGTTGGTTTAAAGAGGTTGACAAGGGAACCCAAACCCAAACAACAGGGACTAAGGGCCTACTCTGGGTCCTGATAGCCCTAACCCTTAAACCCCAAACCCGAAACCCTAAAACCTAAATGTTCAAGACAGGATAGGGTGGAGAACCTCGAGTCTTAAGACTGCCTTCTGGAACGCTTTGGGGTAGGTAGAGGGTTTAGGGTCCAGGCATAAGGGATCAGGATTCAGCGGTTTAGGGTTTAGTGGCTATAGGGTTAGAGTGCAGGCGGGGGGGGGAGGGGTACAGTGTACACCATCCCAAGGCAGAAATCAGGCAGAATTGCAGAATTCTGACCCAAAGCCTCACACAACAGAACTTAAACACCTCAGAAACGTTTATTTAGGGTTCGGGTCTAGGGTTTAGGGTTTAGTAACGGTATAAGGTCTAGAGTTTAGAGGTCAACCCGATTGCGCCCAGGAGCTGAATAGCAGGCCTTGCAATTCTCGACACACTTTCCTCAGGAAAGGTGTGCTTTGGGATTATGGGCTCACCCTCATCCCTAAACTGGCTTAGGGTTCCTTGCTTGAGCCGTGTAAGTTGGCCAGGAGACCAGGTTTGGGTTTTTGCAGTTGACAAAGGTTTTGAGTTTCGGGTTTAGGGTTTAACGTTTAGGGTTTAGGGCTTCGGGGTTTCAGGGACCCAGGACAATCTGAAACCATGGTCTGCTTTAGGTATAAGGTTCGGGTGAAGAGCTGGGAGCTCAAACCCCTAAAAACCCTCTACCCGAAGAAATGAGCAGCCAAAGCCCGTAGAAGCCTTAACCCACTGCCACTGCCCCCACCCCCTCCCTCCTAACCCCTGAAAAAAACCCTAAACCCTAAACCTGAAACCCTAAACCCTACACCCTAGACCGAAACCGGAAACCTCAAACCCTCATCCTGGGCCACAGTAACGCGTGTTTAGGGTTTAGGGTTTAGGGTTTAGGGTTTGGGGTTCAGGGTTCAGGGTTTAGGGTTACCCTTTCGGAGTCCATCCTTTTAAGGCGGCCCTCGTATTTAGGGTACCCAAAAGAGGACCAGAAATTAGAGAACTGACCACATGGTATGCCCTCAGCCCTAAACCCTGAACCCTAAACCCTAAACCCTAAACCCTAAACCCTAAACCCCCCCAAACGGCGCCCAGCTGCGGCAGGTGCCGCCGATCATCGGCCCGCCTTCGTACGCGGCGACGCCTGGCTCCTTGTAGTACCCTTCCGGGCCTCGGCGATGCGGGCTTAGGGTCTAGGGGTAGGGTTTAGGGTTTAGGGTTTAGGGTTTAGGGTTTAGGGTTTAGGGTTTAGGGTTTCGGGTTTAGGGTTTCGGGTTTACCTCACATTAACCAACCCCCCCCCTACCCCCTAAAATTAGGGTTCTTAATATTAGGGGGTGGGGGGGGTGGGGGATAATATTAGGCAGAGGGGATTCGAGTCTGGGACTTTAGGTCTAGGGTTTAGGGTTTAGGGTTTAGGGTTTAGGGCTTAGGGCTTAGGGTTTAGGGTTTAGGGTTTAGGGTAGGTTCGGGGCTGTAGGGCTTGTTGTTGGTTTCAGAATCGTCACACCTTCACAAGTTCACCCAACACTAAATAAACGCCCAACTGGGGTTTAGGGTTTCGAGGGTTTGGTTTGGGGGCCTCGCAAACAGCCCTAAACCCAAAGCCCTAAACCCTAAACCCTAAACCCAAAACCCAAAGCCCAAAACCCTAGACCCTAAACCCGAAACCCCAAACCCTAAACCCTAAAGCCACCCAGTTTCGTTGCTCTCAAGGTACAGCCTGCAATGGGACTGGGCTGCTAGGGTTTATGGGGGTTTGGGTTCAGGGTTTTAGGGTGTTTAGGGTTTCGGGTTTAGGGTTCAGGGTTTTAGGGTTTAGGGTTTAGGGTTAAGGCGGATACCTTAAGAACCCCAAAACCTACTTTTTTGTAGGTTCCCTCAGAACCCGATAAGGGGTTCTATAAAAAAAGAACCTACAAACAAGTAGGTTTTAGGTTCTTAAGGTTTAAGGTTTGAGGTTAGGGTTTAGGGTTTGGGGTTCGACCTTGGCTAGGTAGGAGAAGGGGACCCTTAAAGGGAACCCTTCTTAACCCTCTTGTGGCTCTCTTGTACAGGGACCGTGAAAAAGAGGGTCTTTATCCCCAAGGGTCCCCCTAATCCTAACGCCTAAGTTTAGCTTAGGTATAGAAGTAAGATTGTGAAGATCAAGGGAATCAAACTTGGTGCTCTCTGGATGTGCTCCTAAGAGGCCCCCTTAATATATGGTCCGGCGTCTGGCGTGTCCGGCCCCCCCCCCCCCCCCCAATGGTATGGTCAGGTAGGGGGGGGGGGGGCCGACCCTCGGCAAAACCCGTGTTTTGTGAGTGTTGTGCCTTGGGTTGAGGGAGCACGCCCTCGGGAAAACCTATGTGTGTGAGGCGTTTACCCCCCCCCCTCCCCCTCCAGGTCTACGGTCTCTAACCCTAAACCCTAAACCCTGTCAAACCCCAAGCCCTAAACCCTAAACCAACCCTAAACCCTAAACCCTAAAACCAACCCCCAACCACACCACAGGGGGGGGGGGTTAACCCTAAAACCTTTCAAACCCTAAACCCTAAACCCTAAACCTAAAACCACCCTAAACCCTAAACCCAAAAAAACCCAAAACCCAAAACCTAAACCCAAAACCTAAACCCTAAACCCTAAACCCTAAACCCTAAACCCTAAACCCTAAACCCTAAACCCTAAACCCTAAACCCTAACCCTAAAACCAACCCCCAACCACACCACAGGGGGGGGGGGGGGGTTCCAGACCATGGGGTGGGGGGGGAGGGGGGGGCCGGGGAGCACTGGACCATATATGGTCCGGCGTCTGGCGTGTCCGCCCCCCCCCCCCCCCCATGGCGCCCTCGGGAAAACCCATGTGTGTGTGTGTGGCGCTTATCCCCCCCCCCCTCCAGGTCTACGGTCTCTAACCCTAAACCCTAAACCCTTTCAAACCCTAAACCCAAAACCCTGAACCAACCCTAAACCCTAAACCCTAAAACCAACCCCCAAGCACACCACAGGGGGGGGGTTAACCCTAAACTCTAAACCCTTTCAAACCCTAAACTCTGAACCCTAAACCCTGAACCCTGAACCCTAAACCAACCCTAAGCCCTAAACCCTAAAACCAACCCACAAGCACACCACAGGGGGGGGGGGGGTTAACCCTAAAACCCTTTCAAACCCTAAACGCTAAACCCTAAACCATAAACCTGGTCAGGGTTGAGGCTGTGTACGCGTCCGCACTCCGCGATCTCGACCACCCCTCCCCCCCCCTAAAAACAAAAGGTATCCCGAGTTTAGGGTTAAGGTGTGGGGGAACTCTTATGCACGAAAGCAGGGTATAGCTTCACTTGGTGCACGTAGAACCTAGAACCCTGCTTGTGACAGCTTGCAACCATACGCCATACGCATCATGACCCTTCCAGTGCTTTAAAGCCCTGGCAGGTCCCTAAACCGTAAGCCCGAACTCTCAGTCCGACTTGGAGATTCATGGTCCCAACTATAACTGCACTTAGAACCCACTTGTAAGCCCCTCATGTGTCCTAACATGGCTATAACCGGGTTTTAAGTGCAGTTCCAATTGGGTTCTTAAGTACCATGAACCTTAAACGCTGAATCCTTGCATCTCCAATTGCCAGAGAAGTCCTGCGAAGTGAAGGAGCCCAAAGAGATATAACATTGTTTAACAATCGAGCCTTGGCTACACTAAACCCTGCCAACCCTAAACCCGAAAACCCTAAACCCTCTAAACCCACAAACTCAAAATCCCTGGGGCCCGAACAGTCAGGCTGACAGGTGTGCTGCGGCGTGAGGTAGTAGTTGTCTCCGCGACACCTCTGAGGCGCTCGTTTAGGATTTAGGGGCTTAAGGGGTTTAGGGTTTAGGGGTTTAGGGGTTTAGGGTTTAGGGGTTTAGGGTTTAGGGGTTTAGGGTTTAGGAGATTCAGGGGTTTAGGGTTTAGGGGTTTAGGGGTTTAGGGGTTTAGGGGTTTAGGGGTTTAGGGGTTTAAGGGTTTAGGGTTTAGGGGTTTAGGGTTTAGGGGTTGAGAGGTTCATTGCTTCCAATTTATGAACTTATTACAAACCAAAAACACAGACATCTTGCGCAATCAAAAATTCGGTGTTTCGACGTTTTCTTATGTGTATCAATTGTAATCATTGATCTTCTACTTGTAGCTTCTAAATGTGTGTGGGTCGAGAGGTTAAGGGGTTGAGAGGTTTAGGGGTTCAGGGTTTAGGGGTTCAGGGGTTCAGGGCTTTAGGGCTTTAGGGCTCAAGGGGTTAAGGGGTTTAGGGCTTTAAAGTTTAGGGGGTTTAGGGGTTCAGGGATTCAGGGGTTTAAGGGTTGCTTTAGGAAGGAGACTCCTCGACAGCTCTGGGGAGGTCTGGACGCCTTCTGGGCAGCCCAGTCACCACATGATGGTAAGGGCGCGCCCTTTTTTTGGGTCGGGTTGGATACTTTTACAAGGGAACCTGTAAGCCCTAAACCCTAAACCCTAAACCCTAAACCCTAAACCCTAAACCTTGCACATGTCGTGATTACCCTTATAAGGATGAATATCTTCATTTTTTGTTTGGGGGGTGGGGGGTTCTGAAACAACCAGTCGGTTAGGGTCTGGGCTTGAGGCTTTCATGCAGCTGGTGAAGCCTAAACCCGAATCCCGGGAAACCCTAATCCCCCGCCCCAACAAGCCATACCACCCTAAACCCTAAACCCTAAACCCTAAACCCTAAACCCTAAACCCTAAACCCTAAACCCTAAACCCTAAACCCTAAACCCTAAACCCTAAACCCCAACCGCTGGGGTGTGGGCGACAGCGCGTAGGTGTCATTGAGGCAGCCGTAGAATGGCGCCGGGCATACGGCCTGGTCACCCTCAACCTTCAACCCCAATAAGCTTACTGGTTTTGGGTTTAGGGTTTAGGGTTTGCGGTTTATGGTTTAGGGATTGGGGTTTGGGGCTTAGGGTGGAGGGCTTCGGCCCGGCTGAATTTTCTCGGGTCCGGGATTGACATCTTGAATCTTGGTTTAGGGTTTAGGGTTTAGGGTTTCGGGTTTAGGGTTTAGTGTTCTGAGCTCGAAAAGGTGAAAGAGGCTCATATAGGGGTCGGAATAATTACTCATAGTATACCCTTATGGTCCCTCTATAAATAGACTATATTAACCCCCAAAACCCTTCTTTTTTTCAGGCCCCTACATTAACTTCTCAGTACCTTGAGTCAGCATCGTGGCTTCCACCTCATTCAAAATCCCTAAACCCTAAATCCTAAACCCTGTTTGCGCAGGCACAAACTCGGCGCACAGAGTATAGGAGGGGGGGAACATCTCAAAACTAGACCCAAGAGGAACCTGGGAATAGAAAGGGTGCCCTTTGTGGTGTAAAAGGGGTTGCTAGGGGAACCCAAAACCCTAAAAACAAGGCAATCAGGGCCTACTCTGGGTCCTCGTGTTACCCTAAACCCTAAACCCTAAACCCTAAACCCTAAACCCTAAACCCTAAACCCTGAAACCTAAACCCTAAACCCTAAAATCCTTGAAGCAACAAAGTCGCAGTGTGAAAGCAGAAGCTAGAAGCAGTCTTCGGGCCCCTTGTTTGTTTCTGCTCCCTGACGTCGGCGAAACTATACCCCCCTTAGAACCCTGCTAGGCTGCCCAGTAGCCTAGGCTTAAAAAGGGTGCCCTGTTTTGCTTACAGGGATTTATAAGGGAACCTAAACCCCCCAAAAAGGGAATAAGGGTACTACTGGGCATCCTAGCCTGATAAAAAAAAACAACAAAACAACAAAAACATGGTATGTTTATCGCTCCCTTGGGTTTTATATACGAGGAGGCTATAATAGTAGTAAACAATGAGGCCTGCGAAGCCCAAACCTGTTTACAGGCGCCCCTTTCCCATGCGACGTGCAATTCTCTTCGGCATCGAGAGCGACGCCTGGAACCAGGGACTTGCATCCTTTGGGCTTTGCAGTAAATGAGGGGTTTAGGGTTTAGGGTTTAGGGTTTAGGGTTTAGGGTTTAGGGTTTAGGGTTTATAAGGGGATCCCACAATTTGAGGATCTATATTGGGGATGTTCGAACAAAGGCGCCCTTTTTTGGGGGTTGGTAACCTTAGAAGGGAACCTGGAACCAAAAAACAAGGTAGAAGGGCATCACTGGGCTTCCAAGAGGGGGAGCGGTGGTTTAGGGCTTAGGGCTTCAGTAGGGCTTAGTCTGACATGTTGACTCATCGGGCTGAAGGAAATGTTTTGGGTCTATCATAAACGGGTTGACGATACCCTAAACCCTAAACCCTAAACCCTAAACCCTAAACCCTTTTCAGCCCAAAGCCCACCAAATCCCCTCTGGATGCAGCCAGGCCGCGCAAATTCGTCCGACCTCTCCTGCAAGGTTTAGGGTTTAGTGTTTGGGGTTGAGTGGACTCATACACGAAACCCAAAAACCCTCAGCTAAACCCCCTACACCGACCTGTACTCCTCGGGGGCCTGTGAACGCGGGGGCTGTAAACTTGAGGACTTGAAGAGGTTTGCTTACTTAATCTTAATAGGGAATTTGGGAACTTGCTTCTCTGGGCTTCAGTCCGTCCTGCTGGGCTGTATCTGTGTACCTACAGGTTTTGAAAAACTGCAACAGGGGCCTTGAGAATCGGAATAGGATTTGGGATTTATGATCGTCTAATTATATCTAAGCCCTAAAACCCTAAACCCTAAACCCTACTGTAAACCCTAAACCCTAAACCCTAAACCCTAAACCCTAAACCCTAAACCCTCTCCTGCCCCCTTCATGTAGGTGTCGGGCGGGCAATCGAAGCGGCAGCCGAAGTCTTTTGGATTCCTCGAGCTTAGCGTGGTTTAGGGTCTTAGGGATCTAGAGCTCAGGGATTTAGGGGTTTAGGGTTTAGGGGGAGCTTCCAAACGCCCCAAACCCTCACCCTAAATCCCGAACCGTACCCCCTAAGCCCAAAACCCCTAGCCTTAAACCCTGATTAAGCCCTAAACCCGAATTAAGCCCTAAGCCCAAAGACCCTAAACCCGACACCCTAGACCCTGAACCCAAAGATCCTAAACCCGAAGCCCCAGGCACCAAGCCCGAAACCTCAAGCCCTAAAGGCTCAAACCCTAAACCCTCAACCCTAAACCCCAAACCCCTAAACCTCAAACCCTGAACCAAGCCCAGGCGCAGGTAGGTGCCGCCCTTGCACGTCAGACATTCCTCGGACCAGGTGTGCTCTTTTTAGGGTTTAGGGTTTAGGGCTTAATTCGGGCTTAGGGCTTAGGGCTTAGGGTTTAGGGTTTAGGGCTTAGGGCTTAGTTAGGGCTTAGGGTTTAAGGCTTAGGGCTTGCGGTTTAGGGTTTAGGGTTTAGGGTTTTAGGGTTTAGGGCTTGAGGTTTCGGGCTTGGTGCTTGGGGCTTCGGGTTTAGGATCTTTGGGTTCAGGGTCTAGGGTGTCGGGTTTAGGGTCTTTGGGCTTAGGGCTTAATTCGGGTTTAGGGCTTAATCAGGGTTTAAGGCTAGGGGTTTTGGGCTTAGGGGGTACGGTTCGGGATTTAGGGTGAGGGTTTGGGGCGTTTGGAAGCTCCCCCTAAACCCTAAACGCTAAACCCAAAACCCTATACCCTAACCAAACCCTAAACCCTAAAGTCAAATGAGGCGCTGTGGCAGAGGTGCATGTCTCGCACGGAGCTACGCAGATATCGCCTCGGGGGCCACTGGAAACGGCGAGAGGTTGAGAGATTGTGGGGGAAGATCTGAAACCCAATAACCCTAAACCCTAAACCCAAAGCCCCTAAACCCTGAAACGTGGGTTGGGTGAGATCAAGAAGGCCTAGACCCTAAATCCTATAAACCTGAATATGGGTCTTCGGCTTATAGGGTTGAGGGTTAAAAAATGACGAGACAAAGTGTTCGGGGCCCTAGAACCCAAACTCAAAACTTAAACTCCAAGCTCAACAAGCCCGATATCCCTAAACCCTAAACCCTAAACCCTGAACGCTGAACCCTAAACCCTAAACCCTGAACCCTGAACCCTAAACCCTAAACCCTAAACCCAAGAAACGCTGTCAACTCCCGATAAACCCGCACATAACTCCTACAACAACCCCTATAACAACCCCCAAAAGACCGAACTTACAAACCTCCCCAAACCCTTGACTTCCTGCACCCTAAACCCTCACCTAAACCCTCAACTTAGGATGCCCCCCCTCATACTAACAACCCTTTTACAGTCATGAAAGCACCCCCTATTTTAATCCCTTTTAAGGACTGTTAGTATAAGGGGCAACATCCCAACCCTCAACCCTCAACCCTCACCCCTAAACCCTGATCCCGGACGGACCTCGCACTTCGTGGGTGTACTCTGGGGTGTTGGGGCCCCTTTCAAAGATCCTCCATGGGAATGTAAGGGCCACACTACTACCTCCGTCTATACTACCCCCTAGGTTCACCCCCTTAACTGCCTCAAAACCCTTCATTATGGGATGGAACCTAGGGGGGATAGTGAAGACGAGGGTAGTAGGGGAACCCATGAAACATTAAGGCAGGCTCCCTGCACCCCAAGAGTCCCACATCCCAAACCTTAGGGTTTAGGGTTTAGGGTTTAGGGTTTAGGGTTTAGGGTTTAGGGTTTAGGGCAAGCCATTGAAAGAGGAGTTGAGAGGCTTGATGGCATGAGCCCTCAGCCGACCTCTTCTGGCTTGAGGTTCCGTATTTCCTGAACCCTAAACCCTAAACCCTAAACCCTGAACCCTAAACCCTAAACCCCAAACCCTAAACCCTAAACCCTACACCCCTTTTAAACGCTACACGCGGATCTCGCCGGGCTGCAGGTGCCACCGATCAGCGGGCCATCCTCCTCCATGGCCACACCTGGCGCCAAAAGCTCAGCTTGGGTGCTTAGTGCTTAGGGCTTAGTGCTTAGGGCCAAGGGCCTAGGGTTTTAGGGCTTAGGGCTTAGGGCCTAGGGCTTTAGGGTTTAGGGTTTTAGGGTTTAGGGCTGAGGGTTTCAGAGGGTTTCCAGTGTTTTCTGCTAAGGATTCGAGCTTAGGGTGTAGGGTTTATAATAGCTTAGATCAGCCGTACAGACCAAAACCCTCATCAGCCTGATCAAGCCTCCCTAAACCCTCTCCGAACACCCTGAGCAAGCCATGACTCTGAGGCTTGTGAGCCCTGTCAGACCCATACAAGGGTACAACCGGGGTTACGTTGAGGGTTTAGAGCCCCACTGTTAGGCTTTAGGGCTTAGGTTTGAGGGCGTAGGGCCCTCAACCCCTAAACACTTCAGACGCTCATTTTGCATTCCCTAAACCCTAAACCCTAAACCCTAAACCCTAAACCCTAAACCCTAAACCCTAAACCCTAAACCCTAAACCCTAAACCCTAAACCCTAACCCTAAACCCTAAACCCTAAACCCGACACCAGGCCTGGCCGCCCAAAGTACTTCTCGGGGCAGGTCGATGTACATTTGCCCCCGGCAGGGACCTTAGGAGCAAAACCCTAGGGTTTTGGGGGTGTAGGGGGTTTAGGGTTTAGGGTTTAGGGTTTAGGGTTTGGGAGTTTAGGGTTTAGGATTTAGGGTTTAGGGTTTGGGAGTTTAGGGCTTAGGGCTTGGGGTTTAGAATTTAGAGGGCTGAATGACCCTTTTTGGTTTAGCATTTACAACCGGGGTTTGGGATTTTAAGGTTTAGGGGTTTAGGGTTTAAGGCTTAGGGAACCCTAGGGTTTTGGGTGTAGGTTTTTGTATAGGGGTTTGGGAGTTTAGGGTTTGGGGTTCGCGGGAGGGTTTGGGCTTACTAGGGTTTGGGAGCTGAATAGGGTTGAAGGGTGTAGGGAAGCCCTATACCCCAAATCCCCAAACCCCTAACTCCTAACCCCAGAGATTTCATAATATTGTACGTTCCAAATTCCAACTCAGCAGGATAGATGGCGGAGTCATGGGAATCCTTCTATGATGTATATGAGTCGTTCTCAAAATTGGGGCCACATTTTAATCCCCGAAAAGGTATGGCACCTTGTAAGAAGGACCCCACCCCAAACGGGACCCAAGTGTAGAGAGCTACCCATATTATGCCCATCCTCAGGTCGACATCACATTGTCAGCTTGCCCCCCCCCCAAATTGTGGTCTCTTCCCTAAACCCTCCTAAACCCTAAAACCCTTAGACCCTTAGACCCTAGACCCTAAATCCTAAACCTAACTAGCAAAGCAAGGGCTTGCAATAGCAGCTGCTCAGGGTTTAAACCCTTAGACCTTAGACCCTAGACCCTAGAGCCTAAACCCTAAACCCGAACTAGCAAGGCAGGGGCTTGCAATAGCAGCTGCTTAGGTTTCAGGGTTTGGGGTTTCGGGTTTGGGATTTTGGCTTCAGGGTTTAAGGCTCTTAGGGTTGAGGGCTTAAGGTTTAGACATCGGTCAAAGCTGACTCAAGAACACCAGCATAGATTGGCATGTCAATATGCCCACGCCATTGAGTTGTAGCAACATCCTGCTGTTTGAAGGCGCAAATCAAATTGAATGCGTTGCTATAAGCAGCAGGGTCCACTGGTACATAAAGGAAACCTCCTGGGGACTATCCAGTGCCAGCGCAGTTAAGGGACACGTGCCCAAGCTTGCGCTTGAACCACCCGATTCGCTGGCCGCAATACTCCGCCCGGCCCGATCACGTACACGCCGTACCCGGAAAAGCTGCGTTGCAGAAGGTCTGCTGGCAACGCGCCAAGTGGAGTAATTGTACACGATGTCACATGGCTACTTGGCTGCACTTAGGAGGGCAGCTATAAATTAAATTTTTAGCTGCCTTATTAAGAAACCCAACAAGCCCAAAAAGGCTAAAGATCTAAAGCTCCAGTAAAGCACCACAAAGAATCGATAAACAATGTCTCGGCAGATCGGCCCTCTCGCAGCAATCACCGTGTTTTCTCGGACATCCGTCTCATTGACAACAGAGCTTGAGGGCAATGCTTAAAAAGAGGCTCATAAGGAAACCGAAACCCAAAGAAAGGGAAAAAGGGCCTACACCCGAGGCCTAAACCTTAAGTCCTGCTCTGGCCCTAAACCCTAAACCCTAAACCCTAAACCCTAAACCCTAAACCCTAAACCTTAAGTCCTGCTCTGGAGAGTCGAGGCACGAGATACTGCTGGTCTCCGCGGCATTGCGTCGCAAACGTGTCCTCAACCATGCGGGCTTAGGGTTTAGGGTTTAGGGTTTAGGGTTTAGGGTTTAGGGTTTAGGGCTTAGAGCTTAGAACTCCCTACTTTGGAGTCGACCCTGGAAACAAATGTTTTACTTTTTGGTGTAGGTAGCTATAGAAGGAACCCAGAACCAACAAATGTAGTCAAGTACAATACTCCGAAAACCAGTAGTTTCATTAGGGGACCCTAACCCTAAGGGTCCATGTACCTCATTCTTGTATACTTGGGCCCTAAAGTCCCTATATAGGAGGCGCTTTAAGGCCCAAGTCTTCCCTGTTTAGGGGCATGGACCCGGGTGTTTGAGGTTGAAAGACGACCTTGGTTCTGGGATCCTGGCCCAGATAGTTGAGTCTTATTTCCGGGGTAGCATAGACGCCTAGACCCTGAAACTCCTCAACGAGCTCTAAACCCCCCAGACCCCAAGCAACCCGAAAAAAGACTCTAAAATTTAAAAACAAACCCTAAGGGTCCATGCACCTCATTTGTTATATGCTTGGGCCCTTTAGGGTTTAGGGTTCAGGCTTTAGGGTTTTGGGTTTCGGGTTTAGGGTTTCGGGTGTAGGGTTCTTGAAGGCACCAAGTCTTCCCTAGGTACATGGACCCTTGGGGGAAGACCATCAGCCCCCGGCCCGCAAGCGTCAAGACTTGGAGGTTCATAGTACTTAGTAGCCAATTATAAGTGTACTTTTAGGGTTTAGGGTTTAGGGTTTAGGGTTTAGGGTTTAGGACACGTAAGGGGCTTATAAGTACAGTTCTAATTACAGATATAATTGGTGAATAAGTACCATGCACCTCCAAGGAGTCCCCAGACCCGATGAGGAGTGCCGGTTTTCCAGGGATTCGGGTTGAAAGTTTTAGGGTTTAGGGTTTTAGGCTTTAGGGTTTACAGTTTTAGGGTTTAGGGTTTTTGGGGTTTAGGGTTTTGGGTTTAGGGTTTGGGGTTTTAGGGTTTTAGGGGTTTCGGTTCTTAGGGCTTAGGCTCTAGGGTTTTAGGGTTTAGGGTTTTAGGTTTAATTAGGGCTTTAGGGTTTAGGGTTTTAGGCCTTAGGGCTTTAGGGCTTTAGGGCTTTAGGGCTTTAGGGTTTTAGGGTTTTAGGGTTTTAGGGTTTTAGGGTTTTAGGGTTTTAGGGTTTTAGGGTTTTAGGGTTTCAGGGTTTCGGGGTTTGGGGTTTTGGGTTTAGGGTTGAGGGTTTAGGGGTTTAAGGGTTTAAGGGTTTAAGTGTTTAAGGGCTTTAGGGTTTACGGGGTACGGGTTTTAGGGTTATAGGGTTTTAGGGTTTCGGGTCCAGAGGCTTAGAGGTTTTCAGGCCTTAGGGGTTTAAGGTTTAGGGTTTAGGTCTAGGAGAAGTTTAGGGATGACGGTCGCTTAATAGAGGGGCTTTGATAATTAGAAGAGAGTTTTGGGGGCTATGATAAGCACAACTATGAAAGTGGCAACAAGGGAATAACTCTAGAAACTATGCGACTTCTATATTACATCCCAACCGTAAACCCTTAACCTTTAAACCTAAAACCACAAACCCTAAGCCCTCAACCATAAACCCAGATAGTACTCCCGAGTTAGTACAACCTATATTAGGTCCTTTAGAGGTTTAGGACTTAAGGGCCTAGGGGCTCTCAGAGTTCGAGGGGCTTGGCGGCTTAGGGTTTCGAGGGCCCTGCTGCGCCCTAAACCCTAAACCCTAAACCCTAAACCCTAAACCCTAAACCCTAAACCCTAAACCCCCTAAACCCTAAACCCTAAAACCGAACAGCTGAACAGCTGAACCCGAAGTCTGATGCCCTGTTAAGGTGCTTAATTTCGGGATGGGTTTGGAGGTTTAGGGTCTGGACAGATTGGGGTTCGGGGTTTAGGGTTTGGGGTTTAGGGTTTGAGGTTTAGGGTTTAGGGTTTGGATGAACTTCTCTGCGCCCATGGCTCGTTGACGCACCTCGCCGCGTTGGCAGCGCAGGGCTTGCAGGCGCGGTCGTCCTCGCCGAAGCCCGTCATGTAGAAGTCGCTCCTCGGGCGGCTAAGCACTACTTGGAGGTACCCAAGGGTTTAGGGTTTATGGTTTAGTACTTAATAACCCAAGTGTAACTGTACCTTTTAACCCAATTATAGCCACACTAGGGCACTTAAGGGCTTATAAGTGGGTTAGGGCTTAGGGAAGTTTAGGGCGGCTAAGCACTACCTACCCTGGGGACGAAATGAGCCCAAAAAGGGGTTTATGGTTCATATACCTTACGAGGGATGATCGTATCACAGGGTATATGGCTCCAATTTTAGGGTTCATTTGGCCCCAAGGTACTTGAGGTTCATGGGTAGTCGTAAGGGTTCTAAGTACCCAAGTAAGGGTATAACCAGTTCTAGGTATAGTTGTCCTACTTCTAACTTTGCCTATACTTACCCATGAACCTCCAAGTAGAGGCTCCTTATGTAGTACTTTTTTGGTGTGCTAATACTCTAAGCCCTGTAACTCGCCCATAAAGGAACTACATTGCAGCCTGCAGGCTACCCATAAACCCTACGCCCTATAACTACTCTTTGCTTAAGAACCCCCCCGCAAAAAAAAAAAAAAAAAAAAAAACCTTCCTTATAAGGGCAGAATAGGGCGTATTTCTTGTAGCATGTAGTAGATAACTTCAACTCAAGGCTACAACACAGTTGGGCCAAAGCCCTCGAAGTATAGGATCTAGGGTTTAGGGGTTCTGGCAAGCGATCATCCTTTTCAAGAATCCCAATAAATAAAGAATATCCTTCCTTATAAGGGCAAGAATATAGGGATTATTATTCAAAGGTTTAGGGGTTGCTGCAAACGATCATTCCTCTCGGAGATCCCTTGTGTTAAGGGGCCTAGGGTTCTAAGGCTTCCAGGCTTTCGTGCGGTGCGACTCTCTGCACTTCTGGTCTCTAAGCTCCTTAAACCCTAAAAAAGTAAAACCTAAACCCTAAAGCCTAGAACCTAATCTAGGGGCCTTAATAATTACAGGGTTTGGGGGGGTTCTTATAGTATAATCATAGAGGGACCATACGGGAATACTAGTAATGTTTATTCCGACCCGCAACCCTCAACCCTAAAACCCAAAAACCCAAAAACCCAAAAACCCAAAAACCCAAAAACCCTAAAACCCTAACCCTAACCTTTCCCCTCGTTGCGTCGACACCCCTGTCTCGCCGGCAGCTTCAGGAATCGACGGCAAAGCGTCACATGGAGTCTGGCTGTTTCAGCTGACCCTAAACCCTAAACCCTAAACCCTAAACCCTAAACCCTAAACCCTAAACCCTAAACCCTGGCCATGGCAAGCGGCCCTGCGCAACTCAAGAGCTTCCTGAAGCTCCTCGCGTGTGGGCTATGGCGGCATAAAGCAGCTGCAGCACGGGTTTAGGATTTAGGATTTAGGATTTAGGGTTTAGGGTTTAGGGTACCATCCTTCCACCGCAGACGTCTCACGGAGGGCCACACTACTTGGCTGCACTTAGGAGGGTAGCTATAAATTAATTTTTTCAGCTGCCTTATTAAGAAACCCAATAAGCCCAAAAAGGCTAAAGATCTAAAGTTGCAGTAAAGCACCACAAAGACTAGCTGCTGCCAGAACGAGAGTGCTCTGCCACAGCTACTCTAAACGCCTAAACCCTCCTAAACCCTGAACCCCGCAACCCCGATTAAAGCAACTTGCCTACCGTTCGGGGTTGACAGTATCCACAGAAACCCCAAAATCAGGATTTAAGGTTTGGAGCTTTGGCTTTGGGGTTTTCAGGGTCATAGGGGTCTGAGGTTGGGCATTCTCGGATTCAGGGTTACAGGGCCTGAAAGGTTGGTATACCAAGATGGCGAGTGTGTCATCTGCTATGAGCGCGCGATCGGACTCAGAGTTTGGGGGGCGTAACTGAATTAAGCTACCGTTTAGCAGGAATTGCAACCGACTCTTTGGACCCTAAACCCTAAACCCTAAACCCTATATAAACCCCAAACAGGGCAGAAACCTGCATAAAGGCTGGGTAAAACACCGTGTAGGCAAAGAGGGTGGGCCGAAGATGGTTTGAGGCCACGAAATATGGGGTAATATCAGGGGTCGGAATATGTCGAGTAGTCGTTTAGGGTTTAGGGTTTGGGATTTGGGGTTGGGGGTTTTGGGCTTGGGGTTTGGGTTTTTTTTGGGTTTAGGGTTCCCTACATGAACACTATCATAACCCCCCAAAAATAATAAGTAATAATATTCGAAGTATATGAAGGCCGCTATAGTAGTTTGCAGGTCTTTGTGGAGGTGAGGTCTAGTACGATATTAATTTGGTCATAGTTTGAGGGGGCTTGAGATGGTTTAGGGCCAGGGTTCTTGGGTTTGTGCACGGGGGAGGGGGGGGGGTGATCCGAACAATTGGGACACTGTACTATGACAGAGGCGCCACAAGGGCAAGTACGTGCCGGCCAACAGCTCTACTACTTCCTAAGCAGACCTTGAGTCATCTTAGACCATGCCGTAATTTATCCTCAAGAGCCCTATAACTCCATTCTCCCAAACCCTAAGCCCTAAACCCTCAAGAGCATGGAGCGCCGCCCGCGTCGAGGCCTAATCCCTGAGCCCCAAACCCCCAAACCCCCAAACCCCCAAACCCAAGAAGCCCATAAGCCCCGAGCCCTATACACCCTTAGCGCCCGGAGCTATATGCTCCCAAAGCCCTAAGTACGTCTAATCGTTACAAGGCCCCTAAACCTAAAACTGAAAACCCTGTGGGAAGGGCTTAAGGTCTTACGGCTTCCCTAAACCCTACCCTAACCCTAAACCCTAAACCCCAAACCCTGAACCCTGAACCCTAAACCCTAAACCCTAAACCCTAAACCCTAAACCCTAAACCCTAAACCCTAAACCCTAAACCCTAAACCCTAAACCCTAAACCCTAAGCACTGCTGCAGCCGCAGGCGGCGGGCAGTCGAAGCTGCACTTGAGGTTCACGGGATCGAAGAAAGTGCCGCCTTTCTTTTTGGTCTTTTTGTTAGGGTTTTAGGGTTTGGGGTTTAGGGTTTAGGGTTTAGGGTTTGAGGTTTAGGGTTTAGGGTTTAGGGTTTAGGGTTTAGGGTTTAGGGTTCTGAAGGGAGGGGGCTCAAGGGGGGCAGGTTCCTAGGGAACCTTCGGGAATTCTCCCCCTCCCTTAAGAACCCTATAATCGTTGGCCTGTTTGCCTTTCGGTTTGGGGTGTATAGGGTGAGCCCTAAAACCTAAGGCCTCAACCCAAAACCCTAAACCCTAAACCCTAGTTTAGGAGGGTTAGGGTTCGGGGATTCTTTGGGAGTTGGGGTTTTGGGGTTTGGGGCTTGGGGCTGAGGATTTAGGGTTGGGAGTTGCGGAACGCCCCAAAGATTCGGGGAACTCCCTGTCTTGGAGCTGAACAGGGTTTAGGGTTTAGGCTTTCGGGTTTAGGGTTTTGGGTGAACACAAGTTGCGAAAGCTGTAAGCCAGCCCAGTCTGCACCCTAAACACGCCCCCCTACACCTTAAAACTCTACCCCCGGCAACTCGAATCCATACTGTCTAAAAAGCCCTCGCTTTCCTTTTGAATCCCACGGGTATGTCGGCCTGCCGCCAGTATTGCAGGCGCTGCGGAAGGCGCGGGGCCGCCATCGTCCGCCTTTGTTTCACCGACCTCATTGTCGGCCGGTGTGTCTGGTGGCCCTGGCGGTTCCACCGGGCCAGGAATTCGGATCTCTGCGAAATAGCTGCCGTTGCGCGTGTCCGTGCACACGCACAATAGACTCGGTGTGGCGGACCGGCGAGTCGTCTGGAAGCCACCCCCAGGAACGTGAAAATGAAAGGAGCGGCTGCAGGGTGAGGCGGCTTCGAGCGCATGATGTCCTGCACATAAGCGTGCGCCATTTATATAATGAAACATGATTCAGGTTTATGGCTCAGGGTTTGTAACACTGAATTATAACCCTAAACCCTAAAACCTAAACCCTATAAACCCCAAACCCTAAACCGGCATAAAAGGCTTATGGTAAGACTTCCGGTTTGAATAAGGGTTCAGACTTACCCCAACCCCTAAACCCTAAACTTCAAACCGCCGAACCCCTTGGCGGCCCCAACAAACCCTAAAGCAGAAAACCCAAGCCCTAAACATCCTACAGCGCTATATTTTTAGGGTTTAGGGTTTAGGGTTTTTAGGTTTCAGGGCTAGGAAGCCCTAAAACCCTAAACCTGTAACCCCAAAACCCTACACCCTAAGACCCAACATCCGATGTCCAGCTAGCGACATATACAGGGTTTTATATAGACACACGAACACACATCCTGGCCCTTGATTGCCGTGAAATCCTGCACAAAAACAGTACGCCCTAAACCCTAAACCCTTAACCCTAAACCCTAAACCCTAAACCGCAGGTAGTTCCGCCAGCCCGACTGTCTTGCGGGCTGAGGACCCGAATCCCCAAAACCTCTAAACCCTGAACCCCGAACTTTAAACCCGCCCTGCAAACGAAAACCCTAAACCCCTGAACCCTAGACCCCTGTATATAAACACCTAAAGCCCTAGAAACGATAAACCCTAAACCCCAAACCCTAAACCCTAAACCCCAAACCCTAAGCCCTAAACACCCTCAGGTGCCCCCGAAGCAACCCTAAACCCTAGACCTTAAACCCTAAACCCCGCCCCGAAAATCCCTGACCCTAAACCCTAAACCCTAAACCCTAAACCCTAAACCCTAAACCCTAAACCCTGAAGGCCGCGGCCTTGGCATTGCAGGCACTCCGTCGCGGACTTGCAGAGCTTGCAGTTGCCCACACCTAGGGTTTAGGGGTTTAGGGTTTAGGGTTTATAGGGTTTAGGGGTTTAGGGGGGTTTAGGGGGGTTTAGGGGTTTAGGGGTTTAGGGGTTTAGGGGTTTAGGGGTTTAGGGGGGTTTAGGGGTTTAGGGGTTTAGGGGGGTTTAGGGGTTTAGGGGGGTTTAGGTTTAGGGGTGGGGGGTTTAGGGGGGTTTTAGGGTTTTAGGGTTTAGGGCTTTAGGGGTTTTAGGGTTAGGGTTTAGGGTTTAGGGGTTTAGGGGTTTAGGGGGTTTAGGGGGTTTGGGGGTTTAGGGGGTTTTTAGGGGGTTTAGGGGGGTTTAGGGGGTTTTAGGGGGTTTAAGGGCGGGTTTAGGGGGGTTTAGGGGGGTTTAGGGAGGTTTTTAGGGGGGTAGGGGGTTTAGGGGGGGGGGGTTTAGGGGGGTTTAGGGGGGTTTAGGGGGGTTTAGGGGGGTTTAGGGGGGTTTAGGGGGGTTTAGGGGGGTTTAGGGGTTTAGGGGTTTGGGGTTTAGGGTTTAGGGGACAAACCTTGTAGGGGGCTATAGAGCTCTATAAGGCTTTGTAGGCAGGTATGAGCATTTTATAGGTTTAAGGGGGTGAAGGGGATGGAGTTTAATGGGTTTGGGGTTTAGGGTTCAGGGCGGGGTTTAGGGTCAAGGGGTCTTGGGTTTAAGGGTTCAGAGGTCTAGGATTCTCAAAGTAAGGGGTTCAATGGATGGGGCAGGGGGGGGGCGGGTTATAGGGTATTTTAGAAGGGCTCCATAATGCTCCATATACAAACCTTAGGGAGGGGTTTTAGTGGGGCTAGGGTTTAGGGTTGGGGCCATGGGAGTGTTTGAGTTGGTTGAAGGGCTGCTAGGGTTGAGAACTTGTTTTCTACGGTTTTAGGGATCTAGGGTTTTGGGGTTTTGGGTTTATAGGGTTATAGAGCGGTTTAGGGTTTTAGCTTACGGTTTGCGGGGGGGGCCCCCGCGTCGAGGGCCGAGGGGCTTGGGGGCTTTAGGGCTTTAGGAGGTTTAGGGTTTTAGGGGATTATTGAAGCCCAAGCCCTAAACCCTAAACCCTAAACCCTAAACCCTAAACCCTAAACCCTAAACCCTAAACCTCAAACCTCAAACCCTAAACCCTTCACCCTAAACCCTAAGGTTGTTGCTTAGGGTTTTAGGGCGTATTCGGCGTATCGAAAGGAGAGAACCCCCCCTCAACGAGCCAGGAGGCACTGCTCGCAGGTCCCCCCAACCAAGGGCCCATCCTCCGATTTAGGGTTTAGGGTTTAGGGTTTAGGGTTTAGGGTTTAAGTTTAGGCTTTAGGGATTAGGGTCTAGGGTTTAGGGCTTAAGGTTAAGGGTTTCTTGGCATAGGGCCTTAGGGTTTTAGGGTGTAAGCTTTAGGGATTAGGGTTTAGGTTTTTTGGGCTTGAGGTTTAGAGGTTCTTTGTATAAGGCCTCAGGGCTTTCGGGCTTGGGGATTTAAGGTTTAGGGTTTAGGGTTTAGAGTTTAGTTATTTTTTAGCATGGGCTCTGAATTGGGGACCCCTTATAAAACCTTTGTGTATCCTGTACAACCCAAGGGCCCATCTGTTTGGGGTTTTCAGGTTTCTTTTTTGTGTAGGGCTTCGGGTGTAGGGTTCTAACCCTGAACCTTGAACCCTATTAAACCCTAAACCCTAAACCCTAAACCCTAAACCCTAAACCCTGAACCCTGAACCCTGAACCCCTTGGGGTGGTAGGGGCCAGCAATTGCAAACGGCGCTCCTCTTCCAGCTGGACCCCCGGCCGGCCAAAGTAGCCTCATGAGGCGCTCTTCTTGTCAGGCCCTTTTAGGGTTTAGGGTATAGGGTTTAGGGTTTAGGGTTTACGGTTTAGGGTTTAGGGGGCTTCGGTTTTGGGGTTTGGTGTTTAGGGTTTAGGGTTTAAGGTTTAGGGGCTTGTTTGAGATTGGAGTTTAGGGTTCCTGATTAAACCCTTAAGCCCTCCAGAACTCAGGTTTGCGGATTGAGAGTTTGGAGTCTTGGCTTGCGGGCCTACACTCTCAGGGTTTAGCGTTTAGGGTTTTCAGGGTTTGGGCTTTGGATTTGGGCTTTACTTGGTATCAAGGGACTGAAGGAGGGACCCTTATAATGCACCACCTTAGGGGTTAGTTCGGGGAAAATTGGGGGCTACTTAGGTATGTAGGGACTATGTAAGGTAAATATCGGGGTTTTATAGGGGAATAAGATTAAGGGTCCCTTTTAGGGGTCCCTCCTTTTGCCCTTCAATGGTAGCCCATGAACCATGACATAATAAGGGTACGGGTAGCTACTTTAGAACGGAACCTTGACCGAGAAAAAGGGCAATGGGTACTAATGAGCAACCAAGTTTCAGTGTAGGGTTTATAGGCTTTAGGGTTTAGGGTTTAGGGCTTTAGAATTAGCAGGGTTTAGGGCCTACTTGGAGATTCATGGGAATTAACCCAATTCTAACTGTAGTGATAACCCAAGTATAGCCACGTTAGGGCACTCTTTAGGGGGCTTATCAGTGGGTTACAAGTACAGTCATAATCGGGTTGCAAGTGCCATGAGCCTCCAAGCAGGAATTAGTGATGGGACTTAGCAGGTTGCAGGGTTTAGGGCCCAGTGCTAGAGGAGTCGAGGCGTTTAGAGGCTTTGTGGCTCAACTGGGGTTTGCACCTCTGGGTGCGAGTACACCCTAAAGCCCTAAAACCTAAACCCGAAACCCTAAACCCTAAACCCCAAAAGGGGTTTAGGGTTTAGGGTTTAGGGTTTAGGGTTTAGGGTTTACACTTTCCATCAGGGTTTGGGGTTTAGGGTGTAGGGTGTCGCCGACCCTGGC
The DNA here is from genome assembly GCA_905221605.1 of Symbiodinium natans. Lineage (NCBI taxonomy): Eukaryota > Dinophyceae > Suessiales > Symbiodiniaceae > Symbiodinium > Symbiodinium natans. Next base: position 1,088,018 of record CAJNDS010002235.1, on the reverse strand, counting down.
GGCGTGTTGGATGGTTTTGGGGGAGGGAACCCTCCCGCTCCCCTCCCTTCCACCCCCAAAAAACCTTAAAAAGCGTGGGGGGGGGGGGGGGGGGGGGGGGGGGGGGTCGGTGCACAACTTTTTCATGGAGGACCGCGCCACCCGCAACCACAGGAAAATAGGGGCTCCTTTGGAACCCCCACCCCCCCCCTTGCTTTCACAAAGGCTTGCGGCTTTCGGATACAGTTCGTCAAAACAAGCCTTCAAAAGCCCTGCTACTACGTCTACGCCCAAGCAGCACCACTGAACCCTTCACCCTCGACCCTTCACCCTCAACCCTAAACCCTAGCCCTAAACCCTAAACCCTAAACCCTAAAACCTAAACCCTCAACCCTAGCCCTAAACCCGAAACCCTAAGCTGCCAGCCGTCGGGGCATGACGCAGTGCAATTGCCTCCTTGCGAAGCATTTGGGCTTACCAGGGGGCCCTAAGCCTTGAACCCGAAGGCTTAAACCCTAGCCCTAAACCCTAAACCCTAAACCCTAAACACTAAACCCTAAACCCAGAGCCTGAAATGGCAAAGTCGCAGCGGCAAATAACCTAAGACCCAATCCCTGCACCCTGTCACGGGAACTCGAGTACCCTTCCTAACTTTCATCTCCCCCCCGGCGCCGGTTTAGGGTTTAGGGCTGAACCCTAAAACCCGACATCCCAACAGGCTTTGCAACCCGCAAATCCTAAACCCTGAAATCCTAAACCCAGAAACAATAAAACCGAACGCCAGCCTCATACAGAACTGGTAGGTGGAAAGCAGAGCTTGACTTGTAGGGTTTGGTGTTTAGGGCTTTGCCCTCTGGTAACCCTCACACCTTTGCCCTCATGCAAGGGTGACGGTTTTTGAGTGAGCATTGAGCATTGAGCATGTGGGCTTTGTGCCTAACTATAAACTATAAATCTCAACCCTAAGCCCTAAACCCTATAAGCCTTAACCCTAAACCCTAAACCCTAAACCCTATAACCCTAAACCCTAAACGCTAAACCCCTTGACCCTAAATAGCTAACCGCTGGGGGCTTCAGAATCTGGCCTAAAGGGCTTGCAGGTGCATCTCAAACTTCATGTCCACAGGACTAAAGTTTGGGGTTTAGGGTTTAGGGTTTAGGGTGAGGGTGTAGGTTTTAGGGCTATTCCAACCTCCTCAAAGCCTGGGTCCTAAGGGTCCTAAGGGTGTTTGACTGAGGGCATAGGCACTCTGTAGCCGAGTTCAAGGACCAAAGGAGGGACCTTGTAAGGGACCATGAGGGGTTTATGGAGGGGTTATCTAGGGTTTAGGGTTTTGGGTACTTAGGTATATAGGGACTATAGAAGGTATATGCAGGCTTAAAAATAGGGGAGAAAGATTAAGGGTTCCTTCTGGGGGTCCCTCCTTATGCAATTCATGAACCCCACCACGCTCAACCCTGAGCTCTAAACACCCGCAATCCGTGTAGGGTTTCGTGTTTAGGTGCCCTAAACCCTAAACCCTAAACCCTAAACCCTAACCCCTCTGGGTTTTAGGTCTTTCGGGCGTGGAGTTTTAAGGTAGAGCGGGCTGGGATCTGGAGTTGAGGTCTTGGGGGTTGAGGGGCTGGGGAAGCTCGAGCCTCGACCCTAGACCCTTGAACCCCCCCAGCGGTTTAGGGTTTAGGGTTTAGGGTTTAGGGTTTCGGCCTACAGCCCGAATACCCTGAGCCCCAGCTTCAGGGGCTCCTCCAGGGACCAGGTACTGGTTGTCTCCGCTGCACCTCGGGTGGCCATGCCCCTAGGGTTTAGGGTTTAGGGTTTAGGGTTTAGGGTTTAGGGTTTAGGGTTTAGGGTTTAGGGTTTAGTGTTCAGTTAATCAGGGAACCAACCCCCCCTTTAAAACAAAGGAATGCGGGCCCACAAAGGCTTCATCAAGGGGTTCATTTTAGAAGCCATTCAGAGGCCACAAAGGTCTACCCCCCCAAGACGTCCGAAAGCCCTAAACCCGCAACCCTAATTAGACCCCAAACCCCAAACCCCAAACCCGAAACCCTAAACCCTAGCCCTAAACCCGAAACCCTAAACCCTAAACCCTAAGCCCTAAGCCAAAACCCTAAACCCTAAACCTTAACTCAACCTCTGGCAGCCGAAGCTTGCAAACCAAGAGCTGGCACCAGAAGAGGGTCGCTCGAACCTATCGGGCAGCTCCCCGAGCACGTATGACGCCGTTCCGCCGATCGGTCGTAGCAGCAATCCTGGCTCTCCTCGACGACCTTCTCGCGCCATTTCCGCGAGACGGAAAAAACGCAAGCCAGGTCGTTGCCAATGCTCAGCTGCGGACGGTGGCCAGATTGTCCGCGGCAGTGCCAGGGAAGCTATTAGGATTAGGGGTTTAGGGGTTGCGTGTTTAGAGTTTAGGGGCTTGGGGGTTTAGGGTATAGGGTTTTCGGGCTTGTGGGTTTACCATCTAGGGTTTGGGTCCTAGGGCATCTTAAAATTCCACCCCAAGCCCTGGGCCAGGGTTTAGGGTCCAGGGTTGGGGTTTAGGGTTTAGGACTTTGGACTCAGGGGTTTGGCAGTTGAGGGATACTTGGAAACATATTTTCTATATTTGGGTACTTCAATTCCTAAGAAACAGATAACATTTTGATTCTTGCTAGGGTTCCAAGCCCAGTTTTGTACAGGGGTTTAGGGTTTGGGCCTTCGGGGCATGTTCAACCCCCAACCAAAGGCCCTGAAATGAGCAGGAAAGAAAATCCTGAGACCCTGAACCTTTTGAAAGGCTGCCTTCAAAGCAACCCTTGTGAGCCTCTATTGAACCCTAGTAGGGTTGCAGGTTTAGGGTTTATGGACCCTCTACCCTAAAACCCTAAACCCCTCAACCCCAACCCCTAAACCCTAAACCCTAAACCCTAAACCCTAAACCCTAAACCCTAAACCCTAAACCCTAAACCCTAAACCATACCCCCAAAGAGCGGCCGTGGCGCTCGAAGATGTACGTCTCGTTGACGCAGCGACCCGCATTTGCAGGGCACGGGAGGCACTCTCGGCCAACCGGGCCTGTAGTTACTGTGGAGCTTTGTAAGGTGTAAGGCTGGTAGGGTTTAGGGTTCAGGGTTCAGGGTTCAGGGTTCAGGGTTTAGGGTTTAGGGTTTAGGGTTTAGGGTTTAGGGTTTAGGGTTTAGGGTTTAGGGTTTAGGGTTTAGTTTAGGGTTCAGGGTTTCCGAAAAAAAAGAGGGTTCCTGCAGCAGTACTCAAAAAGTCTCTGGGGCTACTTGGGTACCCCTAAACCCTAAACCCTAAACCCCAAACCCCAAACCCTAAACCGTCCGTGTGTGGAGCTTGGGGTTGACAGTTTGGATGTAGGGTTTGGAGTTCGGGGCTTAAGGATTGAGAGGTTGGAGTTAGGGCTTTAGGGCTTAGGGCTTAGGGCTTAGGGTGTAGGGTTTAGGGCTTAGGGTGTAGGGTTTAGGGTTTAGGGTTTAGGGTTTAGGGTTTAGGGCTCAGGGTGTAGGGTTTAGGCGTTCAGGGCTTCGGGGTTAGGGGTTAGGTTGGCTCAGGTTTTAGGGTTTGGGGGTGCAGGTTTAGGGCTTAGGGTGCAGGGTTTAGGGATTGGGGCTACCCTCTTCGGCACCTCTCTGTCTAATCAATGCTAACCCTAAACCCACCTACCTGGGCACCCGACTAAGCCCCGACATGTAGTGGTCGCGCGGGCATGTCATGGAGCACCTCGGCGCGGTCGCATCTTCAGGTGTAGAGGGGTGGTTCTCTAAATTATGGTCCCTTAGGGTTTAGGGTTTAGGGTTCAGGGTTTAGGGTTTGTAGGGTGTAGGCTAGGGTTGTGTAAAGGGGTAGTTCTCTAAACTATGGTCCGCCAGCGTTTAGGGCTTAGGCTTTTTGGGCACCTACACAGTACGACACCTTCTGGAAAGGACCCCCAAAAGGAACCCCAATCTCGAGAACTATCAAATAGGGCTTTGCGTTTGGGCTTAAATGGCGGCTTATTGCATTTTAGGGTCTTGGGGTTTAGTGTAGTAGGGTTTTAGGCTAGTTTTAGGGCTTTAGGGCGTAAGGGTTTGGGGCGGCAGGGGGTAGGTTGAGGTCGTATGAATATCTCAAAACTCCCATACATAGGCCCCTAAACCCCAAACCTTCGTGCCCGCTGCTTGCAACATGCCCGTCGCCAAAGAAGATGGCGATTCACCTTAAATCCTAAAAGTAAACCCTAAACCCTAGACCCAAAACCCTAAAGCCCTAAACCCTAAACCCAGAAACCCTAAACCCTAAACCTTTTTGTGTTTTTTTTTGGGGGGGGCAAGAGGTTTCTCACAGCGATTTCGCGCAAGCAAGCACCCATCCTGCTACTCTCGTGGCGGAGAGCTCGGAGTTCCCGTTCTCTGGTAAGGAACCAGAAACCCTAACCCGAAACCCTAAACCCTAAACCCTGAACCCTTAAATCCCCAACCCTGAACCCTGAACCCTGAACCCTGAACCCTGAACCCTAAATCCCAAACCCTGAACCCTGAACTCTAAACCCTAAACCCTAAACCCTAAACCCCAAACCCTAAACCCTAAACCCTAACCCTAAACCGCTAGTTGGCGTGTCGGGACGTGGAGTTCGAAGCTACCGGCTGGGAACAAGGTCCCTTTGACGTCATTCTAGCCAGGGGGCCTCTCGTCCTTAGGGTTTCGGGTTTAGGGTTTAGGGTTTCGGGTTTAGGGTTTAGGGTTTAGGTTTAGGGTGTGGGGCTTGGGGTTTATAGGGGGATTGTTGATCTATTTGCGCCTCAAGGTTTCCAGGTTTGGGAGGGAGGGGGGGAGGGGGGGGGGAATTCCGCGTTTGTGGGCCTTTGGCCATGTTGAGCGAGAGGCTAGTCTGTGGCTGGGGGCTGTAGTCGATGTTGTCTCTGAATCCTTAACCCTAAACTCTACGCCTTACACCCCTCATGAGCCTCTGAGACTCTGGATCCCAGAAAGATGAAACCCTAAACCCTAAACCCTAAACCCTAAACCCTACACCCTAAACCCTAAACCCCTAAAACCCTAAAACCCTGAACCCTAAAAAATGACCTAGGAACCCCTTAGCCCGAAACCCCTGGCAGCTCAAGATTTGAGGGTTCAGGGGTATAGAGGGTTTAGGGCTACACCCTGCGCCGCCCCCTCCCCCTAAACCCTAAACCCTAAACCCTAAACCCTAAACCCTCAACCCTAAACCCCAAACCCTAAACCCTAGACCTGCAGTCAAAGGGCTTCCCGGTGCGCGGATTCAGGTACGACCCAGTCCAGCACACCTTTCAATGAGAGCTCTGGGGTTTCAAGGCCCTGGATGACCGAGCTGTGGATGTGGGGCTTAGGATTCGGGTTTAGGCTTTGGGGTTTAGGGTTTAGGGTTTGGGGTTTTTGGTTTGGGGTTTGGGGTTAAGGGTTTTTGGGCTTAGGGTTCAGGGTTTTCGGGAGGATTTAGTGCGGAGTTTGGGCTTCAGGCTTCGGGGGTTTAAGGGTTTCGGGCCACCAGTAGTATAAGGGTTTAGGGTTTAGGGTTTAGGGTGTTATTGCTTGGGAGTGCAAGGGCGCCTGTTTGCTCAACGGGGAACAGGGCACCACAAGCGGTTTAGGGGTTTGGGGGTTCGCGGGGGTGTGGGGGGTTTGGGGTTTAGGGTGTTGGGATGGGTCCTGATCCGGGGGATATTTAAAGGGTTTGGGGTTTGGGGTTTGGGGTTATAGGGTTTAGGAGTTTAGGGCTAGTTTTCGGGGTTTAGGGCTCTAGATTTCGGATTCTGGGCGTAGGGCGCTCTGGATCTACGTCGGGGTTACGGCTTAGGGTAGTTTAGGGTTCGGGGTTTGGGGTCAAGAGAATGGGTCGGGCTTCCGGGTACAGTACTCTATACTGAACTTGGAACCCTGGCAAAAATTGTACTTTTAGCTGTTTCTTAGGAATTGTGGTACCCAAAAACTTAAGAATGTATTTCCTAAACCCTCACTAACCCCTAACCCCTAGCCCCTAACCCCTAAACCCTAAACCCTAAACCCTAAACCCCAAGTATCAAGTTTAGGTCCGCACCTTGCAAACCGTGGCGGAGCTGCAGGCCTTGCAGGTGCCTGTTTGTGCGCTTGGAGGTTCATGGCACTTATAACCCAGGAAGAGTAGGTTTAGGGTTTAGGGTTTAGGGTTTAGGGTTTAGGGTTTAGGGTTTAGGGTTTAGGGTTTAGGGTTTAGGGTTTAGGGTTTAGGGTTTAGGGTTTAGGGTTTAGGGTACTTATGACCCAATTCTAACTGTGGATAAGCCCCTTAAATGCCCTATGGTGGTTATAGTTGGGTGATAAGTACAGTTATACTTGGGTTACTAAACCTAGAGGTGTCAGTCTAGTGAGCTCAGGGCTTTCTTCGCGCACACGCGGAACAATTCAGGGTAATGGGTAATTCCAGGGCAGTACTAGTATGGGGCTTCGGGTTGAGGGTCTATGCATTTTGGGGTTTAGGGTTTAGGGTTTAGGGCTTAGGGTTTAGGGTTTCGGGTTTAGGGTTTAGGGACGCTGGGTCCCTGCTTGATGCAAAACCCAAGCCTCGAAAAACCCAAACGATCTGCACCCCAAAACCCTGAAAACTAAACCCTAGACCCCCAAACCCTAAAATGTAATGCCTAAACCCTCAACCCTCCAACCTTAAACCTCAAACCTTAAACCCTAAACCCTAAACCGTAAACCCTAAACCCTAAACCCCAAACCCCAAGCCCCAAAAACTCAACCCTAATCCCTACACCCCAAACCTTAAACCCTAAACCCTAAGGGGATTCAAGAAGTCCCGTCCATCGACCCTAATGAAGATTTACCGTCGATGTCCGCTTCCCTCCCATCATCCTTTCACTGCTCAGGGTGTCGGGTTTAGGGTTCGCGTGACCGAGTAACCTAGCAATAAGCAAAGATGCACTTTTGGGTTTCGAGGGGCTCATAAAAATCGGACTCGGGGCCAACTCGGGGTCAGTCTTGGGCCTTTCACACGTGGGGATCCGATGCACGTTGAGGGGGGTTGATGGTTTAGGTCCTGTCCAGGATACACCCAAAACCCCAAAACCTCAAAACTCCAAAACCCCAAAAAACCCAAAATCCCCTAACGGTCAAAACCACAAAGGCCCAAAAGCAGCTAAACCCCAAAACCCCTGAGAGCTCCTAAACCCCAAAGCGCCTGAACCTGAACCCTGAACCCCCCACAGCCCCTAAACCTCAACCCCAAAACGCCCAAACCCCTAAGCTCAACCCCGGAAGCCCTTTCCATCATATCAAACTGCCCCCGAGCTAACCCTAAACCCTAAACCCTAAACCCCGAACCCTCCCTTGCCCAGCCTAGGCATTTTTCACAGGTGCCCCCGATCTTGGGGCCATTCTCCTCTTTTGCCTCACCTTATACACGGATTTAGGGTTGGGGGTTTAGGGTTTGAGTTAAGGGATTGGGGTTTAGGGTTTTCTATGCTGACTTTGGAACTCCAGCAAAAATATGATTTTAGCTGTTTCTTGGGGTTTTAAGGTACCGTTTTCTTATATTCATTCCAAAGAATCCTTAAGTTTTAGGGATTGGGGCTTAGGGGTTTAGGGTTTTGGGGCTTTAGGTTTGTAGGGTCAGTCCCAGTACTGTGCTAATAAGAAAGAAAACTTGTACTAACCCTAAACCCTAACACCTATACCTTCTAAAGCAAATGGCAGCTATTTCTCTTGTTGCGGGGGAAGAGATTCTACCATATTTGGAGCATCGAATCGGCCTAGGGTTCAGGGCCAGGGTTTAGGGTTTAGGGTTTAGGGTTTAGGGTTCTGGGCTGTAGCGGTTTAGGGCTAGGGTTGAGAGTCGAGGGCTTAGGGTCTAGGATTCAGGGTCTAGGGTTTAGAGTTCAGGGGTTTAGGGTGGAGGGGTTAGGGGGTGCGCAGGGTTTAGGGTTGAAGCTAGGGTGCAAGTTTCCCCGGCGACCTTGAGCCACAGAATCGAGGGATCAAACGTTGCACCCGAATGCCCTTATGGTGTACCCTTCAGGGAGGTAGGGTTTAAGGTTTAGGGTTTAGGGTTTAGGGTTAGGGTTTAGGTTTTAGGGTTTAGGGCTTAGGGTTTAGGGTTTGGGTTTAGGGTTTCGGGTTTAGGGTTTGATTCTTCGAAAGTGCCCCCTATGGCAAGGGTAAAGGCGTAACCCTCTGAAAAATATTGCTGAATATGATCCTTTTGAACCCAATAATAAGGGAAAATGTAAAATCTCCCGAGGGCCTAGCTAGTTTAGGATACCCCTCAGAGGGCCTGAATGATTAGAATAGGGTTTTGGGGGTCTTATGGTCTTTAAAAAGGGAACCCTAAGGGAATACTATTAGCAACCTAAACCCTAAACCCTAAACCCTAAACCCTAAACCCTACTATATTATTCCGACCCTTGTATTAACCGAGCCGAGCTGCCCTCGAGGCCGAAGTAGCCATCTGGACACGTCTCGAGGCAAGTGACGTTCCTGGACGACTCTGTTGGGTTTAGGGTTTAGGGTTTAGGGTTTAGGGTTTAGGGTTTAGGGTTTAGGGTTTAGGGTTTAGGGTTTAGGGTTTAGGGTTTAGGGTTTACTGTAGGGTTTAGGGTTTAGGGTTTAGGGTTTAGGGTTTAGGGTTTAGGGTTTAGGGTTTAGGGTTTAGGGTGTCGGAGGGTCTAGCATGCAGGGTTTAGGGTCTGAGGGCCGTCAGAATGACTGCATTGGTGGGCAAAGGGTTCATATAAGGCGCAGGATTTTCAAGTCATAGAGTTTTGCTTAGATTTGTTGTAGGATGGCTTTGTAAAACAGCCCACATCAGCCCAGGAAGGCTTTGTAAGACAGCCCACATCAAGCCTACCCACAATTTGGGCTTGAGGTCCTGAACGCAGTCCTGACCCCCCTTGCTTGCGTTTAAACAAAGGTGTTCCAGCCAGCCAGCCAGACCCAAGGCCAATTGTTCTGGCCTCAGTCCAGGCAAGGCCTGAAACTCCCCCATGACATGTGAGACCCTCCAATACAAACTTATTGGAACATCGTACACCCTAACCCTAAACCCTAAACCCTTTAAGCAAGTTGAAAGAACCCGAAACGCAGCCCTCAATCGTCAGCCCAGGTGCCATGGATCGAGGTACAAGTTGTCTCCGCACTCGAGGACGTACGTGGAGTTCAAACCTCACTTTGTGGTTTTTTGGCTTCAGAGATGCCCGTCTGGGTTAAGGACGAATGCAGTACCCGTGTTGGTGGTTCTAATCTTGCATTGGGGCCTCAAAGGCGCAGAATTCCATGGCATAGCGCGTGGACCACTGCCAGATGCTTTGCGGCTGTACTTGAAGACCCACTGCGTTGCCTGCACGCGCCGGCGTCTGTGCGCGTGCGCGTCAGAGGCCTCCCAAACCCTTGCCGGGTTCGAGGAACATCAGCGCAGAATCGCCTGAGGCCACTACTTAGAGGTTCATGCATGGTACTTATTGACCAATTATGACTATACTTATAACCCACTTATAAGTCCCTTAAGTGCCCTAATATGGTTCTAAGTACAGTTATGAGTACAGAGACAATTAGTTTATAAGTAAAATGAACCTCCAAGTATAAACGTTTCTACAGAATCTTGTCCTGATACTGGGAAGTGTTGGGCTCAGCAATTCCATGTGCATGGTTCAGGATTTTGTGTTGGGCCAGAATCGCGAGATAAAGGTAATCTGACTACGCACGCAAGCGCCATGAATCGAGATTGCGGAAACAAGGAAGGTAGCTGGATCACCGCCGCCGAAGCAAGTAAAACCCCGATCCGACTGCAATGCCTGCACTGGGTAGGAATATCTGGTGAAGACGGTGAAAAAATGCACAGGTATGTTCGGCACTGTTCTGTTCACACAATTAGGCGCAAGTCTGCTTGATCAGCTGGTTACAGTTGGTCGGCAACTACACTGACTCGTTGATGAAATGCATACTTGCGCCCACGGTTGGCGCCTCTGTGTCTTCAGTCCAACTGTCCTTTCTGCGACCCACGACCAGCGTCCAAACCCTAAACCCCACTTAAAGACCTCCTCATGTAGTACCTTTTTTGGTGTAGTACGATTATTAGAACTTCAATCATAACCTAAACCCTAAACCCTAAAACCTAAATCCCCTATCACGAACCCAAGGAGGAACCACATTGTAGCAGGCAAACCTCCTAGATATCTCACTCCGACCGGCAAAGCCAGACGAGAGGGAGGAGGGCCTGCCCATATGTAAGACCTGAAACTTGGTTTAGTAGGGTTTAGGGTTTAGGGTTTAGGGTTTAGGGTCTAGGTTTAGGGTTTGGGGTTTTAGGGTTTAGGGTTTAGGGTTTAGGGTTTAGGGTTTAGGGTTTAGGGTTGAAGAGCAAAAGTATGGCTTGTGGCTTTGGGTTGAGGATGCTGCGGTTTGTCAAGCTCAAACACCGAACCCTAAACCCCAAACCCTAAACCCTAAACCCGAAACCCGAACACCCTGAACCCGAAACCTTAAAACTCCAAACCGCAGCTCCACCAGAGCTCCCTCGAAAATAAGAACCCAGCAACAAAGGCAACGGCGACGTTCAGGGTTTGGGGTAGGGTTTTCGGTTATCAGGTTTAGGGCTTCGGGTTGAGGGACCCTAAGCCCTATACACTATGAACCCATACTACAGCTCCTCCCTCCCTAGCTTTCCTCTCAACTCATCCTGTCGCCTTGGCGGACATGCTCACGCTAAACATGTACACACCTCCTAAACCCAAAACCCGAAACCTAAACCCTAACACCCTAGCACCCTAACACCCTAACACACTAACACACTAAACCCTAATCCAAAACCTAAAACCCCAAGCCCTAAAAATACTCTATAAACCTACTAGGGGATTCCACGAACAAAATCTTGTGAACTTTGAGGCCCCGGGCCGCGAAGCCCAAAAGCTCTCAAACCCTAAGCTCTACACCCTAGACTTAAGATGTTCCCCCCTTCTACTAACAGTCCTTAATAGGGATTTTCGTCCCCCCCCCCCCCAGCCCCCCCGATATAATCCCTATTCCGGACTGTTCGAAAAAGGGCGAACATCCCAATCCTAAACCCTAAACCGTTAAACCGTTAAACCCTACACCCTAAACCCCAATACCCTAAACCCTACACCCTAAACCCTAAACCCTAAACCCTACACTCGCCCAGCAGCAGACGCCGTGCGAAGCCGAGCAAGGCTTGCAGACCTCGGTGCCCGGCGCGCTGGCTTCCGCCCTTCTTTCGGGCTACTGATCTGTGTAGGGTTTAGGGTTTAGGATTTGGGGTTTAGGGTAAAATCTCAAAATGTTAGCCAGACACTTCGGGTTCCCCCCCCCCCTCCATCTTTGGAATCTAAGGCTTTTGGGCCTTTCAGCTTTAAAACTTTAGCGTTTTAGTAGGGTTTCCCTGCAGAACCCAAACCTACTTTCGGCCGTTTAGGGTTCTTGTAGGTTAAGTGAGAATTCTACTGGCCGGCGCTCGTTTCCGAGCTTCTCTTGCCTCGCTCAGTGATTCCGGTCCGTCTTCTGGAGGTCCTAACCCTAAACCCTAAACCCTAAACCCTAAACCCTAAACCCTAAACCAAAATCCCCGTCAGCAAGGCCTCGCCAATTCTCGCGAGCTCCTGGTGCTGATCCAGAGCTCTGGGCCGGTCTCGCGGTCACTCACCTCCATGTCAAGAGCCTCCACTAGCATGCCGCGTAGGGTTTAGGGTTTAGGGTTTAGGGTTTAGGGTTTAGGGTTTAGGGTTTAGGGTTTAGGGTTTAGGGTTTAGGGTTTAGGGTTTAGGGTTTAGTTTTAGGGTTTAGGGTTTAGGGTTTAGGGTTTAGGGTTTAGGGTTTAGGGTTTAGGGTTTAGGGTTTAGGGTTTAGGGTTTAGGGTTTAGGGTTTAGCATGGCTTACGTGTTCCCTAGACCCCGGACCCTAAACCGTATAACCCCTATAAACCTCAGAACGCCAGTTTTGGCAAATGATTCAAGCTCCTGCCATGATGAGCGGCAAGGCAAGGAAAGAAGACGGTCCAAAAGTTCTCCCCAGCAAAAAGAGCCCCTAACCCCTAAACCCTTTTCCTCTAAACCCCTAAACCCCCAAACCCCCCCTGAACCTTGTAAACCTAAACCCTAAACACCCAACCCCTCTACCTGAAGCGCCTAAACCCTAAGAACCCTGAGAAACCCTAAATTCTAAGCTGTAGGCCTCGTCCCTAAGCCATCCCTGAAGAAGAACCCTAAACCCTAAACCCTAAACCCTAAACCCTAAACCCTAAACCCTACGCCCTAAACCGAAGTTTCTGAAACCCCCGAGCCGAGGAGGCCACGCGTCCCAGCTCGTCCGTGCCCGAGCCAAAGTAGCCTCAAAGAGGGTTTAGGGTTTAGGGTTTAGGGCTTAGGGCTTAGGGCTTAATTAGGGTTTAGGGTGGGTTTAGGGTTTAGGGTCTACAGTAGGGGGGTCTAGGGTTTAGGGTTTAGGGACCCGCCCTAAAGCTTGGAATGTAGGGCTTAGCTTTGAGGGCTTAGGATGCTTTAGGGTTTGGGCCCCTTTTTTTGTTCCCTCAACAAGGCCTACAAACGCCAGGCTGGCTACCAAGGCCGGGGACTGCCTCTTACTAGGGAACTCAGGTCAGGAGCCCTACATAAGCCCATAAAGGGGGCATGTAGGGGTAGGTAGATTGACTCTAAACCCTCAACCCTAGACCCTAGACCCTAAGCCATGTAGGGTGGGTACATAAGGTACTTCATCCGCCCGTCTGAGAGCTAGCAAAAAAACTCAACGAACAGGTCAACCTCGAAGCCCCCGCTGCCATTTAGGGTTTAGGGTTTAGGGTTCGGGGTTTGGGATTCAAAGCTTCGGGTATCCCAGGAAAAAAATAGTGCCCTTTCTAGTTTTACAGTGGCTTACAAGGGAACCTAAACCCTCAAAAGAGGGAATGAGGATCCACTCCGGGCCCTAGCCTAAAAGGGCCGTTCCTGACTAAACAGAGGGGACTTGCCTGTTGGTTGATTTAGGGACGGGTACTCTGAACAAAAAAGCCCTAAACCCTAAACCCTAGACGTAAACTCGAAACCCTAAAGCCTAAACGCGTCTGGGGTTTAGCTTCAAGGTTTAGGGCTTAGAGGGTGGGGGCTTGGGCTTCAGGAATCAGGAACCAGGGCTGAGGGCCTGTTTTACGACCTAGGGTTGAGGGTTTAGGGTTTCGGGTTTAGGGTCTGGGGTCTAGGGTTTAGGGGTCTTCAACTCATGGTTCAGGGCTTAAGGGCAGCTTCAGGAGTGAGGGCTAAGAAGTAGGGCTCAGGATATCGATTCAGGGGTCAAGGCTTCGGGAACAGGGTTAAAGGGCTTAGGGTGTTTTAGGAGTCTAGGATTTACGGTCTAGGGGCTTAGGGGTTTTTAGAAGTTTAGAATTTACGGTTTAGGGGCTTAGGGGATTTGTAGAAGTTTAGGGTTTTTGCGGTGAAGGAGCTTAGGGATTTGTAGAATATTGTTTAGGGTTTAGGGGTGTAGGAGTTGTACCCTAAACCCTAAACCCTGAACCCTCAACTCCTAAACCCTAAACCCTAAACCCTAAACCCTAAACCCTAAACCCTAAACCCGAAACCCTAAGGGGACAAGGCCGCTAGGCCACCATCCGGACATCGCTCAGTGCACTCGCCGTTGGCGTCGAGGTAGGTGAACTTGTTGCACTCCTCGTTGTGCTCGGGGTGTTCGGGGTCTGGGGTTTAGGGTTTAGGGTTTAGGGTTTAGGGTTTAGGGTTTAGGGTTTAGGGGCACTCCTCGTTGGGGTTTCGGGGTGTTCGGGGTCAAGGGCCTCGGGTGTTCTAGAGATTTGGAACTTGTATGGAGCTAAACACCCACCCCCTGAAACCTCAATGCCTACGACGCCCCTAACCCTAAACCCTAAACCCTAAACCCTGAACCCTAAGCCCTAAGCCCTAACCCTAAACCCTCGACTATGGCTTAAGTCCGAAGCCCGGAAACCGCTAAGACCCAATGCCCACTAGACTCAAACCCGAAAGGCAGGAACGTCCTGAACATGATAGGGTTTAGGGTTTAGGGTTTAGGGTTCAGGGTTTAGGGTTTAGGGTTTAGCGTTTAGGGTTTAGGGCTTAAGGTTTAGGGCTGAGGGTTTAGGGTGTTTAGGGTTTAGGGCTTAGGGTTGCGCATCGTCGGGCTTGAAGGGTTTGGGGCTTTGGGAAATTTGGTCGTCAAAGGCTTAGGGTTTAGGGTTTAGGGTTTAGGGTTTTGGGAGATTCGTTCAGGATTTGATTTCAGGTTTCTGCACGTTTCGGAGTTGCTTGAATGGCAAAAAAAGTGCGGGCGTTTTCCTAATTTACGCGAAATACCTTTAACCTTGAAGAAACCACCGGTATCATAGCATCATTTTGATTTCATCATTCGGACATAACTCCAAGTAACACATCCCCAAATGCCCAAAACTTGCCAAAACCACTGCCACACGAATGGAGCCCTCAACTCAGAAATGCTTCTGCGATGCAATCATCTCTCCGCTATTCTGACTACACACCCAGGCATTAAAAAAAAAAAAAAAGGTCATAAAACAAAAAAAACTAAACCCTCAACCCAAAACCTTAAACCCATCTTCGGGGCAACGAAAAGCGCCCCGAGAGACTCCACCGAGGACCTTCTGGCATCCAAACCCTCTCATAGTAGCTTATCAGAGCCGAGTTTTGGCAGAGCCGAGATGCTAGAGACAAGAGTAGGTATATAGGGGCTCACCAGGGGTTTTTAAGGTGTTTATGTGGGGTTTTGGGGTTAAGTACATCATGATGTCCAACACTGCGGCGTTCTTGCTGGTCTGTCGAGATCTCGACCGGAACAAGTAGCCGTCCGGCGTGATGATCTTGTAGCGGTCCGCCGTGGCGGTGTTGAAGTACTCGACATTGAACCCCTTCTCGAATCCGGCGCCGGCCCTCGTGCTCTTCTTGATGACGTTGCTCCAGAAGTGCTTGGCCATGGAGGTCTTGTCGTACATCGGCCCCAAGTCGAGGTGCGCCATCCGCAGCTGAGGGGCGCGGCCAGGGGCTTCTAAGGGAACCTGAGCCCTAAAAAGGGATTCAGGGCCTACTCTGGGTTTAGGGTTTAGGGTTTAGGGTTTAGGGTTTAGGGTTTAGGGTTTAGGGCCTACTCTGGGTCAGTCTACCAAAAACGGCTCGAGAAGGCAAGGGCTGGTGGCAAAGGCGAGCCTAAAAACCTGGATCTTACGCCCCAAACTAGCAATCAAAAAAGCTTAAATACACTGAGAAACGCAACCCCCAAACCCGAAAGACCTCCTTTAACTTTATTGACTTGAACTTTAGGAGCTGTTCATTGCGCTCATTGCCCATAAAAAAGCTGCCAGCACCAAAAATGATAAAACTCTCCAAACCCTCAAACCACAGAGCCCCTGAAGCCACCAGAACCTAAATGCAAAACCCGAAGGCCTGCACCCCAAACCCTAAACCCTGTAAACCCTGTAAACCCTGTAAACCCTGTGAGCCCTAAGCCCTAAGCCCTAAGCCCCAAACCCTAAACCCAACACCCTATAAACACAACACCCTATAAACCCTAAACCCTAAGCCCTAAACGCCAAACCCTAAACCCCTAATCCCTAAACCCTAAACCCTACACCAGCAGGATGGCGAGGATCAATGCAGCCGCTGCCCAGGCATCGGTTGCAATTCTCAGGGCACGACTTGCAGGTGCCACCAACCTCGCTGGAAGGTGGATGCTAGACAAGGGTTTAGGGTTTAGGGTGTGGGGCTTCGGGCTTAGGGTTAGGCTTTGGGGTTTGGGGTTTGGGGTTTGGGGTTTGGGGTTTAGGGTTTAGGAACATCGATGCGGGCACCCGGTTTGGCACCTCCCTTCGTCCGAACGAAACTCAAGCACGACTGTGACTATGCGCGTCCGGCTTGTCTTTAAGGGGTAAAAGGAGGGACCACTAGAAGGGGCCCTTAATCTTACTACCCTATATCACCCCTACATATTCCTTTTATAATCCCTGTAATCCAAAGTAGCCCCCAATAAACCCCTAAGTAACCCCTAAGGTCCCTTGAAAGAGGGTCAGCGTTGAAGGATTAAGGGTTGAGGGGTTTAGGCGGTTTAGGCTTTGGGTTCGCAGTTGTGCAAAATAAATGTCATGCCCCGCAAAACCCAGAACCCTGGACTTGCACATGCTTGGGGGTTTAGGGTTCAGGGCTTAGGGCTTAGGGTTTAGTGTAACCCACTTACAAGCCCCTTAAGTGCCCTGATGTGGTTATAATTGAGTTAGAGGTACAGATACAAGGTTATTCAGTACCATGAACCTCCAAGTACCCTTGCCAACCCTACGCAAACCCTGTGGAATCTGCTGTGCTTAGAGTTAATTCGGGTTTGCACTCCACAGTTTTGGAGACTCCACCATACATCCTAAACCCAAAACCTAACGCTCAAAATCGTAGGCAACTTTTGAACCAAGTACACCCCAAAAACCAACAAAACACCTAAGCCGTGTACCTCTAAACCCCTATACCCTTAAATAATTACACCCAACACCCAAAACTCGAAACCCCTTGAATACACCCCAAACCCGAAACCCATAAACACCATAAACCCTGAACCGCCTATAAGAGTATACCCTTAAATATGCATATATTTATACTTATATCTATATGTCTATATACATTTTCTGTATATATTTCTATACATATACATATCGCCCCTCAAGGAGCAGACCTTCAAGCCCCAGTAGGTGTGAACGTCGCGTCCAACATCCGAGTAGTAGCCTGGTGTCTAGGGCTTTCGGGAGTTTCTTGGGGCTTTTTGGGGATTAGGGGTTAAGGGTTCAGAGGGTTTAGAGGGAGAGGTGTTTAGGAACTATAATTCTGGGTGTTAAACTTTGGGGGTTAAGGATTTGGGTTGAGGGTCCGCAGGGCTTAGGAACCATCAAGTCTAGGGTTAAGGGCTTTAGGACTTTCGAACTTTAGGAACTATAAAGTTCACAGGGTTTGGGGTTTAGGGTTTCGCACCGAACTATAGTAGACCCTAAACGCTTAAGCCCCCCGAGTGGAATCATGATTTTGGTTTGGAGCTGTCCGAGAGCTAATATAGGGGCCTGAATAATTGAATAGGGCTTTGGGGGTGATTATTGTATAAGTTATGAAGGGAATAATCTTAGTAACTATTCCGCGCCCAATATTACCGCTTTTGGGGACGCTTTACAGGGCTTTAGGGCTCTCGGGTTTAGGGTTTAGGGTCTAGGGTTCAGGGTTTATGCTTCAAGGCTTAGGGATCTAGGGCTCTTGATAGTCGTCACTCAAGGTTTAGGGCTTGGGCTTGGGGATTTAGGGGGTTAAAGGTTCATATTCCCAGTAGGCAATGGGGGCGAGGTTCTTGCAATCCCGAAATCAGGACTGGGTGCAAGGGTTTACGGTAATCTAAGGTTCAGAGGCTTAAGCAGCAGCACATAAACCCTAAACCCGAACTAGAAAACAAACCCCATAAGCCCACAACACTCCGCTCAAAGCCCTGCAAACCCCTAAAGACCCCATAAACCCTAAACAAAAACTTAAAAACCAACCCTGCAGAACCCTCGAGGGTTGCTTCTAGGGCGCCTCAAAAGTCTGAGACGCCCAGGGTTTTGCCACCCCCTCCCTCTCCAAAACCCTAACCCCTAAACCCTAAACCCTAAAACCCTAAACCCTAAACCCCAAAGCCCAAACCCTAAACCCTAAACCCCGAACCCAGCCTTCTTGACAGGACGACTCGCAGGTGCCGTGTGCTGTCAGGAAAGTCCTGGGCGCAGAGGGCTTGGGAACTTGGGGGTTTCAGGGTTTAGGGTTTAGGGTTAAGGGTTAAGGGTTTAGGGTTTAGGGTTAAGGGTTCAGGGTTTCAGGCTTCGAGGTTTGGGGTTGAAGTTTTCAGGTTTTGGGGGGTTTTAGTGCCGCTGCCTGTGACTCTACAGGCGATCACTACAAACCTAAGGGGGTACTTCTGACTAAGCTGCAGGCTTTGCAGACTTTAAGGGTAACCCTAAACCCTAAACCCTAAACCCTAAACCCTAAACCCTAAACCCTAAACCCCCTAAACCCGAACTTCAATCCCAGTGTCGGAGTTTTGCACTGGGTGCAGTTGTACGGGCCCGCGCACTCCGAGCAGCTTCCCGGGCACTCGATGCAGTATCTGCCTCCGAGTTCGGGAGCCGTGTTGGGTTTAGGGTTTAGGGTTCAGGGTTCAGGGCTTAGGGCTTAGGGCTTAGGGTTTAGGGTTTAGGGTTTGGGGTTTGGAGGTTGGGGTTTAGGGGTTGGGATGTTCCGCCTTATACTTTCAGTCCTTAATAGGGATTATAGTGCCCCCTTTGACAATCCCTATGAAGGACTGTTAGCATGAGGGGGAACATCCCAATATCCGTGCCTTAAACCCTAAGCACGAAACCTATATGGGTGGCTTCTTCGAGGCTGGTTTCTTTTCCAAAGCCAAACTAGAGCACACAAAGGGGCAAAAGGGCACCACTGGGCTACCAACTTAGTCCAAGGGATTTCGGGGGGAGGGGTGGGTTCTAGGGTTTAGGGTTTGGGGTAGAACCCTGAAACCGAATATCCCGTTGTGTTTCAGGGTTTTATGATTCTAGGGTTTCTTGGTAGCCCAGTAACCATATTTTATTAAGGGTTGCTTACTTACAAGGTAACCTTGAACCCAACCAAAATGGAAAAGGGCACCGCTGGGCTACCCTATAAACCCTAAACCATAAACCCTAAACCCTAAACCCTTAAACCCTAAACCCTAAACCCGAAACCCTAAACCCTGAGGGTTTTAGGGATTTTCGGACCTAGAGTTGGCTTGGTTGCCTCGGCCTGCACGTTTTTGATAGCCTTCAAGTGAGGAAGCCCGAAACTCCGGAGTGTTCTTCAGCCAGGCCCGAAGCCCAAAACTTTAAACGATCTGAGGTGGGGATGTGCCCCCTTATGCGAACAGTCCTTAACTTACTGGCCGAAAACCCAAGCAAATAAAAGTTGAAACTTTCAGAATAAACTACCTTATAAGTTGAAAAGTTGGGTTTTGAGCCAGTAAGTTAATAGGGTTATAGTACCCGCCCCAATTATTTCCCCTGGCAAGGACTGGTAGTATAAGCGTCAATGTCCCAAATTTTAGGGCCTTAGGGGTTTTAGAGTCTTAGGGTTTCGGGCTTATGGTTCATGCATAAACTGAAAACCATTAGGATCTGGCGAGCCGAAGAACGGTGAGTTTAAGGCTCAGGGTTTTGGGGTTCGGAGTAAGAATCACACGTAGAGCTTAAACACCTAAACCCCTAAACCCTGAAGACGTCGCGTGCATCTCCCCATCAACCCTACAACCCCTCCGGCCATCTAAGTAAACAGGGTTCAGGGTTTAGGGTTGTTTTGGCTTAGTGGAACTTTTGACCTGTTGATTTAGGGCCCCCCAAAATCGTTCGATCCATCTATCTCAGGATACCGAAGTAGCCCCTGAACGAAAGCGGATGCTGGGTCCCCACTGCCAATCCTAGAAGAGTGGGTTTGGGGTTTGGCTTCAGGGTTCAGGGTTGCAGGGCTGAGGGGACAAGAAGCCCCATCAGGAGAAATAAAAACAAAGAACCAATGAAAGTGATACTCGGAATACATGTAGTAGTCACAATAATAGGAAATCATCGAAGAATAACCATGATCATAAAACGAACGAGCAGCTACACAACGCTCTTCAGCAACCCAGGAATGGGCACCCCTCGAAGTCCACGGAGGTTTGAAAGCAGAATCCCGTCCCGATGAACACGCAAGCCTGAACTACTTCACCCTAAACCCGAAACCCTACACCCTAATTAAACCCCTAAACCCTAAACCCTAAACCCTAAACCCTAAACCCCAAACCCTAAACCGAAAAAACGTGAGGGATTTGGGCCTTCTTCGCCCTCCGAGCCGTCCGGGTAGTGCGTGGGCGGACACTCTGGCATGCACTCCTCGTTGACGGGTGCTGTTTAGGGTTCAGGGTGCAGGGTTCAGGGTTCAGGGTTCAGGGTTTAGGGTTTAGGGTTTAGGGTTTAGGGTTTAGGGTTTAGGGTTTAGGGTTTAGTGCGCTGACTGGTTAGGATTTATGAGGGTTTATCAGGGTTTGTAAGGGTGTATGAGGGTGGATAAGGGTGTATAAGGGCTTACAACGGTGTATAAGGGTGTATAAGGAGTTTTCCCGGGTTTGTCCGGGTATCTCGAAGGTTTTTGTTAGCGTTTGTTAAGGGTTTATAAGGTTTTGTAAGGGTTTGTAAGGGCTTATATGGGGTCTAGAAGGGTTGATAAGGGTTTATATGGGGGTTTAGGGGGTTTAGGGTGTTTAGGGTGTTAGGGTGTTTGGGGCTAGGGAGTTTGGGTTTTAGGGTTATAGGGAGTTTGGGTTTTAGGGTTATTGGGTGTTTGCAGTGTAGAGTTTGGGGTTAGGGATGTAAGGGTCTAGAAGGGTTCATAATGGTTGATATACGGGTTTATCAGGGTTTCAGGCGTTTAAGGCTTTCGGGTTTATACGGCGTTTGGGGTTTAGGGTTCAGGGTTTCGGGTTGAGGAGTAGCGAAGTCCGGAGTTTGGTACCCCTATCGAACCCAAGAACTAGCAAGACTTGGTTGCTCTTTAACCCCCCCAATAATAGTTCAACTTTTAGCTCCCTTAATATGAAATTAGAGGAACCCTAAACTTATAAAGTGACAAAGTTGTAGTCAAGTCCGACCTAGAAGAGCGGGAGGGACTTTAGGAACTGAGTACTTAAGACCCGGGAGTAACCTGGGAATAACAAGGGTACCCTTTTTTGGTTTTTAAGGGGCTTATAAGGGAACCCCAACCCTTAAAAAAGGAAAAAAGGGCCTACTCCCGGCCCTGGAAGTAGCTTCGAAGAGAGGCGAGAGCTATCCTGAGGTTGCCCGACGCCCCAAAAACTCTGAGCAAGCACCCTACATCCTAAACCACCCATGGACCAGTTTAGGGTTCAGGGTTTCGGGTTTAGGGTTAGGGTTTCTTAACCCGCAAACAATATCAAACCCTCGATCCAGTGCTTCCACCTGAAGGGGTCCAGGGAACTTTTGTGAGTATCAACTTAGCTTGTGGTTCAGGGTCATGTTGTTGGCTCAATACTTACTTACTTCTGCCAGAAAGCTCAAGCTAGGCACCTCGCCTTCTTGGAAATTGCGAAGAGGCACCTCATAGGCTGTCGCTCGTCCAGGTCCGAGCTGGCCACGCACCAAGACATGCAGCGGCAATAGCGAAGTTCCATGTTGGCCGATGGCCTGCTGCCATTCTTGTGACACTGTCTGCCGGCAGATCGGGCAACACACGGCATTGCGGGAGCTGGCATTGACAGTCACCAACCTTTGAAGACACCGCTGGTGAAAGGGGCCATGCCCGCATTCAAGGACAAGGCCATTCAGTAAGGCTTTACACAAACATACCAGAGGGTCCCGTCCAACGCCCATACAAACCATTTCTTGGCTGCACGTGTAGCTATGAATCAAATTTTTAGCTGCCTTATTAAGAAACCCAATAACCCCAACGGAGGCTAAAGATCTAAAGTTACAGTACAGCACCACAAAGATTTGGGGGGTTCATAAGCAAATAGTGAGCTAGACACCTCAACCCCACCCCCTGAACACTCCCATGCCTCGGACATCTATGGGGCCTTGGAGCGCCTCTTGGTTTAGGGTTATAGGGTTAGGGTTTAGGGTTTAGGGCTAGGGTTTAGGGTCTAGGGCTAGGGTTTAGGGTTTAGGGTTTAGGGTTTAGGGTTTAGGGTTTAGGGTTTAGGGTTTAGGGTTTAGGGTTTAGGGTTTAGGGTTTAGGGTTTAGCGGTGTAGGGGCTCAGGGTTTAGGACTTTCCCTCACCCGCCGAGGCCTTCTTGTGCGTCAGTAGCGCCGAGTTCTTGCCTCAGGACCCCCTAACCGAATTGAGCCCTACAAGCCTAAACAATAACCTTCTAGAATACTGGGGTTTAGGGTTTAGGGCTAGGATTTAGGGTGGGTTTAGGGCTTCGTGTTAGGGTTTCCCCCACCCCTCGAAATCCCAGGAGCGAGGGAGCAGGGTCTGGGGCTTGGAGCCCCAAAGCCCAAACCTTGGGATGTTCCCCTTATACTAGCAGTCCTTAGGGTTTAGGGTTTCAAGTTCAGGGTTTAGGGATTAGGGTTAATAGACTTAGAGTACCCCCTACTATAATCCCTACGAAGGACTGTTAGTACAAGGGGGAACATCCCAGACCTGACACCCCAAAGCTGAACAGTCAGGGTCTCGCACCTACCCCTGAGAGCTGACTGGGCGCGGTATGGAACCTAAACTCTGTAACCCCTGAAAACCATATCTGGTAGGTGTGTGGGGCCCTATAAAACCCATTTTTATGGCTTTAACAGGATCTAATCGGGGATTAAAGGGGAACAAAAATGAAAGAATAGAATGCCGTTCAAACCTACCCCTGTTTCGGGGGTCTAGGGTTTAGAGTTTCGGGACAAGCGGGGGGTTATGATATCGGGGTACCTTACTGAGGTCCTCATCTAGGTTGGCCCTCAAAAACCTCTCTCTCAAAAATGCTCATAAATACGATCCTCTGCAACCCAAGAAGAAAACACATAAAATGCCCCAAGGTCCTACCTAGTCATTATACGGGAATACCAACTACCCCTGACATCACCAACTGCAGATTCGGGGGGCATTTCGTGCAGGAGTAGCGCGTCTCACAGGTGAGGCAGTCCTTCGGCTTGCCAGTTCCAAGGGGTTTGCAGGGGGTTTACGGTTTAGGGTTTAGGCTTTTTAGGGTTTAGGATTTAGGGTTTAGGGTTTAGGGTTTGGGTGTTTAAGGTTTTGGGTTATTGGAGCTTCGGGGTCTAGGGGTGCAGGGTTTAGGGCTTCGAGGTTTTTGGATTTAAGAAGGGCTCCCAAATACAAGGGTACAACCTCGGGGTCCACGCTCGAGTCCCATGATATATCGGGTGTATGTACTCTTCTGAGCCCTCTGCTTGGAGGGAGGTTCATGGTACTTCATAACCCAATTATATCTGCACTTTCAACCCCCTCAAGTGCCCTAATGTGGTTGGGCAATAAGTGCAGTGCAGTTAGAATTGGGTTCTTAAGGACCATCAACCTCCAAGTAGACCGAAAGCAACCCCAAGCCTGAAGTCCGAAACCCTAGACACCCTAAACCCCGGAACCCCAATCCCTAAACCCCAAACCCCAAACCCTAAACCCCAAACCCTAAACCCCAAACCCTAAACCCTAAACTCTGAACCCTAAACCTTAAACCCTTAACACAAACCCTAAACCCTAAACCCCAAAGCTGCGGGCGGTCCCCGAGGCACTTCTGGCAGGTCCGTCCCTCGGTGGAGCCGTCGGGAGAATTCCTGCGCAAGGCCGTTTCGAGGAGGGCCCCTAAAAACCTCTTTGACCTTAGGGTTTATGGCTTAGGGTTTAGGGTCAAGGGGCTTAGATATCATCTGCTGAAGCACAATAATAAGGGAAGATATCAAGTATCCCAAGGGCCTGCCTAGTGTGAAGGGCTACGGATTCAGAGGTTAAGGGTTTAGAGTTCAGGGTTGGGGTGTTGGGTATTGGGTGGAGTTTGGGGTTTGGGGTTGTTTTTTTGGCTTAATTTAAGGATGAGGATCGGAACCTGCAATGCCGAAGCTTGAAACCCAACAGAGGAGGAACCCAGAACCATACGACGTTTCCCCAACACCAAAGAAAGGGCCTGAAACAAACTAGGACTTCATTTGCACGCGCACGGTTTCGGGTTTAGAGTTTAGGGTTTAGTGTTTAGGGTTTAGGGTTTCTTCTACAGCCTTCATGCTCCCTATCAAGCCCGAACCCCAAACATCCGAACCTTTCAATGCAGGCACGGCGCCATATGAAGGACTAGGTTGCTACCCTTAAGCGATCAAAGTTGGAAGAGTCAGGGTTTGGGATTAAAGGTGTCTGGTCGAGGGGTGCATGGGGCTTGTTCAGATTCGGGTTTAGGGTTTAGGGTTGAGGGTTGAGGGTTGAGGGTTTAGGGTTTAGGGTTTAGGGTTTTAGGGTTTTAGGGTTTTAGGGTTTTAAGGTTTTAGGGTTTAGGGTTTAGGGTTTAGGGACTGTTCCCTAGCGGGCGTCCTGGGGTAGTAGCCATCCGGGCATTGGGCTTCGCAGGTGAAATCAGGCGTGAGGTAGGCGCCACCGATGCACTTCCTCAAGCTGTAGGTTTAGGGTTTAGGGTTTAGGGTTTAGGGTTTAGGGTTTAGGGTTTAGGGTTTAGGGTTTAGGGTTTCGCAATCTTTGGTCCTTAACCTGCAAACCCACGGCCCCTATAACCCTAAACCCAAATCTTGAACCCTTATCCTAAACATAAAACCCTAAACCTGTATTCTATCAGAGTTGAGGCTTAGGGACTCTGTGTGGGGCTCCGGTTACGGCTTTAGGCTTTTGACTTGGTGCGCAGGGCTTCGGGCCCTGTTTAGGGTTCTCAGGATTCGACGAGTTCAGGGTTTAGGGTTTAGGGTTTGGGGTTTAGGGTTTAGGGTTGGCTACTGACAAGCCGGACAGCGTCAACGATGTGTGGCCCAAGGTGTAGAAATTTCGTGACGTGACGGCGCCTTAAGGTAGGAACATCTATTCCCCCTCCTTTGTCTTTGAGGGGTGGGTTCCACTGCCAGAAGTCGAGATTGTGCTGCCTTGTTAGCATTTTCCGTTCCAAGATACATCCTTGAACCTCTACCGGCATCAGCTGAACTGCCGTCAAAGGACTTACGCACAAACCCCCGCAAGCATTTCCAAACCCTAAACCCTGAACTAACCCTAAGCCTCAAAGCCTGTAAGCATTAAGCCCTAAACTCATTCAGAAAAAGAGCAGCCCTACCAAGCGTTTCTGAAAACCCTCAAACCCTACACCGTAAACTCAAGAGGACCCTTTTTGGTTTCAAGGGGCATAGAACGAAACCCAGGCTGTAAACCATTAGCCCTGCACCCTCAGCCCTACACCCTAAACCCCGTCATCAATTGACGCCCGATTTAGCCCAGCCGCGTGCAGAACTGGCCAGACTGGCACTCCCCGCCTCAGCAAGGCTTGCTTTAAGAACCCAACACCTACTTGCTTCCAGGCTTCCCATAAGCAACCGATAAGGGGCGTTTAAAGCAATAGCGGTTATGATAATAACCCAAAGAACCCTATCAGGGGTGTTATTGTCGTAACCTGCCCCGAGAAAGGTTTGGGGTTCTTAAAGTAGGGTTTAAGGATGTTTAAGGCCTCGACGACGGGAAACCGGGAATGTCTGAAGGAGTCAGCAGGGGAGTTCCGGTGGTTGGGTTTGCGGAAGCGAGGATGCAAGCTCTGTTGAAGAAAGCGCCGTAGCGGAAAACGGCCAACAAAACATCAACCGGGTGGACGCACCAAGCGGGGCGTGCAGGATAACCAAGCCTGCGGGGATCTAGTTTTAGGGTTTGTAAAAAACTCAAAAAATGTAAACCACCACAAAGCCTATAAGCCCTAAACTTTGGCCCTAAACCCTCAGCACTAGGCAACCCCCAATCCCCAT
The DNA here is from genome assembly GCA_905221605.1 of Symbiodinium natans. Lineage (NCBI taxonomy): Eukaryota > Dinophyceae > Suessiales > Symbiodiniaceae > Symbiodinium > Symbiodinium natans. The sequence continues at coordinate 1,062,544 of CAJNDS010002235.1, read as the reverse complement.
AAACCCCAAGACCCCTTAATTAAGGAGTATACCCCAATTCAGAATTCTGATCCTTAGTATAAACTCGGGTATACTCCTTAATTCCTTAATTTACACTAATTCAAGATAATGATCCTTGGTATAAATCAGGGTACATTCCTTTATTTAAGGGGTTTTGGAAGATCTGGTTATAAACCCTAAACCCTAAACCCTAAACCCTAAACCCTAAACCCTAAACCCTAAACCCTAAACCCTAAACCCTAAACCCTAAACCCTAAACCCTAAACCCTAAACCCTAACCCTAAACCCCAAGACCCATGCTCGCTTGCGGCCGCGGGGCAGTTGGCCGAACACGGCTGGCAGGTTCGGCCCCTCCTTGGGTTCAACGCTACTTGACTTAGGGAGATGTAGCCCTAAACCCTAAACAACCCTAAACTGAGTGAGCGCGGGGCCGTCGAGCAGGGCGAACGCACCGAAGGCGGCAGGCGAGGTAGCTCCGGAGCCAGAAGCCCTCCGGCGGGCGACGGAGCTCCAGTCCCGCAGGCAGCTGCGGGCTGCGCGGTGGACCCGGCAGGTCGCTGGCGAGAAACCCGTCAGGTCGCCCTAGAATGAGATACCCCAAACCTTCGGGTAAAACGCAGCAACCTCCTTTTGTGAGGTCTCTCAGGGCCCCTCCCAGAGGAGCCCCACCTCCAGCCGTGGTCGTTTTTCGTGGACCAGAGGAACCCAGAGCCTGTCCAGGCAGGCAGCCCAGCAATTTTCCTGCCTGGCAAGCCCCTGCCTGGAAGGCCCGCTCTGGGAGGCCCTGGAGGCCCCTGTCTGGGAGGCCCTACTGGGAGTGGCCCCTTCCTGCGAGGCTTTGTTTGGAGGCCCCTGCCTGGAGGGCCCCTGCCTGGGAGGCCCCTGAGGCCCCTGCCTGGGAGGCCCTGGGGCCCCTGCCTTGGGCGGCCCCTGCCTAAGACCCCTGCCTGGATTGATAGATATCTCCCTTGCAATGCCTAAGGGCTGCAACTTCAGGGTAGTTGATCTGCATCGATGCCGAGCTTTTAACCCAGTCAATGGACAAGAGAAAAATAACAAAAGCACGATCAGAGTTCAAAAAGAACCCTAAACCCGTAAAGGTTAAGGCGAGGGTGGAGCGCCAGCGGGGGTGGCCTGGGTGCTTTCAGCACCAGCGCGCCCACTCATTGAGACACCCTAAACCCTAAACCCTAGGGTTTAGGGTTTAGGGAGGCTTAGGGTTTAGGGAGGCTAAAGTTCAGGGAGGCTTAGGGTTTAGGGAGGCTTAGGGTCTAGGGTTTAGGGAGACTAGGGGATTTGGGGAGTTTAGGGGTTGGGTGCCAGGGTGTCGGGTGGGTTGAGGGTTCCAGGGTTTAGGGTTCTAGGGTTCTAGGGTTTAGGTTGTAGGGTTCCGGGGCATTGGGGCTTTGGGAGTTTTGCTTTGCTTTGGAGAAGGGGGTTCCGAAGTTCCATGAGCCACATGGTGCTAGAACCCGCCCGAAAGTAAGGACCCCTGAGCAAGCATCCTCAGCCCTAAAACCCTGAAACCTCATCGTGTTAACCCTACAGCCCTAAAAGAGTCCCAAGAACCTCAGAACCCCTATAAGGGTTTAGGGTTTTATAGGGTCATGCTCTTTAACGTGCGTTGAAAGCTTAGGGTGTGGGAGTTGCTTGAGGTTTAGGGTTTAGGGTTTTTTTTGATTAAGGCTTGAACCACACGTGTGACTTCGCAGCTGTCCCCAGGCTTTGATGGTGGTCATGCCACGGTGCAGGACCGCATCGTTTGGGTTTATGGTTTAGGGTTGAGGGTTTAGGGCTTAGGGCTTGGGGCTTAGGGTTTAGGGTTTAGGGTTTCCACTTAGGCCTCAGCAGACGGGCGAGAAACAAGGTGGACCTCAGGACACGAAACACAGCTGCACATTTTGAAGCACTGACATGCGTCCTACCAAGAGGGCCGCCACATAGTCGTTCGCTTTGCGCATCCGGCGCCCCAAACCCTAAACCCCTAACCCCTGAACCCTAAAACCCAAAACCCTACACCCTAAACCCGAAACCCAACCTCGATGCTGAACGTCCTGGAGCGCAGCATGGCAGAGGCGTCGCTGTCCGGGACTCCGTTCCAGGTTCGTCCCCTCGTCTACACCCTAAACCAGTAAACCCTAAACCCTAAACCCTACACCCAAAACCCTAAACCCTGAACCTCGAGCTCTAAAGACTTGCGTTCCCCCCAAAACGTTGAGTGCCGTGTGAATCATACCTATAAGGCCCTGAAACCCTAAACCCTAAAACCCCCAAGCCTCGAACAAGCCCCAAAGCCTTAAACCCCTAAAGCCTGAACCTTGAAAAACCCCTAAAACCCTAAACCCTGAACCCTAAAACCCTAAACCCTAAACCCAAAGCGACTAACACCTGAGCCCAACTCTAGACCCTAAAACCGTGAACCCTACGATCCTCAGCCCCTAAAGCCCTAGGAGCCCTAGCCCTAAGAAAATCTAAAGCCCAAAGCCCAAAATTCCCTAAAAGTGGGTTAGGGTTTAGGGTTTAGGGTTTAGGGTTTAAGGTTTAAGGTTTAGGGCAAAAGAAGAGTCGAGGCGCTCTGCTGTGCCCACCTCGAAGAAGCCCGAGGGGCACGTCGCGATGCAAGCCATGTCCTTGTAAGGTTTAGGGTTTTAGTAAACGGTTTTAGGGTTAAAGGTAGGGTTTCAGGGTTCAGGGTTCAGGGTTCAGGGTTCAGGGTTCAGGGTTTAGGGTCCAACCCTCGGATCAGGGTTTAGCTTGGGATGTTCCCCCCTTTACTCACACTCCTTGCTGGGGATGCCAATACGAGGTACTAATCCCTATTAAGGACTGTTAGTAAAAGGGGAACATCCCAAGGTCTAGGGTTTAGGGCCTTTAGGATTTAGGTCTTAGGTGTTTAGGTCTTAGGGCTCAAGGGTTCTGGGGCCTTCAATCCTCAGGTGCTTAGGATTCAACATTCTAGGTCCCAGAAGAAGCTGGGCAAAAACAAATTACGAATGCCTTTCTTTGCTTAGTGGCGTAAATAAAAGAGAATCTTACCTTGCCCCATTGATTGCAGACTCAGGTGTTGAGGATTTAGTGCCCTAAGCCCGACACCCCAAACCGTAGATCCAAACCCCAAATCCCTAAGCCATAAACGCTGAACGCCCAGCCACAAACACCAAACCCTAAACCCGAAGACCCGAAAACCCTAAACCCCGAACCCGAACCTTACCCCAAAATAACCCCAAACCCTCAACCCTAAGTCCTAAGCCCCAAACCCCAAAAACCCCAAACCCTAAACCCCAAACCCCAAAACCCAAACCCTCAAAAACTAAAAACACCAAAACCCCAAACCCCTAAACCCCAAATCCCAAGTTGATGCCCAAGATGCTCTTCCTGACGGCTGCTAAACCCCAACGACTTCACGGCTGATGCTCATTATGCTCGCCCGGCCGGCTGCTGCAGTTGATGCCCATGCTTGCCCGGACCCCAACGACCTCACGGTGATGCTCACGACGCTCGCCCGGCCGGCTGCTTAACCCAAGCCCTAAACCCTAAACCCTGATGTTGCGCCCGGTTGAGTATTGTTACCCGCTACTAATCGAAGTTCCGCCAAACATTATTCGGGACACCTCTATTGAAATGGTTACCCGCAATTATTCCCCTCCCGCCTGAGGCCCTAGTTTAAGTTTTTAGGGGGTTTAGGGTTTCCTAAACCCTAAACCCTCAACCCTCAAGGGGTTTAGGGTTTCAGGATTTTAGGGTTTAAGGGTTTCATTCAGGGCCTTGTTGCAGGATTTACGGGGGCTTCGCAGGTTCGGGCCGAGTGCTGAGGCTAAGTACTCGACAAGTCTCTGAACATTGGCCCCGTTCAGGGTTTAGGGTTTAGGGTTTGGGGTTTGGGGTTTAGGGTTTAGGGTTTAGGGCCTCAACCCCTTTCGAAACCTACACTCCCAAGCTCCTGCACAAAGCAAAGCCCTATGCAGCCCTCAACCCTATGAACCCTGTGCACCCTATAAACCCATGAACCCTACTTAGCCCCAAACCCCAAATTCTAAACCCTCAACCCTAAATCCCAAATTCTAAACCCTATCCTGGTCTATAAACCCTAACCAGGTTGCAGCCAAGGTTCCGCGCTGAGGTACGTGTTGTACTTGCACTCGGTGCACCTGACCAGCTAATATAGGGGTCGGAATAATTTAATTACTGATAGTATTCCCCCTTAGGGTCCCTTTACAAATATACTAGAAAAACCCCCCCAAAACCCCATTCCAACTTTTTCAGGCCCCTCTATTACGGTCTGCGCTTTAGGCTTAGGGTTCAGGGCCTTTTCTGCCTCCTCCACGACAGACTTCCGGGTTTTCGGATCAAAAAGCCAGACCCCAAAACCTAAAGCCAGGGGATTCCTACCTCGGACCCTTTAATGCCCTTCAGGAGCCGTCACAGGGTATATAATAGGGTTTAGGGGTTAGGGTTTAGGGGCTAGGGTTTAGGGTTTAGGGTTTGGGGTTTAGGGTTTAGGGTTTGGAGGGTTGCCATCACATAGAGCCGGAGTGTACCAGAGACTCCACAGAGACAGGCATGGTGTTGGGTTTTTTTGGCTTCGGGTTTGGGATAAAGCTTGGGATGATCCCCCTGATAATTACTAGCAGTTCTTTATAGGATTATAATCGGGGGTACCATAACTTCGATTAAGGACTGTTAACTCCCTAAACCCCCAACATCCTGAAACCTGAACCCTAAACCCCAAAAACCCAGCCTCTGCGGCGAGGAGCAGGAGTAGCAGTTCTCCGGGCAGTCTACGCACTCCTGTGGGCTTCAGGCCTACAGAGTCTGGAGTTTATCATCAATGACAAGAAGAAAAGTCCAAGGGATGGGGTTAGGGTTTAGGGTTTAGGGTTTAGGGTTTAGGGTTTAGGGTTTAGGGTTTAGGGTTTAGGGTTTAGGGTTTAGGGTTTAGGGTTTAGGGTTTAGGGTGCAGGGTTTAGGGGTTTAGGGGTTTAGGGGTTTAGGGGTTTAGGGGTTTAGGGGTTTAGGGGTTTAGGGGTTTAGGGGTTTAGGGGTTTAGGGGTTTAGGGACCCTTTAGCAGGGACCTCAAAAGGAATGTAGGGGCGACTTAGGCATAGGGGCCATTTCTACAAGGCATATATGGTCATGGAGACTAAGGGCCCCTCCCAGTCCCTCCACATATCCCTTTTGCAGAGTGGTACCCTAACCTAGACCCTGTGATATTGGGGCTCTCAGCCCGAAGAAAGACTCCAAAACCCTTCCCCTTGGAGTCCGGGTCGGGTTGAAGGTTCTGGGTCTTGGGGTTTAGGGCTTAGGGACCCTAGCCCCTAAACTCATTGGGTGCAAGGTTTAGGGCCGTTTAGGGTTATAGGGTTTAGACCTAAAATGGGGGGGCTACTGTCGGGCCCCTAAACCCTAAACCCTAAACCCTGAACCCTGAACCCTGAACCCTAAACCCTAAAGCCCCTGAGACCCCGGCTCCACCGATGTAGTTCCCGGGCGCCTGCGCGCCGTCCATGCCACGCCTCCCAGAAAAGCGGAGGGAATATATTGGGAGGTTTAGGGTTTAAGGTTTGGGGTTTGGGGTTTGGGGTTTAGGGTTTAGGGTTTAGGGTATAGGGTTTGGAGTTGAGGGTTTAGGGGTTAGGGTTTAGGAGTTAGGAGTTTAGGGGTTTAGGGGTTTAGGAGTTTGGGAGTTTAGGGCTTTAGGAGTTTAGGAGTTTAGGAGCTTAGGAGTTTAGGGGATTAGGAGTTTAGGAGTTTAGGAGATTGGGATTGGGATTTCTTAGTAGGGATTCTGGTACCCCCTATGAAGAATCCCTATCAAGCACTGTTAGTCTAAGGGGAAACATGCCAAGTTTAGGATCAGCAGTTAGGGCTTAGGGTTTCAAGGGACTAGGGAGGTTGAGGGTTTGGGGGCTTAGGATGTGGGGTATAAAAACCTTAGGCAAGTTGATTTGAGCTGCAGGGCTTTCCAAGATTCTGAAGATTAACCCCCCCCCCTCCCCAACCCCAAAGACCCCTGAACCAGACCCAAACCTAAACCGAAACCCTACACCCTAAACCCTAAGCCTACACCATAAATCGCGGCCCTGAGCTCTACACTCCCTCGGGCCCCCGTTTCGGGTTTCAGGCTTGGGGTGTAGAGACATCCCTGCACCATAGGGGCCTGAACTCCTAAACCCCAGAAACTCAGCAGACTCCTTAAACCCTAAACCCTACACCCTAAACCCTTAGATTCCTTTAAACAGGGTCCCCAAACCCAAAGGGTACAACCTTAGGGGGTCCAAGGTCTGACTAGTCCAGGAACCCTAAACCCCTAAACCCTACGCCCCAAACGAAGAAATCTCCAGTAACCTAAACCCTAAACCCTAAACCCTAAACCCTAAACCCTAAACCCTAAACCCTAAACCCTAAACCCTAAACCCTAAACCCCAATTTCAATGGATTGCTGGGTGCCTAGGGAAGGTTCCCACCGGGCAAAGCGCTTTGGGATGGCAGGCGCCATCGTAGAGGTAGAAGTCGTTCTGACCTCGGGGGTGTTTCGGGGGGTGTTTAGGGTTTAGGGTTTAGGGTTTAGGGTTTAGGGTTTAGGGTGTACGGTTTTGGGTGTTGGGTAGAAGTCGTTCTGACCTCGGGGTTCTGTCCGGGTGTTTTTTTTTTTTTTTTGGGGGGGGGGGGGGGGGGTTGGAGATTTTGTAGGGGCTGATTAGGCTTCGGGTTAAGGGTTCGGCGTGTAGGGCTTAGGGTTTAGGGCCCTGAACCCTAAGCCCTAAACCCTAGTTTTCGAGTTCTCGCCGCCAGAGAAAATGCCGGGGCAAACCATGTCTACAGTTTAGGGTTTAGGGTTTAGGGTTTAGGGCAGGAAAGGTAGGCGCCCGAAACACATCGCATCTAAGTTCATGTGCGACGCATTTACGGTTTGGGTTTAGGGCTAGATGGATATATTATAGTACAGGATGAATACATGTATACTGGTTTCAATATGCATATACATATATATATATGTACACACACACACATGCACAAGCTACGGGTGTTTGCATCCTGCGCAAGACACATTGACATCAGAAGCAACCCTAAATCCTGCCCACGAGAAATGCACGACAAAATCGACGCAGAGCCGAGGGAACTTAGCAAGCAAGTAGTAAAAGTTGAGGGCTTAGGGTAAAAAAAACTACGGCAACTGATCCTATTTGTGGCCTGACATAAGACAGCTCACTAAGTTCTCTGAGCCTCTCACGGTACACCTCCCAAACCTTCCACTGTAACCCGAAGGGCCCCAGAGGCCCTAAAGGCCCTGAACCTTAGAGGCCCTAAACCCTGAAAGGCCACCCACCCCCAAAGGCCATACTTCCTCAAACCTAGAAGCCCTAAAATCCTAAACTCTAAAGGCCCTCAAGCGTACTTGGAGGTTCATGGTACCTACTAACCCACTTGTGAGCCACGATTGTGTTAATGTAGCGGGTACCATGAAGCTCCACGTGCAACCCTAAACCCTAAGCCCTAAACCCTAAACCCTCCAAAGCTGGGCTCCCGGGCAGGACTCGGCCACCAGGGTCAGCGACGGGTCAGGATCTGTTCCCTGGGCTGAGTCAGAACTTTACGGTCTACCTTCTGAGCTTGGGTTTAGGGTTGAGGGTTTAGGGCTTATAGCTTTAAGGAACCCCGAAAACTTAACGGTTTAGGGTCTAGGGTTTAGGGTTTAGGGTTTAGGGTTAGGGTTTAGCGTTTAGGGTTTAGGGTGGATTGTGAGGGGTCATCAGAAGGCGAAGGCTATTGGGCCGAACGGTTGAACCCTAATCCTGATTCTTATGCCCTAAAGCCTGAGTCCTGAATGCAAAACACCAATCCCTACATCCCTAAACCCTAAACCCTAAACAATCCATACATCCTGAATCCTGAATACTACTACTACTACTACTACTACTACTACTACTACTACTACTACTACTACTACTACTACTACTACTACTACTACTACTACTACTACTACTACTACTACTACTACTGCTACGGTGCAACCCTATGGTTTGCCCGCGCTTGTTTTTGGAAGGTACATAAAACATGCGCAGGCGCAGCGTTTCTGGCCTTTGCCGGCCTTTCAACAGTGTTCTTTTTTTCGTTTTTTTTCTTCATAAACGACGACCCTCTGCGGGTTTCCCTGCGTTCCGGACTTCGCAGAACCCTATGGTTTGCCCGCGCGCGCGTCTTACGGTTTGGGCTTTGGAGTGTTTCAGGCACGAGTCCAGCACGAGGGCTTCGGTGTTTTGTCGTCCTGGGCTTCAAGGAAATAACACTGCTTTCGGGCGTGGGTTCAGGGTTGAGGCGTAAGACAGTTTACGGTTTGCCCGCGTCTTCTGCTTGTGGGCAACGAACAGCCAAAGCCTAAACCTTAAACTCCAGAAGTTCTTGGTCCTATTTCATAGCTCAGGATTTCGCAGACGACTCGTCTTGTGGCCACTACACTACTGACGCAGTCCCGTGCTTGTTGGGTCGCGCGGCCACAGGTCCGCGGTCTGCAGAGGCGGACACGGCCCTGGCATACGGGAAGCGGGGCGCAGACGCTGGCCACCTGCTTCGGAGGCAGAAAGAAAGCCTCCTCAGCGAGCTGCCCAGCGTCTGCGCCCCGCTTCCCGTATGCCAGGGCCGTGTCCGTCTCTGCAGACCGCGGACCTGTGGCCGCGCGACCCAACAAGCACGGGACTGCGTCAGTAGTGTAGTGGCCACAAGACGAGTCGTCTGCGAAATCCTGAGCTATTAAATCGGATCAAGAACTTCTCGAGTTTAAGGTTTAGGCTTTGGGCTGTTGGGTGCCACATGGTTCATGCTGACATGCTGCGGCAAGAGCTGATTCAAGCATGCTTGTCCAAACCCATGCTTGACCACTGTGTGTGGGCAAACCACCCGGTTGGGGCGTACTACTACTACTACTACTACTACTACTACTACTGGTACAGGTGGGGGTTGGCTTGAAGTACCCCCGCAGACCTCGGGGGTAGGCCCAGGGGGTAGGCCTACTAGGCCTGCCCCCACTTTGGTAGGCGGACTCCAGAGCCGCCCCTGCCCTAGCAGGGCCCAGCCCAGACCCACCTCCAGCTCGGGGCAGCCTAGAGGCGGAGTCATATGCATATATATATATATATGTATATATATATATATATATATACATATCTCTCTATATATATACATACACATATATCTATATATATATATATATATGTATATATATATATGTGTATATATATATATACACATACACACATGCGTATAGGGTTTAGGGTTTGGGGTTTCGGGTTTAGGCTTGACCCCCTTCCCTAAAACTAGGGTATAGATGGATTCCAATTCAAAGGCCCTGCAAATTGCAGGAGGCTTAGGGTTTCCCGCAACCCAGAGCAAGAACTCCATTTTGCGGACCACGAAATTAGAGCAGCGAATCACTGACTTTGGGTCTGGGGTCTCCGGTCCTATTGGGGTCAGGGCTTAGGGTTGTACGGCACTGCTGTCATCTCCGCAAACGCCGTTCTTGAGCTGATCTTGTACGGCACTGCTGTCGCCTCCGTAATCATCACGGCCCCAGGTCACCACAGATCCGTCAGCCAAAATCACAGCAAACGCCCGTTCAGAAGCTTGCACCTGCTGCACGTTCTTGAGCTGATCTTGTACAGCACTGCTGTCGCCTCCAAATTCATCAACGCCCCAGGTCACCACAGATCCATCAGCCCGGATCGCAGCAAACGCCATTGGAGAAGCTTGCACCTGCTGCGCGTTCTTGAGCTGATCTCGTACGGCACTGCTGTCACCTCCGCATTCAGCATTCCCCCAGGTCACCACAGATCCATTAGCCAAAACCGCTGCAAACGCTTCACTAGAAGCTTGCACCTGCTGCACGTTCTTGAGCTGATCTTGTACGGCACTGCTGTCGCCTCCGTCTTCAGCATCGCCCCAGGTCACCACAGATCCATCAGCCAAAATCGCAGCAAACGCCCGTTCAGAAGCTTGCACCTGCTGCACGTTCTTGAGCTGATCGTGTACCGCACTGCTGTCGCCTCCAAATTCATCATGGCCCCAGGTCACCACAGATCCATCCGCCAAAATCGCAGCAAACGCCCGAGTAGAAGCTTGCACCTGCTGCACGTTCTTGAGCTGATCTTGTCCGGCACTGCTGTCGCCACCATGGCGAGCATCGCCCCAGGTCACCACAGATCCATCAGCCAGAATCGCAGCAAACGGCCTGATTGGAAGCTTGCACCTGCTGCACGTTCTTGAGCTGCCCTTGTACGGCACTGCTGTCGCCTCCGCGATCAGCAGCACCTCAGGTCACCACAGATCCATCAGCCAAAATCGCAGCAAAAGCCCAACAGGAAGCTTGCACCTGCTGCACGTTCTTGAGCTGACCTTGTACGGCACTGCTGTCGGCTCCAAAACTATCATCGCCCCAGGTCACCACACATCCATCGCCCAAAACCGTAGCAAACGCCCCATTAGAAGCTTGCACCTGCTGCGCGTTCTTGAGCTGATCTGGTACGGCACTGCTGTCGCCTCCGTATTCATCATGGCCCCAGGTCACCACAGATCCATCCGCCAGAATCGCAGCAAACGCCCCTTTCGAAGCTTGCACCTGCTGCACGTTCTTCAGCTGATCTTGTACGGCACTGCTGTCGCCTGCAGCGTCAGCAGCGCCCCAGGTCACCACAGATCCATCACCCAGGATAGCAGCAAAGGCAGCAGAGGCGCCTACTCCTTTTGAAGCTCTGATTTGAACCTGTCCGACTTTGAGGGTCAGCACGTCATTGTGTTGTAAACGTGCTCGCTTCACTGTACCTGAGGCCAGCGCCTCCCCAGAGGTAGTCAGCAGCCTTCCCTTGCCAACTCTTAGAGCGCCCTGGGCTCTTTGGCACAAGCAGGTGACGGACTCTTCTGGCTCCGTTACCAAAGCCACGCTTGCGCCACTCAGGAGGTGCACATGGACTGAAATCGACATGAAAGGGACCCTAGGGCTTAGGGCTATTGGGCTGCTTAGGATGTAGGATTTAGGGTCCTGTCTAAGGGTCCCTCCCAGGCGGTTTAGGGTTGAGGGTTTAGGGTTTAGGGTTTAGGGGCTCACAGAGAATTTCCCTTAAAAGGCTGCTGTGGCACTGGGGAGCCCCAAGGTCGCGTGATGGCGCAGGGATTGTTGGCTAAACGCTAAACCCTAAACCCAAAACCCAAAACCCTAAACCCTTCACGAAACGATGGCAAGCAGCGAATATGGGTTTTGGTTCTAGGATGTAGGGCTTTACTAGGGCCTTTGCCCTCCGCTTTCCGCTGGGAGCCTTGTGTCATGATTCACGCGTGACAAAACACATGGGAGAAAGAAACCCGCAGCAACCTGAGTTGAACTTGGGTTGAACTGGGTCAACAAGCAAATGGGGGGGGCTGCTGACAACAACAAGCAAATGGGGGGTTGTTGGGAACAACAAGCAAATGGGGGGGGGGGGGGGGGGGCCTTGCACCCCCAACCCCCCCCGCTTTTCGGGAACAACAAGCAAATGGGGGGGCTGCGCCCCCCCCCCCCCCCCCCCGCAACCCCGCCGCTTTTGATTACGTCAGAAAATTTGCTGCCATTTAGATATTCGAATAATAAACACAAGAAACAAAAAACAAGAAAGGAGTGGGGTGGAATTTAGACTTCTTCTCTACTTCTCTACGTATTCTCTACTCCTCTGATTTGCGAAGAATGAACACAAGAAACAAAAACAAGAAACGAGGGAGAGAAGGAGAGAATAGGTCTAAATTCCACCCCCCCTCGTTTCTTGTTTTTGGCTCTTGTGTTCATTATTCGAAAATTAGAGAATAAGTAGTGAAGAAGAGAACTAGTCTAAATTCCACCCCCTCGTTTCTTATTTTGTTTCTTGTGTTCCTTATTCGAGAAGTAGAGAATAAGTAGTGAAGTAGAGAATTAGTCTAAATTCCACCCCCCTCGTTTCTTATTTTGTTTCTTGTGTTCATTATTCGAATATAGGAGGAGTAGAGAATAGAAAATAGTTTAAATGACAACATGTGTTTTGTTTCTTTTGTTTCTTTTGTTCAACTCAAAAATCAGAGGAGTAGAAAATGACTCCAAGTTTCGCCTTCTCTACTTAGTCACTACTCCGGGGTGGGGGGTGGAATTTAAACTTATTCGCCGCTTCCTCTCCTTAATCCTACTACTGGGGCATCCTAGTAGTTGAAACTACTGGGATTTTCGGGTTTTGTCAGGGAGGTGTTCGGGCTGGAGCGTTAGGACCTAGGGTGTGAGACTCAAGCTTCGAGGACTTTGTGTAGGGGTTGTGCAGCAGACAGTACGACCCCGAAGGGCTCGCCGTAGGTCCATGCATTCGGGCCGCTGCTGCAGGGTTTAGGGTTTAGGGTTTAGGGTTTAGGGTTTAGGGTTTAGGGTGTAGGGTTTAGGGTTTAGGGGTCGCCTTGCTGCAACTCCTCCTGCACGGCAGCATAGAGAAGCTCGTTCTGGCAGGCAAAGCCCCATCCGAGGTGAAGCAGAAATTCTGAAGTAAGGCACGAGCGCCCTTTTCCAAGCATGCCCTTCCAGAGCGGTCTGCAAATAGAGTGGGAAGGTAGAAGCTCACCTGCTCCCGAGAAGCAACGTTCTTTTAACGAGAACGCCGGCATGGGCAAACTCAACCAATCAGTCCGGCTTCTGGGAGACAGGGAGACACGGCAGTGGGATCTGCCAAGGTGGTTTAGGGCTTCGGGGTAAGGGGGTAAGGGTTTAGGATTTGGGAAGCAGGGGCCCCTAAAGCTGCCAAGGTGTTTTAGGGCTTTTTGAGTTTTTCTCGTGCTTGGAAATCAGGGACCCTAAGCCCAAAACCCTAATCTCGGGTTCGGGTAGGAACCCTAAACCGCGCGGGGGGGGGGGGCGGGGGGGGGGGTAGGGGATGGTCTAAAAGTATGGCACCCTGTCAGGGTTTAGGGATCAGGGTTTCTGTCAGGGACCGGAACTTGAAAACTACACATGGCTTCTCAAGATTCGCTTGGTACTCCTAAGACCAGAACCCTGAACCCTAAACCGTAAACCCTGAACCCTAAAACCCTAAACCCCCAAAACCCTTTCTTGAGGACTCTAAAGGCACCGCGTGCGTGTATCTGCGAGCCTGATAAGCGTTGAAAAATTAGCAGGTGGAGCTGAAGGACCAGCGGGCTCGAGCCAAGAACAAAACCCGAAACCCCAAAACCCTAAGGTTTAGGGTTTAGGGTTTAGGGTCTAGGGTTTAGGGATTAGAGTTTAGGGTTAAGGGTTAAGGGTTTAGGGTTCAGGCCCTAAGCCTCAGCGGAGGCTTTATTCGGAGCCATCCAGAGTGGGCGCAGGGGTACGAGTAGTCGATTGCTCTTTCCGATTGCCGTTGCAAGTGCTTGGCTCTGTCTCGATAGGCGCCTTCTTTCATGGTTTCGGGTGTAGGTTCAGGGGCGTTTGGGCGTACTTCGGGGTTTCGGTTTTAGCCCTGGGCCCTACTTAATCGTAGTTCCCCGCAGAGCGGCCACCTTTGCGTTCGGCGAGGAGCAGGCGTAGTCGTTAACCCTGCCGCGCTTGGAGGTTTGTGGGTAGTTCGAAAGGGGCGGTTAAGCATAAGAAGGGTTGGGGACTCTTGGCAGCCCAGCAGCCATATTATAATGATGGTACCCCTTTTGGGCTGGTTACTGTAGAAGGGAACCTTGAACCAAAAACAGGGAAACGGGTACCACTGGGCTGCCGAGGGGATCCAGGGTTTTGTCTAGAGGTGGGCAACTAGAGGAACGAGAGGTAAAACTGCCTGGTTCAAGCCGTCTTTGGAGCACTCGTCACCCTGCTTAGAAACTACACCTGAACCTGAAACTATCTCCGTCTTCTCTAAGACTTTATTTAGCCCTAAAACTAAACCGAATCCGAAACTCTACACAAACCCTGAAGAGCAATTCGTTTGGGGGTTGTGGGTTTCGGTTTAGCGCATTGGAGTTCTTGGGCTCGGTTGGGCGACGCGGCATTGAGGGGAGACTTTTGCGGCATCTCGCTGGAACTCGCCAGGCTCTCAGCGCACAACCCGTGGAAACTGCCCAGTATGGTAATCTTGCTCATGTGGGGGGGTTTCCGAAATAAGGGGTACCATATTGCGGTCCTTAGTATACGGGAATCCTACTATGTGGGGTCTATATTGGGGTTCCTTATCTTCGTAAACCCACATGTTTCGTAGTGCTGTTGCTCGTATTTCCCAGTTGCAAAGTCACTCAAACGATGCCCCAGATGCATCTCTCTTGTTCAATCTCGTTCCTTGATGCTCGGCACCCTAGACCCCAGGCCCTCTTTATACCCTCTTGTGCCCTATAAACCCCTAAAACCCTAAACCCTGTAAACCCTACCCCATAAACCCTATCCAAAAAAAAAACAGCAGGGCATAATACCATAAACCCGAAGCTCTGCTGTAAACCCTAAACCCCCAAAAACCTCAATCTTGAATATTCGGGGGATGGGGGTTTTGCGAGCCCGGCGAGGTGGAGACACGAGAGGTGCTTCGAGCTAGGTGTTTTTGCAAGGCTTAGGGGGGTAAAGAACTCAGACTGTTTGGAGTTTAGGGTTTAGGGTTTAGGGTTTAGGGTTTAGGGGGGGTTTGGGGCTCTCGGGCAAAAGGGCTGGGGATCCAGGGATTCGAGTTTACGGGAACCGGATTCCTATGAGGGCGCTTGTTTCATAGGAGCAAGGGTTTAAAGCCCTTCGGTGTGGCGTCTTACTAAGTTTCGAAGGGCCCAAGCCAATTCATGCAGGCCCCGATATCCTGGGTGTTTGAGTAAACTCTGAACCCAAAACTCTCAACTCTCGACTCTTACGCGCAAAACCCGAAGCCCCAAACCCGAAGCCCTCCCTGAACCCTAAACCCTAAACCCCAAGCCCTGAACCCTAAACCCTGAACCCTAAACCCTAAACCCTGAACCCTACACCCTAAACCCTAAGCCCTAAACCCTAAACCCTAAACCCTAAACCCTAGGCCTGCAGCTGCGACAGTGGCGCCCCTCACCTTGCCACTGCGGTACCTCGAGTTCAGGTTGCGGGCCTTTGGGGTCTTGAGGGTCTCAGGTTCTTAGGGCTTTAGGTTTAGGGCTTAGGGCTTAGGGCTTAGGGCTTAGGGTTCAGGGTTTGGGGTTTGGGGTTTAGGGTTTAGGCAGGGCTTTGTGAAGGGCTTTGGGACTTGGGGGCTTTAGGACGTTCTATGGGTCTCCCACAATCTTAAACTTCAAATTCTGAACGGTTCAGGTTTTCGGGTTTCGGGTTTAGGGCTTGCCCAAAAATAACCCTCAACCCTGAGGTTTGGGGTTCGGGTTTAGGGTTTAGGGTTTAGGGTTTAGGGTTTAGGGTTTAGGGTTTAGGGTTTAGGGTTTAGGGTTTAGGGTTTAGGGTTTAGGGTTCATGCAGCTGCAATATCAAGATTGCACGCAGTCAGCTGAGCATCTCCATCGCACACACTGTGAAAGAACGTGCGCCAGGCGGTTTTCACAGCCACTCTCTCATTCTTCCAGGCGTCCATCATGCAAGACAAGTCGATTTCGTGCTCTGCAAGCCAAGCCTCAATGAGAAGCATCTGCTCTTCAAGCCTTGCCATGATCAGGGTTCCTGGAGCTCTCCAGGAGGTAGACAACGCCCACCAGCCATGGATCGAGGAGCAACACTGCCCGGAATGACTGTACCTGGAAATACATGTCTAGACATAGACATAGAACACAACGTATGTGCATACATACATATAAATGAATTTTTGTATGTATGCATATGTATATATATATATATGTATGTATGTAGGTATGTTTTTTCAGCCTGGCTGCTTTCTCAGCAGCATTTCATGTGGCTTCTGTAATTGTACAGAGGGTTCGGGGGGGGTTCCCGAAAACTTGAACCTTAAACCCCCTCTACACCACAATTCCCTGACTCTGCTGCAACTGCTTCAAGGTTTTGCTTAGGATCGAACCGATTGTAAGTGCGGCACAAGGGTCTAGGGTTTTCTAGGGTTTAGGGTGTAGGGTTTATGGTTTAGGGTTACAGTAAGGTTTCGGGTGTCGGTTTTCTATGGTTGGGAGTTTGGGGTTTAGGGTTAGGGGTTTGGGCTCTGGGCTTTTAGGGTTAGGATTCAAGGTTCAGGGTTCCAGGGTTCAGCGGAAGCAAATAGGCCCCCAACCTTACAGCAAACCCCAAACCTTAAAGCGTAACTAAACCCTGAACCCTGAACCCTGAACCCTGAACCCTGAACCCTAAACCCTAAACCCTAAACCCTAAACCCCAAACCCTAACAGTGTTGGGTTTCCAAAGGGCGACCGCGACACCCTGAACCCTGAACCCTACGAGGTTTATGGTACTTCATAACCCAATTAGGGTTTAGGGTTTAGGGTTACAAACCCAATTATAACCACATTAGGGCACTTGCGGGGCTTATAACCGAGTTACAAGTACAGTGATAACTGCATGGGTGATAATACCATGAACCTCCCGGTAAACAAGCCGCAACAGGGGTTTAGGGGTCAGGGTCATGCTGCCAGCGCCCGACCCCAAACCAAAGGCAGGGATCCGACAGGTGAGGTTTAGGGTTTGGAGTTTCGAGTTTGGATTTTAGGGTTGAAGGTTCAGGGCTTATATAACTTACAAGGTTTTAACCCCAAACCCTAAACCCTAAACCCTAAACCCTAAACCCTTTGTGTGGTTTTTGGGGGTTTAAGAATGTGACCCCGCCTCGACCTCATAGTAATGCACTGGGCACGACCTGAGCACGGGACACCCGAGATCCCAAACCCTTAAACCCTTAGGGTTTAGGGTTTAGGGTTTAGGGTTTAGGGTTTAGGGTTTAGGGTTCCTGGTTCCCAAACCCAAACCGCTTAGCCCACATTCAACCCAAAGCCCCCATGAACCCCGAACCCCCAAACGCCCTAAAGCTTTTAGGGTTTAGGGTTTAGGGTTTAGGGAAACCCCTAAACTCCTAAACCTTAAACCCCCCGCCCCCGCCCCCCCGATCCGAGCCATAAGTAGGAAGTGAACCCCAAAATCCCAATGAAATACAGCCTAAATGGGGTTTAGGCTTTAGGGCAAGCCCTAGAAAGTGTTACAGCCAACTCCCTAAAACACATAGGCTCCAATCACCCCTCGCCCCCAAAACCTTACCCTGAACCCTAAACCCTAAACCCTAAACCCTAAACCCTAAACCCTAAACCCTAAACCCCTAAACCCCTAAACCCCTAAAGCCCTAAACCCTAAACCATAAAGCCAGCTTTTCGGATCCAACAGTTCGAAGGGCCTGCTGATTTAGGATCACTCCTTCAGGGCTCGGGTTGACAGCCAGGGCCGTGGCAAGGCGGGGTTTCGGGTTGAAGGCTTAGGGTTTAGGGTTTAGGGTTTAGGGTTTAGGGTTTAGGGTTTAGGGTTTAGGGTTTAGGGTTTAGGGTTTTGGGGAACAACCCAACCTAAAGCTTGCATAGCCGAAAGCCTAAACCCCAACAAAACACATCGAGCCGGCCCCAGAGCCTGAGCCCCCTAAGGTCCTGGCTTCATACAACTGCCCTGGTGCAGGTAGTAGAAGTTCTTGCACTCCTCACACACCTGCCAGAATCGGGGGTCAGGGTTCAGGGATCGGGGTTTAGGGTATGATGTGAGGCTTGGCTGTTGCGAGCTTGGGGCCCTGAACCCTAACCCTAAACCCTAAACCCTAAACCCTAAACCCTGAACCCTAAACCCTAAACCCTAAACCCTAAACCCGAAAGGGCTTTCACCGCCCGCTGGTTTAGGGTTGAGGGTTGAGGGTTTAGCCCTGGGCAGCCGCACCCAGGCTACTGTTTGCTTAAGAACCCCAAAAGAATAAAAAATGATAATCCCTATGATTACCCTTAATAAGGAAGATTATGTGCTGCTATTTTGGGGGTTCTTAAGCAATTAGTAGTAGGTGGCAGAGGGTGGGAACCCTGTCAGACCTGGGTTCCGTGGACTGCTCCTCGGCGGGCGGGGTGGGGTGAATCCCCGGCAAACAGCTCGCTTTGCGTGCTCTAAACCCTCAACCCTGAACCCTGAACCCTGAACCCTGAACCCTAAACCCTAAACCCTAAACCCTAAACCTGCCCACAGAGAGGGGAGGAATCATGGGCGAGGAGTTGGGCCACCGCCGGCCGCCGCGGCTACTAAGAAAGTATTTGAGCACTTCCCATTCAGTGGGCTTCCAGGCATAGTTTTAGGGGTTTAGGGGTTTAGGGGTTTAGGGTTTAGGGTTTAGGGTTTAGGGTTTGGGGTTTGGGTTTAGCGTTTAGGGTTTAGGGGTTTAGGGCTTAGGGTTCAGCAGTTCTGAGCGTGAAGAGTCTAGTCCAGCCATTCTCAGGACCAATACCCACCCGCCCAAAGAATCCCACCACATCCGAACACATTTCCCCTAAGCCCATGCCCTACATCCCGGTCCCACGAAAAAATGACCATTGCCCACGAAAAAATGGCCATTGCCCACGAAAAATGGCCATTGCCCACGAAGAAATGACCATTGCCCACGAAGACCATAGGGTTTAAATACTATACTGACAAGAGGGTTCAGGTAGATTTATGCCAGGACCGCATATGTGCCTTGCCAATTTCTGTGGTAGGGTTGCCCGACGCTATACCTGCCCCCCACTCCCCTAAACCCAAACTCTGCAAGCAAAACCCTTTAGTGCTTGAGGTTGCGGGTGTAAGTTTGAGGTCGCAGGCAAACCCAACAAGCCACTCAGTAACTCTACCCACCTGTTGGACATAGCAGGATTTGGGATTTTGGGGCCTCTCCGAACAGCTACTACAGCCACTCAAGAATCTCTTTGCTGCTTCCACGATGTCCTTCGCAACGGTGATGTCTTTGCTCTTTTTTTCATCGTGCCTCCCCTGCGGCTTTTGTGGCTGTCGGGACCGCCAAGGCCATCTCTGCGCCATTTTCTCCCATCACAAGACTCTAAAGGGCTCAGGGTTTAGCGTTTAGGGTTATTCTGAACCCTGAACCCCAAACCTGATTCCCTTCCAGCTGCCAATGAATGACGGCATCAGAAGTGGCCTGCTTCTGGTACGTATCATGGGTTCGCCTACTACCCCCCCCTCTATGCTACACCCCCCCCCCCCCCATAATGAAGGCTATCTAGGGATCATTAAGAGTAATCAAGGTTATTGAAGGGTTGACCCTAAGGGGGGTGGGGGGGGGGGGGGGGGGGTTAGTATAGTGGGGGTAGCAGGGAAACCCACACCGCTCCGGTCCTTCAAGAACAACAAGCCTGATCGATTAAAAACCTTAGAAGGCCCCCCCTAAAACCCCACAAGTCCTACTAGCCCCATAAGACCCTCCACACCTCAACCATGTAGCCCAGACCCTCAAAAAGCACCCAAATTCCCTAAACCCTAAACCCTAGTCCCTAAACCCTAAACCTTAAACCCTCAACACCAAACCGCAGTGAGCCCTGAAACCCTTTGCGGCATCGCTTGGAGGTTCATAGTACTGAATAACCCAGTATATCTGCCACTTATAACCACCTAAAAAGCGCCCTAATGTGGCTCTAATTGGGGTATAAGTACAGTTCTCATTTGGTTATTAAGTACCATGAACCTCCAAGTGGGCCGTTGTAGAAGGAACCCGAGTGCGCAAAACGAAAAACACCCAGAAATCGAGGGCCTCATCGGGTTGTCAGGTTATTACTACCATGCTTTATTACTATGAACCCTAAACCCTACCTAAACACTGAACCCTAAACCCTAAACCCTAAACCGGGGGGGGGGGGGGGAGGGGGGCGGGGGGATGAGGCCCTCAGGGTCCGCCGGGTTTGCCTGCAAACTCTGGCACGCCCCGCAGTTGTCGGAGCACGGCACGCACACGCCCGGCTCCTATCGGCTTAGGGTTTAGGGTTTAGGGTTTAGGGTTCAGGGTTTAGGGTTTAGGGTTTAGGGCTTCGGGCTTAGGGTTTAGGAGACTTTCGGGTTTAGGGTGTCCCCACACCCTTAACCTTGAATGCATGTAAACACCCTAAAGCGCCTTAAGGTCCTGGAGTTCAGCGTTTGTGTAGGGTTTAAGGGCTTAGGGCCCTCGACCCTGAACCCAGGCAAGGGGCGGAGTCCTTGAGGTACTTACAAGTTGGCTGAGCACGCCTAAGCCAGAAATTCGCCACGGGGTATGTATTCTATCGTGGACCTGTATAAGGCTTAGGCTTAGGATTTGGAGAACTACCCACATTGGCTGGGCTACAGTCTTTAGAGGCCCAATCGAAAAAAGAAAACAAACCAAAATGACCGAATATGAAAGAATGACCGACTATGAAGCCCAAGCTACGCTGCTTGTTGGGTCTTTCACGCCCGAAACCCTGAACAAATCCAACAAAACCCTCCCTAGGCGTCCAGTAACCCATATATCAGGAACCATTCTGGTAACCAGCCTCCGAGGCAACTAGCTTACAAGACCCTCATATCAGGAACTGGTTCCGAAAAGGGGTCCTGGAACCATTCCTGGCCATTGAAAGCGGGGTCTATGAGGGACTAGGCCGCGGCAAGCAGGAAATGCAGCGCTAACCAAGAAACTTAGGCAGTACAAGCAGCTCGGGCTTTGACGCTGAAAGCTTTTCGGTCTTAGGAATCTGGTGGGCGAATACACACACCCCTTTCCCCAGCAATTCTAGCTTCATTTGAGAGAGAAAGTCTTCCAAATAGTGCTGCCAGCTATCATCGAGTCCCAACGGCATTCGCACATACCTGTACAGAACTAATACACACAAACTCCATCCCCACCCCGACCCCACTTCAAGCCTCGACTGACTATTCTGCGAATATAGAAAAGGGCTTAGGGAGTTTCCAGACTGTTAGCTTTTAGCTTATAGGGTTGAACGTTGAGGGGATCAGGGCCTGATTAGGGGATATAAGATTTGGAGCTTAAGGCTTAGTGGTTATGGGTCCTAGTGTTGGGTGTGGGTTTAGGGTACAGGGTTTGAAGGGTCTCAGGTGGTGACTTCAGAGGCCTGGATGTAAAAAGGGTCTCAGGTGGTTCAAGTCTTAGGGGCTTTGGCCGGAAGGCTAGCAAGTTTAAGCATGTCATTATGTCCCACGTTGTTTCCTTTGGCCTCCCGCGCTTGCAACCTCGTGGATTCGGCCCCACACATACTAACCTGCAACCTCCCGCAGCTTTCGAGGTTCTCCGCTAAAGCCTCCTGGGCCACGACAACCCTCTTTTCTAGTTGGCCTGGCCCAAACTCCCTTCGCCAACATTTTCCCAATTCCCGAATCAGGCCCGGAACCGTAGAAATCGGACCCGGAACCGTAGAAATCGAGCCCGG
Source organism: Symbiodinium natans (assembly GCA_905221605.1). NCBI lineage: Eukaryota > Dinophyceae > Suessiales > Symbiodiniaceae > Symbiodinium > Symbiodinium natans. Next base: position 1,041,255 of record CAJNDS010002235.1, on the reverse strand, counting down.
AACCGTAGAAAATGGGCCCGGAACCGTAGAAATGGGGCCCAGAACCGTAGGCCGTAGGAATTGTCACGAACCATAAGATATTATCCCCAAATTTGCCAAATTTCACAACTTGTTGTTTTAATCTCGGCCCCTGTGAGCGGGTCTGGGAGCAGGTGCGGAAAGGAATGCAGCGAGAGCCGCGAGCATGTTACAGCAAAGGCTACCAAACCAGAAGCCGAGGAAAGGCGAACCCGTCGCCAGTGATTTAAGCTGGCTCCCAACTCCGCAAGCCAAAAACGCCCAACAAAGTCTAGCATTACTAACTAGCTGCCAACTCTTGGCCCTTCGGTTCCAGTACAGTCACTGCATGTTTGTGCGTTTCCTGAAAAGTTGCTCTTGCAAGCCCTAAGCACAGGCTTGAGTTCTGGATTCGAGTGGGTTGGAGGTTAAAATTTTCGAGATTCGATTTTAAGGTCTTAGGCTGAAAACTGGTTGAAAGATTTCTGTAGTTTCTAGGGTATATGATGCCATGTATGTAGAAGCTGAGTCACTGAAGCACACTGAACCCAGCAACAAACTCAAACCTGACGTCTAGGGTTTCGCTTCGAGCTTGCAATGTTCGCGGCACGGCTTCTGCTAAATATCAAATATTATCCAAGCTTTCTGGGTGAATTCTGGATGGGGCTTCTGGTTGTTTGTCGGCACGACAAGGTGCGTTACCGATTTTGAGCTGGGCAGTCCCTTTTCGAAATGAAATGCCAGTAGATCTGTAGCACATGTTGGCCCTTGCGCCTTGTCTATCACATGCCAAAGGCCATTATGGTTCCACAAAAGTTTTGGTGAGCTGAAAATCTGGGGGGGAGTTGAAGGTCCAAGCCCTATGAACAGGGCCAACGACCCTACGTGCCCTATCAGCCCGCCCACAACCTGAATGTATGAGGTTTGACGGGCTTACAGGGCTGTAGGATTATACATTGTGGTCCAAGATGTAGGGTTCCCTAAAAACCGTAAACCCTAAACCCTAAACCCCAAACCCTCAAGATATCCCCCATATAAGAAACCCTATATACCTAAGCAGCCCCTACATTACCCCTAAGCTCCCTTGTAAGGGTCCCTCCTGTATGGTTTGTAGGAGGCCCTAAACCCCAAACCCCAAACCCCAAACCCTAAACCCTAAACCCTAAACCCTAAACCCCCGCAAGCCCTGAGTCCTTGAGGTCCATACCGCCTTGCTCGGTCCAGCCGCGAGGGCAATCGAGCTCGCAGGATGAATCGGGCGTCAGGAAATGCCTCAGGGGTTCAGGGTCTGCAGGGTTAGGGTTTAGGGTTTAGGGTTTAGGGTTGAGGGTTGAGGGTTGAGGGTTGAGGGTGTAGGGTTGAGGGTTGAGGGCTGAGGGTTGAGGGTTTAGGCTGGGTTCTAAAGGGACTCTCAAGAACCAACCCAGCCCACCCCCCTCCCCCCCCCACCCCACAGTCGAAACCATCAAGGAGCTCCATAAACCCTAAACCCTGAACCCTGAACCCTCAAAGATTTAGTGCTTCTCAACACGCTTGCATGTTCAGGCTTTGGGTTGAGGGTTGAGGGCTTAGGGTTTAGGGCCCTTGAGCCCCACACTGCCCTAAGCTTGCCCGAGGCCCGGGCAGTATCGTGCATTTCGTGCACACCTGGGCTCTTTAGGCGTTAAAGCTCAGGGGTTTAGGGGTTTAGGGGTTCAGGGGATCATGGGGGGGGGGGGGGGGTTTAGGGTTTTTAGGGGTTTTTAGGGGTTTTTAGGGGTTTAGGGGTTTTAGGGGTTTAGGGGTTAGGGGTTTAGGGTTAGGGGTTTAGGGGTTTAGGGGTTTAGGGGTTTAAGGCTTAGGGGCCACGGATTGGGGGTTGCGCAGAGAAAGGGCGGATGTTTTGAGAGTGTGGGTCTGGGGGTCTATCTGCAACCCGAGCTCTAAAACCATGGAGCCTAAAGTTTTCCCGGCCCTCAAAATACTATCAGCTTAGAGTCTAGAGGGTTAGGGTGCAGGGTGTAGGGTTTGGGGTTTACTCTCGGGGTCACTGCAATGATCCCCTCCCACAACCCAGAGAGAGGATTTAGGGTATTTATTAGGGTGTAGGATTTGGGGTTGAGACCAAAAAGCTAAAGTGCTACCGCCCCATGCCGCCCCACCACCGCTACAGTAACGTTCGCGTGTAAATTCTAAACCCTAAACTACTGAATCCCTAAAACCCCAAAAGACCCCAGCGGCTCCCAAACTCTAAGCCTTCTTTGGGGGCGGGGAGGGGGGGGGGGGGGGCCCTAGGCTCGAAACCGCACCGCAAGCCCGCCCTAAGCCATAGAAACCCAAACCCTCAACCCTAAAGCCCAAACCCTACACCACTAAACCATAAGTCCTAAGCCCTGAACCCCAAACCCTAAACCCCAAACCCCAAACCCTAAACCCTAGATCCTAAACCCTAAACCTGCTGCCAAGACTCCTTCGGGCTGATGCACGCTGCGCAGGTGGCTTCGCAGGGCACGCACACGCCTCGCGTGAAGGGACTTAGGGTTATATAGGGTTTAGGGTTTAGGGTTTAGGGTTTGGGGTTTAGGGTTTAGGGTTTAGTGTTTAAGGTTTAAGGTTTAGGGTTTGGGGTTTAGGGCTTCGGGCTTAGGGCTTAGGGTTAGGTTGAGGGCTTCAAGTTTTCACAGGAAATTCTGAGGTTCCGAGGGCTTCTGGTTTAGGGCCTTCAGACTTTGAGGCTTTGTGGCCTTTACAGCTTGAGGTTTTGGCTTCATAGTTTTTTGGCTATCGGGTTCGCATCTAGGCTGTAGGGTTTAGGGCGTAGGGTCCCTAAACCCTAAACCCTAAACCCTAAACCCTAAACCCTAAACCGTAAACCCTAAACCCTAAACTTGGAAGTTCAAGGGTCCCGATGCTTCCTCATGAAGGTTTAGGCATTCGGGGCTTATCAGGATTTAGGGTTGGACTTTAGGGTTTAGGCCTGATTCAGGGCTTCTTTACCGACTGCGCCAAGGATTTTCCAGACGACCTGAGCACGACTGTCTTCTGCTCCAGCATGCTTTCCGGCGCTGGAGTACGGTTGGCACGGGAACCCAGCAGTGTACAGTGTCTCCCGCGCCTTCCCGCTGAGCACTTGGGCGATCACATCTTCAAGGACATTCTCAACATCTGGGTGAAAAGCCTGAAAGAATTTCTGGCCCGTCGCATCCACCTTCGAGCCGAAGAGGGCATGCTTCTTAGCCGGCCTCGCGGCCACAGAAGCAAGCAACGCCGCAGCAGCGCGCTTCATGCCGAGAGACAGTGACACTGCCAACTGCAGTCAGCAGAAATCGTATGAGCGACAAGAAACATGTGGAAGAAGCCTTGTCAGACAATGTGAATGAGATTCCATGTCACCAAAGTCAAGTGCATCTCCACAAAATGAACATGCAGTATCAACCCTCAACCCTCAACCCTCAACCCTCAACCCTCAACCCTCAACCCTCAACCCTCAACCCTCAACCCTCAACCCTCAACCCTCAACCCTCAACCCTCAACCCTAACCCTAAACCCTAAACCCTACATGATACGACTGAAGCCGGTGAGAAGAATCACTCGGCGGTGTCATATGGCCCCTTATATGAGCCCTCAGACCTTTTTAAGGCCCTAGCCTAAACCAAAAACAACCTGCAACTCTGTAGGCTGTTTAGGTTTTAGGGTTTAGTTTTTGTTAGGTTTTAGGGTTTAGGATTTAAAAAGGTTTAGGGTTTAGGACCCTAAAACCCGAAACCCCCAACCCTTAGAATCCTACTAGGGGCACAAGCTTAACCCCTTGCAAGCCCGAAGCCCCTAGAGCGCGAAACCCTAAACCCGGTCCTCATATGCCCCCAAAGCCCCCCGCTGCCTGAACCACCCTAAACCCTAGACCTCAGTCCTTAAACCCTAAACCCTAAACCCTAAACCCTCGACCCCGGGGAAGTGCTCGGCTGCCGTCGAGCCACCTCCAAGCGGCCCGTCACCACCTGCAGAGCTGCGACAGCCGACGTGAGGGAAGCATTCGGAGATGGGGTTTAGGGTTTAGGGTTTAGGGTTTAGGGTTTAGGGTTTAGGGTTTAGGGTTTAGGGTTTAGGGTTTAGGGTTTAGGGTTTAGGGTTTAGGGTTTAGGGCGTGGAGCTCCTCAGAGGAGAACCTGCTTCCACGCTTTCTCCAAAGAGGACACCTACAAAAACGACGAAGAAATCGAGGAGACGTCGAGCAGAAACCTGAAGCCCTGGGCTCTTTTCTAGGGCTTAGGGCTTAGGGTTTAGGGCTTAGGGTTTAGGGTTTAGGGTTTGGGGTTTGGGGTTTAGGGTTTAGGGTCACAAGGGTTTAGGACTTAGTAGGGTCTGGGCTTTTCGGGGCGGTGGAAGCCGCCGCAAAAACGATACCGATAGCCAGAACCTCATATAGGGGTCGGAATCATTACTAATAGTATTCCCTTATGATCCCCTGAAAATTATACAAAAACACCCCCCCCAAAAAACAAAAATCTGTTCTAACTATTAAAGCCCTAAACCCCAAACCCTAAAACCCTAAACCCTAAACCCCAACTTTCAAACCAGTTGTGCGGCCTCTCTGGCCTGGAGGCTTGGTTGTGTTGTCTTTTGGGTCTCGGCGCTAGGCTCTAAACCCTAAACCCCAAGCCCTGAGCCTTAAACCCCAAACTGAAACCCTAACCCCTAAACCCTAAACCCTAAGCCCTAAACCAAAGCCTCTTTCTTAACTTTCATCCGTGGCCCCGACTTAGGTCAATATCGTCCGTTGGTGCCCTAAACCCTAAACCCTACCCGAAACCCTTAACCCTAAAGGCTTTAGACCTTGCAAGCTGATTGCTGGCTCGAAGTATGCGGAGGGGGGGGGGGGGGGGGGTTCAAGTCGTAGGGCTTATCCTGTCCGGAGGCCGCCCCCGAGGCGCAGACTACAGAAACACACTGGGTTTAGGGTTTAGGGTTTAGGGTTTAGGGTTTAGGGCCCGAAAACCTAAACCCCAACGCCCGGAGCCCTGTTGTCGGGCCTTGTGGGTAGTAGCCCTCCGGACAGTTTCGCACGCATTCGCCGCGGTGGGTCAGGTAGTTGTAGTCGCCGCACTCCAGGCACACCTTGGGGGTATTGGGGCTTGGGTTTTTGGATTGGGGTGTTGGGGTTTGGGGATTGTCGGGTTTAGGTGTTATGTTACGAGTTAGGTGTTGGCGTTTGGGGCTTGGGGATTATAGGGCTTGGGTTTTGCGGTTTGGGATTTCGAGTTTGGGGCTTGGGGCCTAAGGGCTTGGGATTTAGGGTTTGGGGTTAAGGAGGGCGAAAGCCTAAACGCCAGCGCCTAAACCCTAAACCCTAAACCCTAAACCCTAAACCCTAAACCCTAAACACCAAGCCTCAAGCCACAAATCACCAAATAAGGCCTTAAACTCCAACCCGAAGGCCTGCTTTAGGGTTTAGGGTTTAGGGCTTAGGGGTGTAGTGGTCGTGGGCATGTAGACTAAGGCGCTTAAGAGTTCTGGAGCCGAACCTTACACACCTGACAAAACCCTAAACCCAAGCCCGAAACCCTAAGCCCCGAAACCCTAAACCCTAACCCCTAAACCCTAAACCCTAAACCCTAAACCCTAGCCCTAAACCCTAAACCCCTTTCTCCGAGCCACCACGGGGGAGAACATCCCGGCAATGCAGCGGGCGCAGCCCGTCGGGCACGGCTGGCAGGAGTCGCCGATGGTGCCCGTGCCATTCCTGAAGTCTGCAAGGAGGGTTTAGGGTTTAGGGTTTAGGGTTTAGGGTTTAGGGTTTAGGGTTTAGGGTTTAGGGTTTAGGGTTTGGGGTTTAGGGTGTGCCATTCCTGGGGTCGGTTTGGGCTTTCAAGGGGGGGTTTGGCATTTGGGGTTTAGGGTTTGGGGTTTCGGGTTTAGGGTTTTAGGTTTAGGGTTTTAAGTTTAGGGTTTAGGGTTTAGGGTTGAGGGTGTGTGTGTGTGTAGGTAGATTAGAGGGATAGGGTGCCCCGCAGGCACGTCAGAGCGAGTCAAGGGTTAAAAACCTGTACAGGCCGAGCCTAACTGAGGTCGTGTCTACAGACCAGCGACAACGAATGCAAGAGCACACTTGGGGCTTAGGATTCCAGGTCTTAGGGCTTACAAGGGCTTTCATGGCCACTTCTCGAAAAGGAGGTCCTTTTTTGGGGTTCTTACAAGGCGGCCCTGACATTTAGGGTACCCCAAAGAAGGGACCACAACTTAGAGAACTCACCATTTAGGCTTTCAAAGGTTTCACGTGGTGGTAAGAGCTTAGAAAAAATTGTGCTTAGGGCTCAGGGTTTTGCGGTGAAGGGTCTGGAGTCTAGAGGGTAGGGTTTAGGGCTTGGGCGGCGGGGGTTTTACCCTAAACCCTAAACCCTAAACCCCAAACCCTAGTAGGGTTTAGGGTTTAGGTCTCTTGGTTCCAGCAAGGCGCTTGTAGAAGCCTTCGGGGCAGACGAATTCACAGGTCCCGGCGGCTGTCAGCGTCTTCCTTGGCTTGGGTTTAGGGTTTAGGATTTAGGGTTTGGAGTCTAGGGTTTAGCACTTTAGGGCTTTGCCATGTCAAGTTTCAGGTTGAGGGTTTAGGGTTTAGGGTTAGCCCTCCCAGCAGCTCTGACAAAGGCGAGCGACGACTTCATGCAGTCGGTGCACGTGTTCGAGTCAGAACACCTGGTCGCTCCAGTCCGTGGTTGAAGAAGGCACTTGTAGGTGCGAGGATCGTTATCAGTAGGGTAAAAAAAGTGCCCCAAAAAATGTTGTAGACCGGTCATCGTGACATTGCCCTTATAATAGGGAGTATTAGAGAGCCTTGGGGTACATACCCCCTTGAACTCCCCGCCCTTCAGAACCCGATATGAATTTCACCCGGAAGAACAGTGCAGCACTCGGCAGGATCACGAACCGGCAAACCGTGATAAGCTCCTTCATGGTCCACAGCCGCCAGATGCCGTGTGCTTTTGCGGGCACGGCAGCGCAGGCGTGCGAGGATTGTGGACGTCCCCATATAGGGGGGGGTGGCGTGCCATTGAGTTGCAGGCTTCACAAGGCTTCAGGAACTCTTCGCGTACCTGCTCTTTGAAGCCTAAATACCCCCAAATACCCTGAACAACCTAAAAACCAAGCAACCCATACCCTAAATACCCTATAAACCCAAAACCAAGGAACCCATATCCTAAACACCCTAAACACCCTAAATACCTTAAACACCCTAAACACCCTAGACACCCTAGATACCCTAAACACCCCAAACACCCTACATACCCTAAACACAGAATACCCAAGGAACCCCGGAAGCCCTGAGAGCCGGTACCAGCTGGGACCTATGCAGCCTTCTCTCTATTTGTATTTTGCCTAACCTGAACCCGAAACCGAGGGTTTAGGGCTTCAAAACACCCTAAACCCTAAACCCTAAACCCTAAACCCCAAACCCCTATCGACCTTGCAGGCCTTACAGGGCTCCCCCCCCCCGGCCTGTCGCAGAAGTTGGGACAGGACTCGCAAGTGCCCAAGGTGCTGTTGCCGTAGTATCCTTCGGCTTTGTTGGGGGTCGCATTCTCCGGTTTAGCTTTTTGGTTTAGTGTTTAGGGTTTGGGGGGGGGGGGGGGGGGGGGGGGACGGGGAGGATTAAGGGGATCTGGGGGGGGGGGGGGGGCTTCGAGTTTAGGGTGAAGGGTCTAGGGTCCCTAAACCCTACACCCCAAACTCTAATCCCTAAAATCTTAAGGAGTTTAGGACCGAGGGAGAACCTGGGTGCCTTCTGTATCTTCTTAGGTGATTGTTCTGTGGCATTTTGCGAGCTTTGGTTCCCAAATACTGCCCCTTTAAGGGTTATAGGGTTTAGGGTATAGGGTTTGCGGGTTTAGGGTCGTTGTACCTGAAAAGGGCTAGGGTTGGGTGTTTATAATTTAAGGGTTTCGGGTTTAGCGGTTCGGGTTTACTACTTTGTAGCAGCGTGATGGTGGTGAAAGAAGCGCAGGCCACAACTCCAGCGGATCCAAACAAAAGAACCCTCCAAAATTAACTGGAAAGTCAAGATCATGGCCAGACTGAAGGTTAGTCAAGGTGAACGTCAAATGGGCTGAAATTTATATGAGCTAAACTCTACAACCTTAAGCCCAAATCTAGCTGCAGAGCTACAGCATACAGCTTGGGATGAGAGTAGTTGGATAACTTGGTAGCCCAGAAACCATACTACAATAAGGGCACCCTTTTTAGGGTTGGTTCCTTTTCAGGGAACCAATAACCCACAAAAGGTTAAAGGGTACCACTGGGCTACCCTAAACCCGAAACCCGAAACCCTAAACCTAAACCCAAGATAAGAAGGTGGAAGCCAAATCTGCAGGACGATGCTCCATCGGGGCAGCTCTCGTCGCATGTCTCGTTCGGGGTCAGGAAATACCCTTCCTGGCAGGCGCCTACCCTAAACCCTAAACCCTAAACCCTAAACCCTAAACCCTAAACCCTAAACCCTAAACCAAGCTTGGGGTTTTCAGGCGATGGGGTGAATGAGCTTTCGGAGTCCAGGGCTCGCGTAGGGAGGGCAGCATATGCCATCAAGAGGCCTCGCTTCAAAACCCTTACTACCAATTGCATAAGATTTAGGGTTTTGGGTTTAGGGTTTAGGGTTTAGGGTTTAGGGAACCCCCCCAAAAATAACAATATTCTTCCTTATAAAAGTAATATAGGGAGTATTTCTTGTTATTGTTTGGGGGCTCTTAAGCAAGCAGCAGCTTAGCACATCAATAGCTAGACCCAGGAGTAACCTAGGACTACAAAGGGCGCCCTTCTTGGATGTTAAGGGGATCATCAGGGAACCCCTACCCTGAACAAAGGAAACAAGGGCCCACTCCAGGTCTTGGTATTCCCTTATGGCCCCCTAAACCCTAAACCCTGAACCCTAAACCCTAAACCCTAAACCCTGAACCCTAAACCCTAAACCCTAAACCCCCTTTAGAAACCAAGCCCGAAACCACGCTCCATTCCCGGCCAAGGAGCACTGCACACAGAACCTCAGGCAAGGCAAAGTTCAGGTTGAGGGGTTTAGGGTTTAGGGTTTAGGGTTTAGGGTTTAGGGTTTAGGGTTTAGGGTCTCCACAACGCATGTCTTGCAAGCTCCCAGAAGACCTTCTGCAAGCCGAAGGGTTGACATTTTGGTTTGTAGGTTTTAGAATGCGTCACCTAGACTCCCGAACCCTAGCCCTAGAAGCCCCAAACCCCAAACCCTACACCCTGAACCCTAAACCAGAAGCCCCAAACCCCAAACCCTACGCCCTGAACCTAAACCCTAAACGCCCTAAACCCTAAACCCTGAACCCTAAACTCGCAGTCTGGTAACAGCGCTCGGGGCTTGTGCACAGCGCGCAGCTGCTGGGGCAGGCCTGTCAGATGCACGGGTGTAAAACCTATACCCTAAATGGGGTTTGGGGTTTAAGGTTTAGGGTTTAGGGCTTATACCCCTAAGCCCTAAGATGCTAGGCCTGTTGCTGGAAGGCGGAACAATGGCAGAGGAATCTACGAACCCTAAACCCGAAATCCTAAACTTAGAAGTTGAAAGCGGTCTAGGGTTAGGGTTTAGGGTTTGGGGTTTAGTGTTTGGGGTTTAGGGTGCAAGGTTTAGGGTTTAGGGTTTCGGGTTTAGGGTTCGGGTTTAGGGTTAGGGTTTGGGGTTTAGGGTTTAGGATCATGCTACACTCCCTTTGGAACTCAACTGGAAACAATATTTGGATATTTGCTCTAAAGAGTGTGTGGCATAAATTGTAAACCCTAAACCCTAGACCTTAAACATTAAAGCCTTGACTAAAACCCCAAAACCCCAAAACCCCAAAGCCCCAAAACCCCAAAACCCTAAAACCCTAAAACCCTGAAACCCCAAAACCCCAAAACCCTAAAACCCTGAAACCCTGGAGCCCTAAAACCCTCAATCCCAAGCCCCATAAACCCTAAACCCCCCTCGAAATCCGCGGGCCTCGCAAGTGTTACCCACTTCGACGAGCCCTTTCGGATAGTAGCCTCGGTTTAGGGTTTAGGGTTTAGGGTTTAGGGTCTCTGTCTTGAGAGGTTTTGACTTTTTTGGGGGGATTTAGGGGTTCAGGGTAGTTGGGGGTTCTGTGTTGTGAGGCTTGTAGGGTTTAGGGGCTTTAGGGTTTCAGGGGTTAGGGGTTCAGGGGTTTTTAAGGGTTTTAAGGGTTTAGGCGTTTTAGGGCTTTAGGGGTTAGTAGTTTGTTGGCCCCCCTGTCGCAGTGCGCAGAGCCCGTTTCTTGCCTTGAGCCTACGTACAAAACTCATTGAGCCTTTGAAGCTCGAAACCCTAAACCCTAAACCCCAAACCCTAAACCCCAAACCCTAAACCCCAAACCCTAAACCCCAAACCCTAAACCCCAAACCCTGAACCCTGAACCCTGAACCCGAAACCCTAAACCTCCAATTTGGGAATTTTTGGAAGCCCAGCGGCACTTCCCTCAGCCCTAGGGTTTAGGGTTTAGGGCTTAGGGTTTAGGGTTTAGGGTTTAGGGTTTAGGGTTCCTCTGACCCTCAACCTGAAGCCCTAATCCGAAGATGTTCGGTCCTGAACTCCGAAAGGCCCCTACTTGGAGGTTCATGGTACTAGCAAAATGTAACTGTACTTATAACCCACTCATAAGCCCCTTTATTGCCCAAATATGGTTATAAGTACAGGTATAAGCACAGCTATACTTGATTAAATAAGTACCATGAACCTCCAAGTAGCCCCCAAGGGGCTACAGTTTGGGGCTTCCGTGGGGTTGATATGGGGGCTTAGGGTTCAGGGGTTGAGGGCTTGAACCCTAAGCCCTAAACCCTAAATCCTAAACTTAAACCCTAAACCCTAAACCCTAAGCCCTAAACCCTAGAATCCTAAACCTTAAACCCTAAGGTTGCTGGTTTCTATCGCTCCCGCTCCAACAGGGTCGCGAGGCCATCCTCGCACGTGGCGCGGCCTGGGGCGGGTTGTGCAACGAGATGTTGTTGAAGGTACAAGGTTTAGGGTTTTAGGGTTTAGGGTTCAGGGTCTAGGGTCTAAGGCTTTGGAGATCCTACTTGTGCGCTCTTTGTGCTTCTCGCTCAGAGTTTTCGGACTAAAGTCTTCGTCAGGCCTGGACCGATTGATCCTAAACCCTGGGAAATTAAACCTTGAAACCCCAACATCAAAAAAAAACAAACCCTAAACCCGAAACCCTAAACCCAAAGACCTTTGGGTTAGGGGCCTCTGACTGTTGATTTTTTGGGGGATGGGGGGAGGGGGGGGGGGGGGGGGGGGAATGGAGGTCAGGGCTTAGGGTTTATGTAGGGTTTAGGGTTTAGGGCTCAGGGATAGGAAATCCTGCAACCCTAAACCCTAAACTCTAAACCGTAAACCCTAAACCCTATACCCTATACCCTAAACCCTGCAGATGGGGGCCGTGCACATATGATCCACGCGGGAGAGGTAGGTCGACTGCTGGCACTCTTGGCAGGTGGCGCGGCCGGTGCATTTGCCTAAGAGAGGGCTTTGGGGTTTAGGGTTTTGGGTTTGAGGGCTTTGGGGTGTCGGGATTTCGTGGTCTACTTGGAGGTTCGTGGTATTTAATAACCCAATTATAATTGAGCTTACAACACAATACCCATATTGGGGCACTTGAGGGGCGTGTTAGCACTGTTAAAATTGGGCTATAAGTTACCATGAACCTCCAAGTAGGGCCTAGCTCTTTAGGGCTTAGGGGTTTATCGGATAGGGTATGTTTTAGGCTTTGTCATTTAACGTTGAGAGCGGAGGCGAACTATCGTTTGGCCCCCTGAACCTGAAACCCTACACCCTACACCCTACACCCTACACCCTACACCCTACACCCTAAACCCTAAACCCTAAACCCTAAACCCTAAACCCTAAACCACAGCAATGAAGGATTCAGGGTTTGGGGTTCTGGGTGCCCTAGCATCTTGAGGCCTAAAACCCGAAAAACAAAAACCTGGATAAACCAGACTTAAACCCCTAAAAGCCCCGAACACTTAACACTATCATATGAACCCCAAACGTAAGTTTTTTTTTTTCTGGCTGCTGCTGTGTGACCTCTCGTAGGATTCGCGGGCAAGCTACAAAGAAAGGGTTTAGGGTTTAGGGTTTAGGGTTGGATTCTCAAATTCATCTTCAAAACAAGCCTCAACTGGCCAAAATGTACACAAAGGCTTCAACTCAACGAGGGTTTAGGGCTAAGCGTTTAGGGTTTGGATCCCTAAACCCTAAACCCTAAACCCTAACCCTAAACCCTAAACCCAAAACCCAAAACCCTAAACCCTAAACCCTAAACCCTAAATTCCACAGAGTTTAGGATTTAGGGCTTCAATCTAAGACCGCCGGGATGCTGCAGGTCTCATAGCACTCGGTGCACACGCCGCCTGTTTCCTTTGTGGGTTGTGGGTTTAGGGTTTAGGGTCTAGGGTCTAGGGTTTAGGGTTTAGGGTTCAGGTTTTAGGGTCTAGGGTTTAGGGTTGGGCCTTGCTCAGGTCCTTATAGCAAGCCTTCAACCCGAAACCCTAAACCCTAAGCCCTGAACCGGCTTCGAAAGGGTTCTGGGTTTCTCTCGGGGTGCCTCGCGTTGGCAAGGGCGGCTTCCCCTCGAGGGGGGGGGGGGGGGGGGGGGGGGGGGGGGGTGGGCTCAGGGTTCACCCTAAACCCTAAACCCCAACCCCTGAACCCGAAACCCTGAACCCTGTAAGGGTTAGGGTTTTGTGTTTTGGCTGCTTGGCCCAGACAAGCCTTGGGCCTCTCCCCCAGCAGATCACTGAAGCCCTGCATCCCTGAAGATTGCAAACCCTGATTTAGGGGTTTAGGGTTTAGTGTTTTAGGGTATGACTGCAACCCCAACATCAGGGGTGGCGGCTCGTACTTTAGGTTACAAGGGTTTAGTGTTTAGGGATTAGGGCCTAAGGCTGTACCCCTAAAGGTTGTCCTTGACATACTCCTATTGTGGCCCATGTGCACCGTAGGAAACCTTAAAATGGGTGCCCAAATCGAAAAGTACCACAAGGTAAAGCCACTTGCTAACAACACTAAACGCCCCAAAACAACTAAATACCCCCATACCTAAACCCTAAACCTAAACCCTAAACCCTAAAGGGCCTTTGTGGGTGAAGGCCTCAAACCTGAAATCCGCATGGATGGCAGCCCAACGGCGGCCGTCTTGCCACTGTCGTCCCGGAAGTAGCCTGGGGTTTAGCCTAAACCCTAAACCCTAAACCCTAAACCCTAAACCCTAAACCCTAAACCCTAAACCCTAAACCCTAAACCACAAACCCTAAACCCTAAACAATTTGAGGAAATGAGGGTTCAGCACTTTTGGAAGTAGCCGGAAGTTGCGCAAAAACTCGTGGTTGAGGGCGGTTGGGGGGGGGGGGGAGCGGTTAGGCTTCAAGCGTTTTCTCTTTGTTGGAATGGGGTTCGGGGGGTTAGGAGCGAAACCCTAAAACCTAGTTAAACCTTAAGCCTTAAGCCCGAAACCCTAAACCCTGAACCGCGTTTAGGGTTATAGGGCTCCCTTGACCCCAAACCGCAAACCGTGGCTTAGGGCTTAGGGCTTAGGGTTTAGGGTTTAGGGTTCAGGGTTGTAGGGCTTTCGGGCCTTCGGGTGTAGGGTTTTTGGGCTTTTGGGCTTCTGGGCTTTTGGACTGTAGGGCATTAGGGGTTTGGGGCTTAGGGTGTAGGGTTTTAGGGTTTTAGGGTTTTAGGGTTTAGGGCTTTAGGGTTTTGGGATGTTGGGTTTGAGGGTTTGAGGCTTAGGGTACCCAATCGACCCTAAACCCTAAACCCTAAACCCTAAACACTAAACCCTGCCCACTGGCAGCTCGGTGGCCGTCGTCGCACTGTTCGAGGCAGGTGCGGTTTGGCAACAGGTAAGCACCTTCGTTCAGTGGCCCTAAAACATGCTTCTGAGTTGAGGGGTTCAGGGTTCAGGGTTTAGGGTTTAGGGTTTAGGGTTTAGGGTTTAGGGTTTAGGGTTTAGGGTTTAGGGTTTAGGGCGATGGACGCCTCACAAAATGCGCAGAAGCAGATCTTTTTGAACGCCGGAATCAGCATGGGTGGCGAGAGACGTGGAACTTACACGAATACATGAACCACTACTTGCTTAAGAACCCCAACAAAAAGATAATCTTCCCTACATTGCCCTGATAAACAGGAATATATATATATATATGGTTCAGCGTCGAGCGTCCTGGGCCCCCCCCCCCCATGGTATCCCCCCCCCCCCAAGTCTACTCTACGGTCCCTAAACCCTAAACCCTAAACCCTAAACCCTAAACCCCTAAACCCTAAACCCTAAACCCTAAACCCTAAAACCTAAACCCTAACCCTAAACCCTAAACCTTAAGTCTTAAACCTTAAACCCTAAACCCTAAAACCCTGAACCCTAAACCCTAACCCTAAAACCAACCCCCAACCACACCACAGGGGGGGGGGATCATCTTAGTACCCCATCCGCGGGGAAAACCCTAAACCCTAAACCCTAAACCCTAAACCCTAAAACCCTAAACCGTAAACCCTAAACCCTAAACCCTAAAACCCTAAAACCCTAAAACCCTAAACCCTAAACCCTAAACCCTAAACCCTAAAACCCTAAAACCAACCCCCAACCACACCACAGGGGGGGGGGGGGGTACCATTGGGGGGGGGGGGGGGGGGGGGGGGGGGGGGGGGGGGGGGGGGGGGGGGGGGAGGGGGGGGGGGCCCGCCGGGGCTGAATCATATATGCCTTTTATCGGCGCTATATACCCAAGTAGCCCCCCCAAACAACCCCTAGGGTCCCTTACAAGTTATAAGGGTCCCTCCTTTAGTCCCTTGGTGGTACATATAGACCCGCACCTAGGAACAACTTGAGTACCGCCCTGAACCCTAAACCGTGACCCTCCGACTTGGTGTGGGGTTGAGGGCTTGGTGTTGTGGGTTTAGGGTTTAGGGTTTAGGGTTTAGGACTTGAGCTGAAACGCATGTTACTCTTGGGTCTAGATGGGTGGTTGTCAAAATTATGATCCTTTTTGGGGTACCTTAAATATTAGGTGCCGTATTGTAATAGGGATCCAAAAAGGGACCATAATCTTGACAACCACCCGGATAGGGTTTAGAGAGCCCTGAACCCTAAACTCAAAAGAGTTCCACAACGTATATGAGCCACCCGACAGGACCTCGGAAGCACTACCTGGTGGACGGCGCAGAAGAAGACAGACAACAGCATCTCGGCTTTAAACACATGAAGCCCGAAACCCTAGACCACCCTCAACCACCCTAATCCAGTTCAAGCCACCCTAAGCCACCCCAAGCCACCTTAAGCCACCCTAAGCCACCCTAAGCCACCCCAAGCCACCCAAAGCCACCCTAAGCCACCCTAAGCCACAGCCCTAAACCTCTGCACACCCCTAAACCCTAAACCCCTAAACCCCTAAACCCCTAAACCCCTAAACCCCTAAACCCCTAAACCCCTAAACCCCTAAACCCCTAAACCCCTAAACCCCTAAACCCCTAAACCCCTAAACCCCTAAACCCCTAAACCCCTAAACACCTAAACCCCTAAACCCCTAAACCCCTAAACCCCTAAACCCCTAAACCCCTAAACCCCTAAACCCCTAAACCCCTAAACCCCTAAACCCCTAAACCCCTAAACCCCTAAACCCCTAAACCCAAAACCATCTGGCCCTTCCTTCCCTTTTACTCCCCTTCTTGTGCTGCCTACCTCGGATCGGCAGGGGGCTCAACTCCCCCAATTAAAACGCCCCAAGTGTGCCTAGCGTCCCCACTTGATGAAATGCACGACAACCAGAAAACGTCTCTTTCGCATGGTTGAAAAGATGCCTTTTTGCCCAACTCCCAAGCCCTGCGGCCGAAGTCTCCTAAACCCTAAACCCTAAGCCCTAAACCCCTAAGACCCAAAACCTAAACCCTAAAGCCCAAAACTAAACCCTAAACCCTAAAGCCCTAATCCCTAAAGCCCTAAAACCCTAAAGACCCTAAAGACCCTAAAACCCTAGAAACCCTAAAACCCGAAGCCCGTCTTCAGAAGAAGGCGAGCAACCGGAGATCTGGCGCATGCTGGAGATGATGCCGGAGACCCAGCCTCGGGTCCGAAGCCCCCAAGAACCCCTTGACTGGGGTTTAGGGTTTAGGGTTTAGGGTTTAGGGTTTTGGGTTTAGGCTTCAGGGTTTAGGGTTTAGGGTTTAGGGTTTAGGGTTTAGGGTTTGGGGATTGGGGTTTAGGGATTAGGGTTTCGGGCCTGCTTCGTAGTGAGGGATTGAGGGAATGAAGCATGCGCTGCAATCCCTCAAACTGTAAGAGTAGGGGGATAGAAGGTGCCTAGTTCCCTCAGAACCAGTAGGCAAACCCGAAACCTAAATCCTAAACCCGAAACCCTAATCCCCAAACCCTTCTGGGCCCTCACTCCTCAAACCCCTTCGCAGAGAGATCTTCAATCGCAGCTCGTGACATCCTACGAAAACGGGTTACGGGTTCAGGGTTTTAGGGTTTGGGGTTTAGGGTTTTTCGAAAAGGGTTGCGTGTTCAGGGTAAAACTTTTCGAGAAGTAAGCCTAAGTTTAGGGTCTTTGGTTTAGGACGCTTTGTGGGCTGCCTGGGGTGAGTCAGGCTAGGGCCTAAGGCCGTGTCAAGGCATACTGTACCCTAACCCCTGAACCCTAAACCTAAAACCCTGAACCCTAGACCGGTGTGGCTTTCTGCAAAGTTGTGACGACAAAGGGCGGTGCTGGCAAGACACACTCTTCTGGGTACGGACGATCAGGAGTAGGAGCAGCTCTCTCGGGGGTTTAGGGTTTAGGGTTTAGGGTTTAGGGTTTAGGGTTTAGGGACCAGACCTTCGTCGTTGGTACCCGAGCTTCTTCCGCCTCGAAACCGTCGACGTGCTGCAAAGCAGAGACGTTCATCGCATGCCGGCACCGACGCTTCGAACTGAACCCTAATCCCGAAACCCGAAACCCGAAACCCTAAACCCTGAACCCTGAACCCTAAACCCTAAACCTTGAACCCTAAAGCTCTGATGTCTTCGGCCTTCGGAGCCAGGAAACCTCCGGTTTAGGGGGGTTTGTCCGAACCCTGAATTCCGAAACCCCACGCCCTACTTGGAGGTTCATGGTCAGCCCCTTGAAACCTAAACCCCCGAAACTTCCTGAACCCCCTGAACCCCCTGAACCCCCTGAACCCCCTGAACCCCCTAAACCCCCTAAACCCTCTAAGCCCCCTAAACCCCCTAAGCCCCCTAAACTCCCTAAACCCCCTAAACCCCCTAAACCCCGTAAACCCCCTAAACCCCCTTAACCCCCTAAACCCCTTAAACCCCAAATCCTAACCCTACACCCTAAACCCTCCTAAACCCTAACCCTGAACCCTGAACCCTGAACCCTAAACCCTAACCCCAAACCCTAAACCCTCGGGAGGCATCGGGCGTCTGCGGGCCACGACCAGACTCTGGTTGCCGCCACCGCAGCTTTGCCAGGCCAACTCTTTTTTGTTTTTGTAGATTACACTTTTTCCAGGGCTTTTAGGGTTGTTAGGGTTTAGGGTTTACAGGGTGTTTTTAGGGGTTTTTAGGGGGTTGTTCGGGCTTTCAGGGGGGTGTAAGGGTTTAGGGGGTTTAGGGTGTTAGGGTTTAGCGGTTTAGCGGTTTAGAGAGTGCTCAGCCATCAGAAGGGGATTTTAGCGACTATTGGGGGTTAGCGCTAAGCCCTAGACCCCCAGACCCTAGACCCTAAACCCTAACCCCCTAGACCCTAGACCCTAAGCCCTAATCCCTAAACCCTAAACCCCAATCCCTAAACCCTAAACCCTGTATAACCAGGATGTTTGGTTTAGGGCTTGGGGTGCTCCCATCCCGCAATTGGAGCTTTGCATCCCCTACTTGGAGCTTTATGGTGAATTCACAACTTTCAGAAGGATTGGGGTTTGGGGTTTGGGGTTTAGGGTTTAGGGTTTAGGGTTTAGGGTTGCCCATGAGGACCCCTTCTACTTGGTACTTAGAACCCGAATCGCTAGGCGACTTCTAACTTCCTTAGAGGACTTCGGAGGCTTATAAGTGCAGTTAGAATTGGGCTTATAAGCACCTTGAGCCTCCAAGTAGGGAAGGGCTCCCTATTCTATCCAGTAATAACCAAAGGGGACCGTGATATGCCAGTCCGTAGGCATGAACCTCCAGGTCGGCTCCTGTTTGTTCCGGGCGCCACCAGAGAATTCCCACCCTCAACCCACAACCCTCAGCAGGGGCTTTTGGCTTTAGGGTTTGGGGTTTAGGGTTTGGGGTTTCAGGTTTGGGCTTTAGGGTTTGGGGTTTAGGGTTCAGAGTCGGTTTCGGGAGGGGTTCGCAACAAGGCGACCGCGCGGGTCGCGCTGCTGCCCCGGCCTGAGCCCTCGCGTGGTTTGGGGTTTTGGGTTCAGGGTTGATTGAAATAAGGTTTGAACCCGTTCTAAGTACAGCCGCCACACTTGCTCCATGAACCTCCGTCCTAAAGCCGAAGCCATAAAACTTAACTCTTAAAGCCCAGACGTAGCTTCTCAAACCCTAAGCCCTACAGGGTCGGGGCTTTGGAGTTTAGGTTGGGCCATAGCCATAAACCCCTAAACTTTAAACCCTAAACCCCAAAGCCTAAACCCTAAACCCTAAACCCCAAACCCTAAACCCTAAACCCCAAACCCTAAACCCCAAACCCTAAACCCTAAACCCTAAACCCCAAACCCTAAACCCTAAACCCCAAACCCTAAACCCCAAGCCCTAAATCCTAAACCCTAAACACCGCAAGCTCAAGGAGGCCATTCCTTCTGCATCAGCGGCCCCGGACGAGGGCGCCAAGCGACGGAGGGCTTGGGCCCTGCGCTTCTTCCGAGTGTAGCGGGTGGGCTTTCGACCCTAAGCCCTAACGCCTGAACCCTGAACCCTAAACCCTCAACCCTGAACCTTAAACCCTAAACCCTAAACCCACAGTTCTAAACCCTAAACCCTAAACCCTAAACCCTAAACCCTAAACCCTAATCCCTAAACCCTAAACCCTAAATCCTAAACCCTAAACCCTAAACCCTAAACCCTAAATCCTAAACCCTAAACCCTTATTAGGGGGTTTGGGGGTGTAGGGCGCTTTGCTCAAGTCGGGGGCTTTTGAGGGTTTAGTTGAGGGCTTTACTACTTACTCAAGGATGTTGAAAGTTTAGGGTTTGGAGTCCAGGGTTTAGGGTTTGGGGTTTAGCGTTTAGGGTTTGGGTTAGGGTTTGGGGTTTAGGGTTTGGGGTTTAGGGTTTTGGGTTTAGGGTTTGGGGTTTAGGGTTTGGGGTTTAGGGTTGGGGATTTTGGGTGTTCAGGGGTCAAGGGTTCAAGACCTGGGTGTTCTAAAATGCGTCTGGTCTAGACCAGACGCTGTTGAAGCGATGGCCTCAAGACCCATTAGGTTCTTCAACCCCCAAGCCAATCGACCTTGCCTAGAAGCCTCATGAACCCTACACGCCCTGTGCACCCTAAACCCTAAACCCTAAACCCTAAACCCTAAACCCTAAACCCTAAACCCTAAACCCTAAACCCTAAACCCTAAACCCTAAACCCTCAACCCTCAACCCTCAACCCTCAACCCTCAACCCTCAACCCTAAACCCTAAACCCTAAACCCTAAACCCTAAACCCTGAACCCTGAACCCTGAACCCTTAAAGCCATAAACCCTCTAAACAGTCGCAGACGCAAGGGCCTGGGGGGCTTGAAAAGCAACAACCTGACCCTCTTTAGGCTTAGGGTTTAGGATCTACTCCTATTTGCCTAAGAACCCCCCCAAAAATAGGTCCTATATTGCCCTTAGAAGCAAAATTTGTTTTTGCATCTTGAAAGGTTCTTCAGCAAATAGTAGTCTAGGGCTCAGCTTCGCCGACTCTTTGCTCCAACCTCTTGAAGGGGGTTCAAATTGTGCGGAGGGGGTCTGGGCCAACAACTCTACACCCCTAACCCCCTAATTGCCTAAACGCCTAGACTCGCCGACCACTTGGTGCGCCTGCTGGTGCAGGGTGTCGGGTTTAGGGGAGGGGCCTTAAACTTAACAATTCGAATGGGGTTTTGGGGTTATTATCGTAGAACGATAAAGGGACCATGAGGGAGTACCAGGTTCTTAAGCAATTAGTAGTTTGTGCTGCCGGGTGTCCTAGGATGTTGATGGCGCTGCCGATGTGCCTGCAGAGCAGGCGAGCTCTGAGAAGTGTTTCTGGCTTGTTCAAAGTGGTCTTTTCAACATCCCCAAGCCCTGAACCCTAAAACCCTATGTCCTAAAATCCTAAACCGTTCTGTTTGCAGGTTTTGTCTGGATTTTGGGTTTGGGGCTTTAGGGTTGGGGGGTGTTTTTTTCGGAAACTCTTCGTGGACCCTTTTTCAAGGTCTTTAGCAGCAGCCCAGAGTTTCTGTGAGCTTTTCTCTCTCGGCAGCTCTCGCGGCTGTTTGTTCTCAACAACTCTCTGAGGGGGCCATGTGGGTTTGGGGGTTCAGGGTTTAGGGTTTAGGGTTTGGGGTTTGGGGTATGGGGTTTGGGGTTTGGGGATTGGGACCCCAAACCCCACCAGCACCCAAAGACCCAAGAACCCCGAATTGAAGCCTCTATCTCTGAACACCTAAATCCGCAAACTCCAAAACCCCCCAAACCCCTAAACTCCGAAACCCCAAAACCCTGAAACCGCCAAATCCCCACACCCCAAACCCTAAACCCCAGAGTTACACCCCTAAACCTTAAACCCTAAGCCCTAAGCCCTAAGCCCTAAGCCCTAAGCCCTAAGCCCTAAGCCCTAAGCCCTAAGCCCTAAACCCTAAACCCTAAGCCCTAAACCCTAAACCCTAACCCCTAAACTCCCTGAAGTGCTTGTCTGCAGGGAAGCCCGCGAGCGAACAGTAAGCGCCGGAAGCCTTCGGACGCGAATGCAGCGGAGGCCCTGTGGGATGAGGGATAGGGTTTAGGGTTTAGGGTTTAGGGTTTAGGGTTTAGAGTTTAGGGTTTAGGGTTTAGGGTTTAGGGTGGTTTAGGGGTTAGGGTTTAGGGTTTAGGGTTTGCTGTGATAGGCCGTAGATGCTGTGAAGGTTAGGTTTCGGAACAAGCTCGAAAGCTTCGTGAGGTGCGAAGAGCAGCTTTGGCCTGATTGTGGAGGGCCATCTAACATTTTTCTCCCACCCCACGCCGTCCAAGGCGGCAAAGCCACCCAAACCTATTCCTTTGAGGGTTTAGGCCCAAACTCAGACAACAGTCCACAACTAAAAACTATTCAGTTTTGGCAGGGCGGAGTTGGGGCGGGCAGGGAGGGCCAGACTAGGCCAGGGGGCAGGGGGGCTAGGGGGGCCAGGGCGGGGGCAGGAGGGCCAGCACCCGCCAAAAAACCTGACCAGTTCCTTAAGGTCAGGGGCTGAAGGTTTAGGGTACTCACTTTATTTTAAGGGACCAGTACTGGTCTGGAGAACGTGTTCCGACCCCCATGCTGTAAACGGCGGGCAAGCGACCTGGGTCGGCTTGTGCCATCGAGGTCAAAGGGCTTAAGCGCCGCCCCCCAACGTAGGGGGGCGACCTAGGCCCTGAGTTTAGGGTTTAGGGTTAGGGTCTAGGGTTTAGGGTCTAGGGTCTAGGGTCTAGGGTTTAGGGTTTAGGGTTTAGGGTTTAGGCTTCAGGGTTTTGGGTGGGTTTAGGGGGTTTCGGGGTTTGGGCGGGTATAGTTGTTAAAAGGGTAGCTAGGGGTTCAAGGGCAGTTTAGGACAGTTAGGGTTACTTTCGGGGCTTTGGTCACCTTTCAGGGTTTAGGGGTTTCGGGTTTAGGGCAGACAGTTCGGGTTTTCGGTTTCCTGAAGGTTTTTAGGGATGAAGATGAGGATGCTTTTCGTGTTGAAGATTCTTTCTGCGCATCGCCGGCCTCCCAGGAGGGCGAATGGAAGCCCAAACCCCAAACCCTACACGCTTAACTCCAAACCCTAAACCCTAAACCCTAAACCCTAAACCTTAGACCCTAGACCCTAAACCCTAAACCCTAAACCCTAAACCCTAAACCCTAAACCCTAAACCCTAAACCCTAAACCCTAAACCCTAAACCCCATTGATGGGCGCATAACTCTTCAACTGCCAGGGCGCTTTGGCAAAGGCACAGGATGCAAAGGAGGACAGTTGGGACTAGGGTATAGGGTTTAGGTTTAGGGGTTACTTTGTCATAGTGGGGTAACATCTTACACGTTTAAGGGCACTTAAACTCAATAGACAATGAAAATTCAACCCAAAATACTATCCCAACCATGAACTCGGGTTAGAGTTTAGGCGTCCTGAGTTACGCAAAGTCGAGACCAGTGACGAAATGCGCCTGTCGCGTAGGTTGTTGGACCGTCTGTGGCAGCCGCTGCTGCGGTTTTCACGCACGCGCAGATCACACTGCCACCCTTGCCTTGCCGCTCCATTCACAACTCCTCTTTCAGCACCTGTCGCCGCTTCCCTTGCAGCTTGCCAGTTGCAGCCCAAAGAGAACGACAGCCGGGAGCAATGCTGGTGGCATGCTTGCAGTGACCTCGCAGAACTGACTGTGGCAAGCCTTCAGCTTGATGCCTTGCGAAGAACAGATGCCTCACACTGGAGAAGCTCCTTAGAAATCTTGCTGCCGACAGCGTGTGTCGTGTATGCATCAAGGTGCCGACGCAGGGTGCAAGTGTCTCGGCTCGAATTGTCTTTTCGTGGTTCCGGGGGGTTGCCCCTGGGTGTTGTCCCCTTTTCCCCCGTTGGTTCGGCTTGGTTCGGGGTTCGCTGTGCGCCATAGGGAGTGCTCTTGTCCGTGTGAGCATCTCTCTTTTTCGTATGGACCATGTGGAAACGGGCAGTCAGCTCACCTATTGCTGGCAGCTACTGCGTGGGCAATGCGTGGCGAGTCTTCTCCCATTCACTGGTTCTGGCGTGTGCAGCTGAAGCACTGGTGGGAATGGGACAGGGAGGCTCCGATGGTACCGCCAACGACAAGGTGAACTGTCCCACCAAGAGTGGCTGCGTGACTCCCTGGACCGCCTTCCGCTGCGCTGGAAACGAACGATCACCCGGGCATATCGAGTGGTGCTGGGCTGTTACAGACAACCGACGCAAGCCTCGCTGCTGGGATGGTGGTGGACGCTGGGTGCAGATACCAACGTGGGCCTTTTTCTTTTCTATGAGCTGTTGCTGCAGTCAATCCGAGACCACTTGCACTACAAGTGGCACATGGAAAGGACACTCACAGAAGCAGTGCCGGGCCGTTCGCTGGCCTCGCTTCTTCACAACATGTTCGGACACATTCAGTGCGTGGTGATCAGGCGCAGGCCCAAGCACGCCAAGAAGCGGAAGAGAAGCGTCTGCGCGAGGCATGCTCACGGATTGTGCCTTGCTGGGCATTCGCCGGTTTGTTTTGTTGAAGTGTCAGGCTGCCCTGGCAAAAGCACAGGCGGACGCGGAGGAGGCGTGATGGACTGATGAATGCAGAGCGCTGTCGGTCTTCTTCAGTTCCCCCCCCTCCCCCCCCCTCCCCCCCCCCACCACCCCCCCCCCCCCCCTCCCCCCCCCCCCTCCCCCTCACCCCCCCCCCCCCCTCCCCCACTCCCCCCCATCCCCCCCCCCCCCCTCCCCCCCCCTCACCCCCCCCCGGCTCCATTCACAACTCCTCTTTCAGCACCTGTCGCCGCTTCCCTTGCAGCTTGCCAGTTCCAGCCCAAAGATAACGACAGCCGGGAGCCATGCTGGTGGCATGCTTGCAGTGACCTCGCAGAACTGACTGTGGCAAGCCTTCAGCTTGATGCCTTGCGAAGAACAGATGCCTCACACTGGAGAAGCTCCTTAGAAATCTTGCTGCCGACAGCGTGTGTCGTGTATGCATCAAGGTGCCGACGCAGGGTGCAAGTGTCTCGGCTCGAATTGTCTTTTCGTGGTTCCGGGGGGTTGCCCCTGGGTGTTGTCCCCTTTTCCCCCGTTGGTTCGGCTTGGTTCGGGGTTCGTTCCGTAGGAGTAGCTGTGCGCCATAGGGAGTGCTCTTGTCCGTGTGAGCATCTTTCTTTTTCATATGGACCATGTGGAAATGGGCAGTCAGCTCACTATTGGGCAATGCGTGGCGAGTCTTCTCCCATTCACTGGTTCTGGCGTGTGCAGCTGAAGCACTGGTGGGAATGGGACAGGGAGGCTCCGATGGTACCCCCAACGACAGGGTGAACTGTCCCACCAAGAGTGGCTGCGTGACTCCCTGGACCGCCCTCCGCTGCGCTGGAAACGAACGATCACCCGGGCATATCGAGTGGTGCTGGGCTGTTACAGACAACCGACGCAAGCCTTGCTGCTGGGATGGTGGTGGACGCTGGGTGCAGATACCAACGTGGGCCTTTTTCTTTTCTATGAGCTGTTGCTGCAGTCAATCCGAGACCACTTGCTCTACAAGTGGCACATGGAAAGGACACTCACAGCCAACGTATTGGCCTCTCTGGAAGAAGCAAGCACGCCAAGAAGCAGAAGAGAAGCGTCTGCGCGAGGCATGCTCACGGATTGTGCCTTGCTGGGCATTCGCCGGTTTGTTTTGTTGAAGTGTCAGGCTGCCCTGGCAAAAGCACAGTGATGGACTGATGGCTGGTTGGTGTTGCTCATTTGGTGAATCTCGTTGCAGAGCGCTGTCGGTCTTCCCCCTCCCCCCCCTCCGCCCCCTCCCCCCCCCCTCCCCCTCCCGCGCTGCGTGCTCCAACCGCCAAGACTCCGCGAACAGCGGAAAATTCCGAAAAAAGACCCCAAAATCGAAAAAGCCTACAACGCATGCCCAGTTCGGAACTCTCCACTTAAACCCTACCCCGAAACCCTAAACCCGAAACTCCAAACCCTAAACCCCAAACCCTAAACCCCAGCCTACTGGCTTCGGGCCCCCGGATGCCAGCTCGGGTTGCTTCATATTCGGGTTGAGGGTATAGGGTTCAGGTTTGAAGGTTATCGGATTTAGGGTGGTAGCTTGCATAACCGAGACCCTCAAACCTTGAGCCTAGTGCGGCGAAACTTTCTTTTTCCAGTCTCTTGTTTGCCCAAAACTCTGCACCCACGGCCGAAGTTCTCAGCCCTAAACCCTAAACCCTGAACCCTGAACCCTGAACCCTGAACCCTAAGCCCTAAACCCTGAACCCTAAACTTTGAACCCTGAACCCTAAGCCCTAAACCCTAAACCCTAAACCTTAAACAGTCATAAACGTCACTCCATCTTTCCATCTTGGAGGCTGACAATGAGGAGCTGGTGATGCGAGCAGAGGAGGCCCTCCCCCCCCCCCCCCCACGAAACCCGTTAATACCGTTTAGGTTAGGGTTTAGGGTTTAGGGTTTGGGGTTTGGGGTTTAGGGTTTCGGGTTTAGGGTGTTACGGTTTAGGGTTTAGGGTTTGGGATTTAGGGTTTAGGGTTGAGGGTCTCTCGCAGACTTTGGGTTTGAGGCTTTAGGGTTGAACGGAGGAGCCGCAACAACTACAACTCAAATCTTCCACTTCCGTTTGCTCCCTATCGAATCCCTAAACCTGAAGAACCCCTCTTAACTAGGCCGCCATCTTGGGTATGCTAAAACAACGGCGGAGGCCAGAGTGGGTACATTGTGAACCTGTTGAAGGTGCTCATGATGTAGTGTGTGTGTGTTTAAGGTTTCGGGTTTAAGGTAGTGTGCATGAGGCAGCTCTGGCAAAGGCAAGAGCTGAGGCAGAAGAGGCGAGCTGGGCTGTGTGACGATGGGTGGTGAGCAGACTGAGCCAACATGCCTTGAGTGAGCAAGTCGCTGATGCAGGCATGCCAAAAGGCCAAGGCAGAAACGGAGAAGCTACAGGCATTCGGTGTTTATGAAGCTCAGTGTTTCTTCCCCGTCGTCCTGCCATGACTAGGCTGCCCAAGCTAAAGCGCGCAAGGAAGCAGAGGAGAAGCGCCAGCAGGAGGCATGCTCATGAAATGATGATGTTGGTAGGCCGTTGTTGCATGTGCTAGCAGTGTCTTGAACATCAGGCCTCTCTGGCAAAGGCAAGGGCTGAAGCGGAAGAGGCGAGCTGGGTAGTGTGACGATGGGTGGTGAGCAGACTGAGACAACATGCCTTCCAACATGCCTTGACTGAGCAACTTGCTGATGCAGCCATGACTAGGCTGCCCAAGCCAAAGCGCGCAAGGAAGCAGAGGAGAAGCGCCAGCAGGAGGCATGCTCATGAAATGATGATGTTGGTAGGCCGTTGTTGCATGTGTTAGCGGTGTCTTGAACATCAGGCCTCTCTTGCAAAGGCAAGGGCTGAAGCGGAAGAGGCGAACTGGGCTGTGTGACAATGGGTGGTGAGCAGACTGAGACAACATGCCTTCCAACATGCCTTGGCTGAGCAACTTGCTGATGCAGCCATGACTAGCCTGCCCAAGCCAAAGCGCGCAAGGAGGCAGAGGAGAAGCGCCAGCAGGAGGCATGCTCATGAAAGAACGATGTTGG
Source organism: Symbiodinium natans (assembly GCA_905221605.1). Lineage (NCBI taxonomy): Eukaryota > Dinophyceae > Suessiales > Symbiodiniaceae > Symbiodinium > Symbiodinium natans. The sequence continues at coordinate 1,014,807 of CAJNDS010002235.1, read as the reverse complement.
CACGCCGTTGTTGATTGTACTAGTGGTGTCTTGAGCAGGCTGCTTTGGCAAAGGCAAGGGCTGAAGCGGAAGAGGCGAGCTGGGTAGTGTGACGATGGGTGGTGAGCAGGCTGAGCCAACATGCCTTGACTGAGCAAGTTGCTGATGCAGGCACGCCAAAAGGCCAAGGCAGAAACGGAGAAGCTACAGGCATTCGGTGGTGTTTGTGAAGTTCAGTGTTTCTTCCCCGTCGTCCTGCCATGACTAGGCTGCCCAAGCCACAGCGCGCAAGGAAGCAGAGGAGAAGCGCCAGCAGGAGGCATGCTCATGAAATGATGATGTTGGTAGGCCGTTGTTGCATGTGTTAGCGGTGTCTTGAACATCAGGCCTCTCTGGCAAAGGCAAGGGCTGAAGCGGAAGAGGCGAACTGGGCTGTGTGACAATGGGTGGTGAGCAGACTGAGACAACATGCCTTCCAACATGCCTTGGCTGAGCAACTTGCTGATGCAGCCATGACTAGGCTGCCCAAGCCAAAGCGCGCAAGGAGGCAGAGGAGAAGCGCCAGCAGGAGGCATGCTCATGAAAGAACGATGTTGGCACGCCGTTGTTGATTGTACTAGTGGTGTCTTGAACATCAGGCCTCTCTGGCAAAGGCAAGGGCTGAAGCGGAAGAGGCGAGCTGGGTAGTGTGACGATGGGTGGTGAGCAGACTGAGACAACATGCCTTCCAACATGCCTTGACTGAGCAACTTGCTGATGCAGCCATGACTAGGCTGCCCAAGCCAAAGCGCGCAAGGAAGCAGAGGAGAAGCGCCAGCAAGAGGCATGCTCATGAAAGAATGATCTTGGCACGCCGTTGTTGATTGTACTAGTGGTGTCTTGAACATCAGGCAGCTCTGGCAAAGGCAAGGGCTGAAGCGGAAGAGGCGAACTGGGCTGTGTGACAATGGGTGGTGAGCAGACTGAGACAACATGCCTTCCAACATGCCTTGGCTGAGCAACTTGCTGATGCAGCCATGACTAGGCTGCCCAAGCCAAAGCGCGCAAGGAGGCAGAGGAGAAGCGCCAGCAGGAGGCATGCTCATGAAAGAACGATGTTGGCACGCCGTTGTTGATTGTACTAGTGGTGTCTTGAGCAGGCTGCTTTGGCAAAGGCAAGGGCTGAAGCGGAAGAGGCGAGCTGGGTAGTGTGACGATGGGTGGTGAGCAGGCTGAGCCAACATGCCTTGACTGAGCAAGTTGCTGATGCAGGCACGCCAAAAGGCCAAGGCAGAAACGGAGAAGCTGCAGGCATTCGGTGGTGTTTGTGAAGTTCTGTGTTTCTTGCCCGTCGTCCTGCCATGACTAGGCTGCCCAAGCTACAGCTCGCAAGGAAGCAGAGGAGAAGCGCCAGCAGGAGGCATGCTCATGAAATGATGTTGTTGGTAGGCCGTTGTTGCATGTGTTAGTGGTGTCTTGAACATCAGGCAGCTCTGGCAAAGGCAAGGGCTGAAGCGGAAGAGGCGAACTGGGCTGTGTGACAATGGGTGGTGAGCAGACTGAGACAACATGCCTTCCAACATGCCTTGGCTGAGCAACTTGCTGATGCAGCCATGACTAGGCTGCCCAAGCCAAAGCGCGCAAGGAGGCAGAGGAGAAGCGCCAGCAGGAGGCATGCTCATGAAAGAATGATGTTGGCACGCCGTTGCAACTCTTCCCTTCCCCCACCCCCCTCTTCCCTTCCCCACCCCCCTCAACCCACACCCACAAACCTGTACGTGGGGTCGGAATAATTGCTAAGAGTATTCCCTTCTGTTCCCTTTGTGCTTATACCATAATGGCCCCCAAAACCCTATTCTAATTATTAAGGCCCCTATATTACACCCCGACACCCCCTAAGCCTCCCCCCCCCGCACTGCAGGTGGGGGCTGCGCGGCTACAGGCAAGACAGCCCCCGCGAGCCCTATAAAGCCTCAAAGCCCTAGAGACACAAAGCTCTTTTTTGAGACTTGGGGGGGCTACAGGGTTGAGGGTTGAGGGTTTAGGGGTTGCTTTGTGGGGGGGCTCGGGGGGCTCAACATTGTGGTCTTGGGGCTTCGGGGCTTCTAGAGGTGCTGCCTGAACCCCCCTGAAGCCTAAACCCTAAACCCTGGCAAACCTGTAGCCCTAGAAACCGGAGTCCCGAAACTGAGTCCCAAAGCCCTGAACTCTTGATGGTGAAGGGCCTATGGGGAGTTCAGTCATGTTGCGAAATGGGGATCCGAAAGGGAGGCGGCCCCGTTTTACATATTGCTTAGTCATCTAACGTCTCTAGAGTTGGGCAGCAGGTGACTCCGAAACCCTAACGATGCCCTGAGGCTATGACGAGAGTCCAAGTTTTTTTGGGTTTCGGGTTTTTTTGTGGAGTTTGGTCTGGGGGTGCGGGGGATACGGTCTAAGGATTAGGGTTTGCTACCCAGGTTGCGAAGCCAAAGTAGCAAGCCGCACCTGGCCACCTCTGAGGCGGATTGGGGCTGCCTGGAGATCGACGAGGTGCTGGGGTTGCTCCTTGAAATAACCCTAAACCCTAAGCCCTAAGCCCCCAATCGGCGTCCCCCATTTTTTCCACTTGGTAGGTAACGCAGGTTTAGAGCAGGACAAAATGCACCCCCAAAAGAACATCCCGCCATGACAGGAAAGCAGAACCCACTCCCCGCCGCGACAGCAAACCAAAACGCCGCACCCCCTCCGCCACGACAGTAAGACAACGCCGCCTGCCCCAACCACAAAAAACGCTTTTTTAAACCCCAAACCCCAAACCCCAAACCCCAAACCCCAAATCCTAAACCCTAAACCCTAAACCCTAAACCCTAAACCCTAAACCCTAAACCAAGATACTTGTGCCCCTGAAGCCACCCACCTTCCTGCCAGGCCCTCGAGGAAGAGGCGCTCGCTGTACGGGGCACGCCGCCCACGCCTCCCACACCACAGTCAAGCAAGGTGGAGACGGCCGGTTAGGGCTTAGGGTTTAGGGTTTAGGGTTTAGGGTTTACGGTTTAGGGTTTAGGGTTTAGGGTTAAGGGGTTTGAATCGACTTCTCTTGGTGCCTAGCCGTTTGGGGCTACTGAGGTTAGAGAAGGCAACTAGGCCCATCTAGCGAACCCCCAAACCTCCCGGCATTCTCAATAATTTGGGATGTCCCCCCTTATACTAACAGTCCTTTATAGGGATTATCGTACCCCCCCCACCCCCACCCCCCCCCCCCAAGTACAACTTCCCGCCCACCCCTCCCCCCCCCGGCTGCGAGGCGCCTTCGCTGCCAGCGGCGCAGCCATCGCCGCCGTCGGACGTGGGGAGCCTCACCATGGACCCAAACCCTAAACCCTAAAACCCTGAAACCCCAAAACCCCGACCCCAAAACCCTAAACCGAACCCCAAAAAACCCGAAACCCAAAACCCCTAAACCCGAAACCAAAACCCTAAACCCAAAACCCCAGGGCCCCAGAAAACCCTAAACCTGAAACCAGGCCCCAACCCGAAACCCTAACCCTAAACCCCAAAAACCCCAAAACCCTAAACCCTAAACCCTAAACCCCCTAAACCCTAAACCCTAAACCCTAAACCCTAAACCCTAAACCCTAAACCCTAAACCCCAAACCCCAAACCCCAAACCCCAAACCCCAAACCCCAAACCCCAAACCCTAAACCCTACCTACTCCCTAAGCATATTGAACTGGGGAGTTGCCCTCAACTCGACTCTCACCCTTTCGCCCCCTGGGAGCTTTAATGTTGGAGGGCTTAAGGCTTGGGTTTGGGGTTTAGGGTTTAGGGGTTTTGGGGTTTGGGGTTTGGGGTTTAGGGTTGTGAGTTTAGTGATTTTCGGGTTCGGGGTTTAGGGTTTTAGGGTTTAGGGGTTGTGGCCCGAGACCGCACAGCCATAAGGTTCCGAAGCCCGGAACCTCGAAACGATGAATCCCTTAAGGTTCTTAGGGACTTAGGGTTTAGAGAAGTCCTACACTGAGCCCCAAACCCCAAACCCCAAACCCCAAACCCCAAACCCCAAACCCCAAACCCCAAACCCCAAACCCCAAACCCCAAACCCCAAACCCCAAACCCCAACCCCAAACCCCCAACCCCAAACCCCAAACCCCAAACCCCAAACCCCAAACCCCAAACCCCAAACCCCAAACCCCAAACCCCAAACCCCAAACCCTAAACCCCAAACCCTAAACCCTAAACCCTAAACCCTAAGCCCTAAACCCTAAACCCTAAACTTCAGACCCTTAAACGCCCAAGCGGCCTGGAACGCAAAATCATGGCAATAGGGTGATTGAGGCTGAGTCTGGTTGGGCTGAGGGTTTGGTAGGGGGTGCGGGGCCGGGTTTCGAGGCTTTAGATCTTAGGGGGTTTGGGGTTTAAGGCTTTAGGGGGGTTCGGGCTGTTTCGGGTTGAATTCTTCGGTTTGTTTTTGGGAAGAGGAGGGGTGTGGGGTGGGGGGGGGGGGGTTGCTTTAGGGGATTTCGGGTTTAGGGTTGAGGGTTTAGGGCGGCGCACCGCAGTTTGGCTCGCGATTTTTATGCGTGCAGTTTTGTCTCGGCGCCTCTCACTATGAGCCCAATCGCTCCTCGCCGGGATGTGTCGGATGTAGATCTTTGCCCTAAACCCAAAACCCTAAACCCTAAACCCTAAACCCTAAGCCCTAAACCGTAAACCCTGAACCCTGAACCCTAAACCCTAAGCCCTAAATCCGAAATCCTGAAACGTTTGGGGCTTCATCGGTTTTAGGTCTTTCGTGCGGTTTCAGTTCGAGCTTTCGAGCTTTGGAGTTTGCGGGTCCGGAACTTCTGGTGTACAGAATCCTTAGCCCTATGACCCCTAAACACTAAACACAAAGCACAAAACACAAAACCCAAAACCCTAAACCCAAAACCCTAAACCCTAAACCCTAAACCTTGTGCGCCCTAAATCCAACACCGCTGCAAACTCTTAGCCCCAAACCTCTCGGCATTCGCGAACAAGTTAGCGGGCATTACCCAACAATTAAGCGGGCATTTTTCAACAACTAGCGGGCATTGTCCAGCAATTAAGTGGGCATTATTCAAAAAGTAGCGTTTGCGTGATGCCCGCGAACCCTTTTGGTCAAAATTCCGTGGGCATGTCTGGGTTTAGAGCCTTTGGGGGGCTGGTCTGTAGTTTGTTAGCTTTTTTCGACGGGGGGGGGCCTGGTCTTCAGGGTCCTGAGGCCTGCTGGTCTTCTGGGCTTAGGCTCAATTGGGCTGGTCTTTTGGGTTTTAAGGCTCATACGGGTTTGTCCTCCTGCGGTTCAGTCATCTTGCGGTGCAGGATTTTGGGTTGAGGGTTTAGATTTGGGATGTCCCCCCTTATACTAACAGTCCTTAATAAGGATTATAGTACCCCCGATTATGATCCTTAATAGTTAGTATAAGCGGGAACACCCCAAGTTTAGATTTGCAGGGTTGGCCCCGAAGTAGGAGGTGCTTTTTGAGCGGGCGTTTTGAGCGCTTGAAGCCCCTGAACTCCTTAAGTCCTAGAAGCCAACAACCCTGAACCCTGAACCCCAAACCCTAAACCCCAAACCATAAACCCCAAACCCTAAACCCCAAAACCCTAAACCCCAAACCCCAAACCATTCCTAGACTCAGTGCCCAGGCGAGGGTGATCCTGGAGGCACAGGTGGCGCCCTCCGTTGTGTGCCATGTCCTGCTGCTGCACTTTTGGGTTCCTAAAATCGGGGAACCTTTTGGGGGGTCCCCTTAAGGGGATTCTACTCTATATGGGGCATAAAGGGGGTGCCCCTACATCGGGAAATACCCATCTCATTCCCAGACGAAGTTCTTAGTTTGACAGCTCCTCTTTGTGTGGGTTTAGGGTTCATGGAGTTTAGGGTTTGGGGGTTGGGGGTGTGGGTGTGGGGCGATCATTATTGGCGCGATCTCATGTTAGGAGGTTGGTTTTTGCATGTAGCCAGGCCTTAACAGTTGGAGAAGTCTTTAGGCATCTACTTGAGGGTCTGTGGGTACTCCCCCCCGCCGTCCCCCCCCCCGCCCCCGCCAAAAAAAAAAATGGATAAAGATGTGGCTTTGGCCACCCATAACTGTCGCAAGCCCGCTTCTGACCATGCCCATGACCTTGCGGGCTTCTAAATCTCCCCACTTATGTTTAGTCTTTAGGTTTCAGGTTTTAGGGTCAAGTTGGGTTTAGGGTTTAGGGTTTAGGGTTTAGGGTTTAGAGTTTAGGGTTTCGGGGGGTCCCTACACCTACAGTTCGACCGTGTGCCCACGGATCCTTCGTTCAGGGGTGCCTGGGCATGCCAGACAGCCTTCCATTTGCGTGTTTAGGGTTTCGGGGTTAGGGTCTAGGGTTTAGGGCTCAGGGTGTAGGTTTCCCCTGGAGGGATTTTCATTTGTTTTAAATTCTTTTGGGGTTCTTGAGCAAATAGTAGTATGTGTACCTTCTAGAGTCCCTATGTACCTAAGCAGCCCCTAAATAAGGCCGTTGATCCAGACAGGTATGTTTAGGCCCTGCCCACAAATCAAGGGTGCAGTAAGGAGCCTATAAAAAGCGTGCCCCTATCATATAAGAGGTTGCGGTTGGGTCGGTGAGTGGCTGGTGAGTGGCATGTGAGGCACATGTGAGGGGATGTCTCGGGGAAGAGCAAATGAGAAGCTTGTAAGGTCAAAAAGGGCTGAGGCTTGGCTATCCTGTATAAGCATGTTTTTGCGTCGACCCCCCGATCCAGGGTTAGTCAGGGCCCCGTTTTTTTGTCAGTCGAACGGGCGCAGCATTCGTCACGCAAGCTCTCGTCGCTCGAACTCCAAGACCAGGCCCGCAGAAGGCTCGAAGCAGCCAGAGGCCCGTAAGTGGCTCGCGAATGGCTCTATATAGGCTTGTAAGTGGCGCGAAGGCCCATGAGGGGCCCGTAAGTTCGCAAGGGGCCTGAGCGGCACGTAAGCGGCATGTAAGTGGCATGTAAGCGGCACGTAAGTGGCGCGTAAGTGGTAAGTGGCACGTAAGTGGCACGTAAGCAGCCCGCAAGTTGCCAAGGGTCCCCGTAGGAGGCCCGTGTTGAAGCCCGCACAAACCTGTGCAGGAGACCCATGCAGCATCTGCCAAAAAACACCAGAACTTAGAAGTCAGGCAGCCTGCTCTTAGCCTCTCCCTGAAAAACACCAAAGGCTACGTACTCTCCTTACCCACACGACCTGATCTTACATAGCCTCTCCTTGAAAAACACCTAAACTTACATACTCTCCTTCCCAAGGGACCCGATCTTATGTGATAGGGGCACGCTTTTTATAGGCTCCGGAAGCTTCCTTTGAACAAACCAGGCTGCTTTACGAGTCTCGGTAGCCTGGTAGTGGAGTAGGTAACCTTTAACCTTTAACTTTTATTGGGTAGTAAAATCCCTTTATAATCCCAAAGGTTAACCTTCAATTCTTCCAGGTTACTGGACAACTAAGTCCTAAACCCTACCCCCTAAACCCTAAACCTTAAACCCTAAACCCACAAACCAGGCTGCTTTACAAGTCTCGGTAGAGTTGAGCCGGCAGGGTGAGCAGAGCGATATCGAGTGCGCGGTGATGCGCGAGCGCGGTGGCTTGTTGCTGCTCTAGCCCCTTCCACCCAAAAGCCCAAAATTTCTGTAACCCTAAACCCTAAACCCTAAACCCGAAACCCGAAACCCTAAACCCTAAAACCTAGACCCTAAACCTCGAAGCCAAAGGGCACCTCTTTGGGATTCTGTGGCTTCGTTTCTTCGAAGCACCAAACCCCAAACCCCTAGCCCAAATAGCTCAGGCTGAAGCTTGGTAGGTTTAGGGTTTAGGGTTCAGGGTTTGGGGTTGAGGGTTTAGGGTTTAAGGTTTAGGGTTAGGTTTAGGTTTTAGGGAGAAAAGAGGCGCTTCGAGTGTTTCGGGGCAAGGCAGTTCAATGCCGGATCTCCACGTAGCATCCTGGGCTTTCCAAGACCTCGACTCACCCTAAGCCAGCGAAACCCTAAGTCCTTACCCCAATCAAATAACCCCAAACCCTACACCCTGCACCCTACACCCTAAACCCTAAACCCTAAACCCTAAACCCTAAACCCTAAACCCTAAACCCTAGACCCTAGACCCTAAACCCTCACCCCCAGTCCAAAAAGCACCACAGCCCGAAACCATCAACTGCGGTCCAAACCCTGAAGCCCACGCCCTGAGCCCTAACCGTAAGCTCCAATTACCCATGAATCACAGGATCTCCATGCTGTCAGGGCTACTCAGCAACGGGTCAAAGTCTGAGAGCAGGATTTCGGGTTTAGGGTTTAGGGTTCACTTAAGCCTGAAATTCCTTGCCAGGAGGGTCCGATTTTGATGAGGAGGAGCAGGTTCGCGTGCAGATCAAGCATACCTTCATTGAGATGAGCCCCGGCGAGATTGTTTGTTGTTGGGTTTGGTTTGGCCTTTCTGGTTTAGCGCTTAGGGGAGGTACTCGTGTTATCACCGGACATCGGGCATTCTAGACCCCAAGCACTCAAACCCTAAACCAACTGCAAGTAGGCCCTGAAGCGCTTAAACCCGAACCACGGAAGACACTGAACCCTACAACTCATAAACCCTAAGGCCTAAACCCTATAAACGAGGAGCTCGGAGAGAAGGGCTCATCGGGTTTTGAGGGTTTAGGGATGTTTTAGGGTTTAGTGTTTCGCGGACAACCCCAAAACCCGCAACACTTGTATAGACCCTAAGCCCCAAGCCCTAAACCCACCCTAAACCCTAAACCCTAAACCCTAAACCCTAAACCCTAAACCCTAAACCCTAAACCCTAAACCCTAAACCTTAAACCCCAAACCCTAAACCCTAAACCCCAAGCCCTAAACCCGGCACCCCATTTCAGGACGCAGGGTGGCGTCATGCAGCGCTTCCGGAGGATGCGCAAGGCCTCTCATCTCCAACATCACGGTTTAGGGTTTAGGGTTTAGGGTTTAGGGTTTAGGCTTGTGGGACGAGAAGATTCAAGACGATTAGCAATGCCAACCAGCTTTAAGATGTGTGGTTGACCATGAAGTCTCCATCTTCGTTTCTTCGACCGCTACGAGGACCGTGGGGACAAGAGAACTTCAAACCTCCAAGCACCAAGCCCTCAAAGCCTAAACCCCAAACCCTGAACCCTAAACCCTAAACCCTAAACCCGACACCCTAATGCTCCATTTGCATGATCATCTTTGGAGGCCAGCAAACTTATCCAATAAACGGGGGGCGCAGGATTTTCCTTTAGGAATCAGGGTGTACTTATCGATGAGTTTCTGCCAATAACTAAATACACGACAAAAAGGGAGGGATACCATACCATGGGTGGGGGGGGGGGAGGGGGAGTACCCGACACTGCACCAGATGTATGTTTTTTTTTTTGTTTAACATGTAGGGGTAGGGCAGAACCCTTCCAGTCGAGCTCCGTGCTGACCTGGAGCCCCTCACTCACGTAAACCCGAAAGGCCTGATAAGCCCTAAAGCCCCCAAACCCGAAACCGTAAAAGGCTTGACTTTTTAAGTCCATATCCCGCTCTCTTCATAACCCTCACAACCCTCATGGCTTTCTCGAAACCCCTAAACCCCAAACCCTAAACCCTAAACCCTAAACCCTAAACCCCAAACCCTAAACCCTAAACCCTAAACTCTAAACCCTCGACCCTAAACCCTAACCCTCAAGTTGGATGCTGAGTCCAAAACAGAATTTCTGGCCGGCCGACCCATCAGCGAACCGGACGCTTGGGAGAATGGGGGCGTGAGGGTTGACGGTTTGGGGTTGTTTGTTCAGGGTTCAGGGTTCAGGGTTCAGGGTTCAGGGTTTAGGGTTTAGGGTTTAGGGTTTAGGGTTTAGGGTTTAGGGTTTAGGGCTAGGGTATCAGAGGACAGAGGAAACTTCTCCTGACACGGCCGGTGTCGGATTTAGGGTTTCGGGCGAGGTCGGGCCCTGAATTCAAGATGCCAAGATGCCCCAAAAACCCCATAACCGGCTTTAGGGTTTAGGGTTTAGGGTAAATCTCCGAGGGTAAGTTTCGAGATAGGGTTTCAAGGCATTCGGGCTTGAGGGTTTTGCTATGTCGAGTCTGGACCGCGACTGGTTCAGGGTTTAGGGAGTAGGGCCAAGGTTCTCAAACCCGAAGCCCTAAACCCTAAACCCGAAACCCTAAACCCTAAGCACTCAACCAGGGTGTCGGTTCAGGATCTTAGATGAATTTTTTTTGACACAACGAGGAAGCCATGTTGTTTGCCGTGCATCCATATCATGGGCAACGTAGTTGAAGTAGGGTTTAGGGTTTAGGGTTTAGGGTTTAGGGTTTAGGGTTTAGGGTTTAGGGTTTAGGGTTTAGCCAATGGCAAGGCTGAAGGTGCTCGGTTTTTGGGGGGTCGGGTTTTGGGGTTTAGGGTTTAGGGTCAGAAACCCTAAACCCTAAACCCTAAACCCTAAGCCCTAAACCCTAAACCCTAAACCCTAAACCCTAAACCCTAAACCCTAAACCCTATGCAAAAGCGAGGAAGACTATGAGCCTGGCATGTCTACACCGGAGGAAGTTGACTCTCCGGCTCCCGAGCAAGAGGAGAGTACAGACGAGGAGCCGGACTAGGGGTTTAGGGTTTAGGGTTTAGGGTTTCGTGTCTAGGGGTTTGGGGTTTAGGGGGGTCGGTAAACTTAGGGTAGTTACATTGTCCCTTAGTCCCTTATATGCCCCGTATATACAGAATTCGCGGCCCGAAATCTGAAAAATGAGGGGGTTATTTCTGCCGTATGAATTTCCTGCTAGGTTTACCGATCCCGGGGTATCCTACGCAACCCAAGGGCCCATACTTCAGAGCCCTATAAAGGAGATAAAAGGGGCCATAGTAAGGACCCATATAACTACCCTTAGAACTAAGGGTTGGAGGGCGCAAACCCCAACCTAGACCCTAGACCCCAAGCCCTAAACCCCAAACCCTAAACCCTAAACACTGGACCCTAAATCGCAAACCCTGAGCCCGAGCCCCACTGGTACTCAAAAGCGCGTTTTGTTGCTGCCCTGGCATGGGTTTTTGCGGCCAGAGAAAAAGCGGATATGCTTGCAGTCACTTGGTCAGGCCCCTGGGACCTGCTATAGTTTCCCTTATTGGGTTTAAGAGGATCATATTCAGGAATGTTCTTCCAAAGGTTGGGACATTCACCCTTTTTCTGGCAGTCCTCAATAGGGAATATAGTAACCCCCCCCCCCCCCCCTTAGAATCCCTGTGAAGGACTGCAGGTATAAGGGGGAACATCCCAGTTCAGTGGGTTTTATGGGCCAGCCGGGGTCACATGTTTAGGCTTTAGGGTTTAGGGTTTAGTCAGGGTTCAGGGTTTAGGGTTTAGGGTTTAGGTAGGGCCAAGAGCACCCCTAAACACGATTCTATTCGCAGTTGCCATAGTTAGATTGGCTGAGTTCTTCAGACGAACGCATGGCTCTGAGCCATCCTTGCTGAGTGGAATCAACTCCGAGCCTGTTGCCCTAAACCCTAAACCCCAAACCCTAAACCCTAAACCCTAAACTCTAAACCCTAAACCCTACACCCCAAACCCTAAACCCTAAACTCTAAACTCTAAACTCTAAACCCTAAACCCTAAACCCTAAACCCTAAACCCTAAACCCTACAGCCTAAACCCTAAACCACAAGCCCAACAAACCTTGAAGCGTAAGTCTCCGAACCCCCAAACCGCAAAACGCTACAACCCTAATCCGTAAACCGTAAACCCTAAACCCTAAACCCTAAACCCTATTGCTGGTTCCCAGTTGGAACTGAGGGAATTAGGGCCCTGTTTAAAGGGTCTACAAAGGGTCCCCTCACTCCTTCATTCCCTACTTAGAACAAGGGGGATCAGCCCTGAAGGACTCCAGCTGTGACGGTGAGGAACGGCGGACGGCAACTTGCAAAGCTATTGGCGTGTGGGGTTTGGGGTTTAGGGTTTAGGGTTTAGGCTTTAGGGATTCAGGGATTAAGGGAATTAGGGTTTAAGGGTGAAGTGCTTTAGGGTTCAGGGTCTGGGGTGAAAGGAAATTTCTGGCTTAGCATGGCTTTAGTAGAGGCAGTGAAACTGAGACATGCTGCGGGCCTTCGAGACATGTTGGCATGCGACAGGTTTAGGCTTTATGGTTCAGGTTTCATTGCAAGAGCTTAGGTAACTTGCCAACATCGTCCACTTGCATTTCCTTTCGAGCCGAAGTATAAGCAACTACATAGGCACCCTAAGTAGTGGTGCTTTTGACTTGGGCATGCGAACTTCTTGTAACTGGACACGGGCTGAAAGTGAGAGACATGTAGGGTGCGTAGCTTCGGCGGGCCCGTTGTTTACGTTTTCATGTTCACCTTAGCCTTCAAACCTCGCAGGCTTCAAACCCCAAAATCCTAAACCTTAAGCCCTCAACCCTAAACCCTGCCCTGCAACCTCGTCCCGGCAACGCCCAAGCTAAACAAGCATCCACGCCTGCTTCTGAGTGCCTAAACCCGGAGTCCTACATGTGCTGCAAGCCTCATGAGCCTTCAAGGAAGCCCCCAATCTTGATGAGTATGGCCGAACCTTATACCGGAAGCCCTTTGGAATGCTTTGAAGACTCCATGTGCTGCAGGTCATGCTGCGAAACATCCCCAACAACTATACGCGGGACTGGGGGGTTTTAGCCGTGTTCTGGTGATGGGGCCTTCGCAAGGATATCGTGGGGGGTTGCGAGGATTTGTTTAGGGTTGAGAAGTTCCGAGCTGTGGGTTCGGAGCATTGAGAAGAATTGGGCTTCAGGTGTTGGGTTTCTAGTCTCGAACCCTCAGCCCCTGACCCATCAACCCTGTTCATACTTGTCGACGCGCACCCCCCCCCCCCCCCCTGGTCCCGTCAACCACCCCTCCCCTCTTTTTATTGACTCCCGTCTTCAGGATTGTAAGGCTCAAGGTTCAGGGTTTTGTGTTCAGGAAGGTAGGGCTCAGGACTCAGATTTTGAGGATTTTGGGTCTTGGGTCTCAATACCTCGCCCGCGGCTTAGTGTGTATGGCAGTATGCAGCCCATGTGCTGATACTTGAACCGAGACGCTAGGAGGCTAAGTTGTGCCCTTGCTTGAGGTGAGGCTCGCTTATGAGCCCTTGAAGCAAGAAAGGGCGTAGGGTTCAGGGTTCAGGGTTCAGGGTGTTCAGGGTTCAGGGTTCAGGGTGGGTTCAGGGTTCAGGGGAAACTAAAGCCAAAGCCCGTTTCGCCCGTGCAGCCTAGCATGGTGTGTCATGGTCTCCTAGACAGGGGCCATGTCTTGAAAGACTTCATAAGATGGGCTGGGCGTGCCTAGTTGTGGCCTCTAACCTTGAGGCTTCGAGGCCGAGGTCGGCGTTGCTCCTAATACAGCCCAAAAGAGCATGTAGGGTTTGGGGTGCAGACGTGCAGCCTTCCAGGAGATGTTCTTGAATCTGCTGGATGGGAAGGGCTTCAGCGGCATGTACGACTTTGTGCAGCCTGGCGTGCCGTGGTTTAGGCCGTAGGAGTTTCCCAAAACCCTAAACCCTAAACCCTAAACCTTAAACCCTAAACCCTAATTATGGTTTGGCGTTAAGATTCAGCATTAAACCCTAGGCTTGTTCGGGCTCTGGTGGGTGGTGGGAAGATGCTTAGGGACTGTCCTGAGCTGGGTGGTGTCGCAGTCTTTTCAGGTTCAGAGTTTTGGGTCTAGAGCTCAGGGGGTAAGGAATCGCCAATTTCACAAGTGGTTTCTCCTGTACGAGACCGAGAAGGAACAGATCAAACGGCATGAGCTCTGCCGGTTTGGCTTCGTGCACTCTCGTCTCTTTGTGGGTGCACAAAGCTGTCGAGCGATCGAGCGACGCGGCAAAGAGAGCAACATGTGTTCGGTCGCCTTGGCAAGAATCTTGTACCTGCCCGGAGGGTCGTGAAGAGTCAGCTGACGATGCTATTCGGAGACCCTAAACCCTGAACCCTGAACCCTGAACCCTGAACCCTAAACCCTAAACCCTAAACCCTAAACCCTAAACCCTAAACCCTAAACCCTAAACCCTAAACCCTAAGCCCTGTTCGCTGCTGCACTGTCGCACCCGAGTATTGACAGTCATGTGCTTGCCAGCGCGTCGCAAGACCATCCAGGGCGCATGGTCACTCCCAGACTGCGCCCGCGAGAAATCTGGTTTAGGGTTTAGGGTTTAGGGTTTAGGGTTTAGGGTTTAGGTTTTAGGTTAAAGGTCTTACCAGTGTATTCACATTCACACCATGACGAATTAGGTCTAACCACGAGGATAGTGTGTTGCGCAGCTTCTGCGCTAACTCATCAGCCAACATGACACAATGTGGCCCACTTTGGGGAAGCCAAGGCGGGCAGGCAAGAGAAATTCGTGAAGACAGTTGGCTTGAGCGTTTAGAGCCTAAACCCTGAACCCTGAACCCTGAACCCTGAACCCTGAACCCTGAACCCTGAACCCTGAACCCTGAACCCTAAACCCTAAACCCTAAACCCTAAGCCCGGGACACGAAACCCTAAACCCTAAACCCTGGGGTTTCTAGGTATTACTCGGGCGCTTACGTTTTGACCGAAACAACGCGGTTTCCCCCCTCGAGCTTGTCTAGGGCTTAAGGTTCTGGTGGTCTGAGGGTTTTAGGTCTTGGGGTTCAGGTTTGAGGATGGGTTAAGGGTTTAGGGTTTAGGGTTTAGGGTTTAGGTTTAGGGTTTAGGGTAAGGGAAGTTGCCAGGGTTTGAGGATGAGGCTTGTGGTGCCAATGAGGTACCTGCCCTGCGATTTCCAGCGCTTCGCGAACTTGGGCTACGCCTTCGTGAACTTGGTGGACGAGCGGTCGGTGAAGGATGCGAGGGGGGGGGGGGGGGGGGTGGCCCAAGGAACCCGAAACCCTAAACCCTAGACCCTAAACCCTAAACCCTAATCCCCAAACCCTAAACCCTAAACCCTAAACCCTCAACCCCAAACCCTAAACCCCAAACCCTAAACCCCAAACGAATCTCTTGCTTGAAGGTGTGTTTTGTTTGGGGCTAAAGCCCTCCGTCGAGGAGATGTGGCGCGTCTTTGACGGGTTCTCCTCCTGGGCACTACCAAGCTGCAAGGTCTGTCAGGCGCGGGTTTAGGGGTTTAGGGTTTAGGGGTTTTGGGGGTTAGGGTTTAGGGTTCAGGGTTTAGGGTTTAGGGTTTGGGGTTTGTAGCGTTTGGGGTTTGGGGTTTAGGGTTTGGAGTTTGTAGGATTCGGGGGTTTAGGGTTTAGGGTATAGGGCCAATGGTTGGGGTTTAGGGTTGCGGTTTTGGGGTGTAGGGTCTTGAGGTTGGGGGTTCAGGGTTTTGAGGTTCAGGTTTTAGGGTATAGGGTTTGGGGTTTTGAGGTTTAAGGTTTGGGGTGTGGGGTTTAGAGTTTGAGGTTTCGGGTTTAGGGTTGAGAGTTTAAGATTTTGAGGTTTAGGGTTCAGGGTTTAGGGTTTGGGGTTTTGAGGTTTGGGTTTTGGGTTTAGGGTTATCGGGTTTGGGTTGTTGCAATAAGCAGACTTAGAAGTGCCGTCTCTCATTGGGTTCTACGTTCTGAAGGAGCCAGGCCTCTTCACAACAAGCCGAGGCCCAAACTAAGACAGGAGCTAAACCCCAAACCCCAAACCCCAAACCCCAAACCCCAAACCCCAAACCCCAAACCCCAAACCCCAAACCCCAAACCCCAAACCCCAAACCCCAAACCGCAAACCCCAAACCCCAAACCCCCAACCCCCAACCCCAAACCCCAACCCCAAACCCCAAACCCCAAACCCCAAACCCCAAACCCCAAACCCTAAACCCTAAACCCCAAACCCTACTTCTCAGCCAAAATCTTCGCAAGGACGAGGAGGCCTCAAATCATTTCCCGCAGAACAACGCAGGAATACTAGGACCCGGAGTAGGCCCTGATTTCCTGTTTTCAGGGTTGGGGTGCCTTTGTAATCCCCTTAAAGCCAATAAGGGTACCCTTTTTTTCCTAGGTGACTCTTGGGTCTAGAATACCTAGTCATCGGTTGGGTCGGCGGGGTTTGGGAGGGAACAGGAACCTTGGCGCGCACCACAACACATGTCCTGAGTGGTGGCGTGCACAGAACATGTGGAAAACCCCAAGCCCTAAGCCCTAAAGGCCCTAAACCCTGGGTGGCTGTTTAAAATCCTTACACCTGCAAACCCTTTCTCCCTCAAGCCTGAGACCCCTACACCCGGAAACCACAAACCAAAACTACTTCTAGCGTTTAGGGTTTGCGGTCTAGGGTTTAAGGGTTTAGAGTTTAGGGTTTAAGGTTTAGGGTTTAGGGTTTAGGGCTACTCACCTCCAAGTGGAAGAGGTCTCCTGGAGTGGGCCCCATCAGGGCCTGCACTCGCACGTGGAGCGCTACCGGAACAGCCCTGCACCCGGCTCCGGGGTCATAGGGCTCAGAGGAATTGGGGTACATGTCTCTGTGGTGCTTTTTTGGTAACTTTAGATCCTTAGCCTTTTTGGGTTTATGGGGTTTCTTAACAAGGCAGCTAACAATTGAGTTTATAGCTACCCTGCTAAGTGCAGCCAAGATGTGTTGATCTCTTTTTGAGAATGGAGGCGCCCCAAGAATACAACGACCTTTAAAGCAGGGACTGACTGGGCACGTTGGCCTCCTTCTTCTCTCAAACGCACGGTTTTGAATGAGCGCGCTGTGTGATTGAATGCCTGAATATTCATGTAGCAAGATGTAATATATATATATATATATATATGAGTCAGCGTGCTGACGAGCCAACGGCAACGGACCAAAAGTTAGACACATTTGCTGAGAAGCCCTGAGCCCAAGATGCTAAAGACTTACCCCTAAAACTCTCGAAAGGCCTCAAACTGTCAAACCCCTAAACCCTAGAACCCCCAAAACCCTAAAGCCCTAACAAAAGCCCAGAGAGCCTAAGAGTTCGGAAAACCCTCGCCCGAAACCCTAAACCCTAAAACCCTAGACCCTAAACCCCAAACCCCAAACCCTAACCCCTAAACCCTAACCCCTCAACCTTAAACCCTAAACCCTACACCCTCAACCCTCAACCCTCAACCCTCAACCCTCAACCCTCAACCCTCAACCCTCAACCCTCAACCCTAAACCCTAAACCCTAAACCCTAAACCCTAAACCCTACACCCTAAACCCTAAACCCTAAACCCCAGAACCCAGGGTTTTGAGTTTAGGCCCTCAGCCCTCAACCCGAAAGTTGCCATTGGGGAAGCGCAATGTGGGTTTTGTGGGGTTGAGAGGTTGATACGGGTTCAGGGTTGAGGGTGTGTGTATACAGTGGATGGGGCTTGCTTGCGGGGTTTAGGGTTTAGGGGTTTAGGGGTTTAGGGGTTTAAGGGTTTAGGGTTTATAGGGTTTACAGGATGTACAGGGGCTTGCCGTGGAACGAGCTTTAGATTTCTATGGGTTTCAGACGGCTTGGGAGATGTAATGTTCATGTAGTATCTCAAAATCCATCCCAGAAAAGAAGACGAGGCTTTAGGCTGAGGGCTTCATGGTTTAGGGTTCAGGGTTTAGGGCTAGGGTTTAGGGTTTAGGGCTAGGGTTTAGGGCTTAGGGTTTAGGGTTTAGTGTTTAGGGTTTAGGGCTTAGGGCTTAGGGCTTAGGGCTAAGGGACTCGGGGCAGCAGGGCTTCAGGGTTTTCAGGGGTTGGGCTCAGGGTTTCCGTGTTGGGGGTTGCTCTTCTACCCCGGTGCCCCGGAGGGTTTAGGGTTTAGGGTAAACCCCGCAAGGTCCAGACCCTAAACCCTAAACCCTAAACCCTAAACCCTAAACCCTACACCCTAAACCCTAAACCCCAAACCCTAAACCCCAAACCCTAAACCCTAAGTGCCACACTCTAAAAAGCCACGCTAGATTCACGATCTCATCTCCCGCGAGGTCCGGTCATGCACAAGCGAGTGCCCGATGAATTCAAGCCGGCCCTCTTTGCCAACGGAGCTCCGAGTCTAGAAAAAGGGTTTGGGGTTTAGGGGTTTAGGGTTTAGGGTTTGGGGTTTAGGGTTTAGGGTTTGGGGTTTAGGGTTTAGGGTTTAGGGTTTGGGGTTTAGGGTTTAGGGTTTAGGGCTTAGGGCTTTGGGGTTTAGGAGAGGCAGGGTTAGAAGTGCCCCGGAATACGGTTGCTGATACCTTACAAGCACCCATGAGCCTGCTAGCTTCGGGCCTTCTTGGTGTGCTTGAAGGGTTGGGTTTTGTGTTTAGGGTTTAGGGTTTAGGGTTTAGGGTTTAGGGTTTAGGGTTTAGGGTTTAGGGTTTAGGGTTTAGGGGTGCGCCAGGACTTGCAGTAGGGTGGTGAGGTTGCTTAGGGCTTTTTTGTTTCTTCTCATTTCAGGGGTGCTGAGGGTGTTTAGGTGCCTGGGGTGGTTGAGTTGTTGAGGGTTTGGGGTGTTTTGTTTAGGTGTGGAGGGCGGTTAGGGTGTTTTTAGCCCTGAACCTTACCCTACTTGCCCCAAAACCCCGAAACACCCTCAGCACCCGAACTACCCTAGACACCCAAACAACTCAACACCCCAAGCGCCCCAAGCACCCCATGCTCTAGGCGCTTACCGCCCTCAGCACCTTAAACAAGAGCTTAGCTGGCAAGGCAGTCTCAGGGGCTCTTTCTTTAGGGTTTAGGGTTTAGGGTTTAGGGTTTAGGGTTTAGGGTTGTTTAGGGTTTAGGGTTTAGGGTTTAGGGTTTAGGGTTTAGGGTTTAGGGTTTAGGGTTTAGGGTTTAGGGTTTAGGGTTTAGGGTTTAGGGTCCTCCAACCAAGGGATTCTTCCAAGGTCCGCATGCCGTTCCCCGAGCCGACCAAGCGTCTGAAGCTTCCGTGCAAGTGAGGAGTTTAGGGTTTTAGGGTTTAGGGTTTAGGGTTTAGGGTTTAGGTTTTAGGTTTTAGGGTTTAGGGTTTAGGTTTGAGGGTTTAGGGTTTAGGGTTTAGGTTTTAGGGTTTTCGGGTTTAGGGTTTAGGTTCAAGTTTTAATTTTTTTAACGTTAAAAGTTCACGGTTGTAGGGGCTCAAAGGGTTCAGAAGAAAAAGGGTTCGGGCTTTTGGGGGGTTGTTTCTGACCCAAGCCTGAGCCCTTACCCGAACCCTACAGCCTTAAGCGCTACACCCTAAGCCCTAAACTTCTAACCCTAACCCCTGAAGCCTTAAACCCAATCTTGAGTCGGGATGCCAGGCTGAGCTGTTGATAACCCTAAACCCTAAACCCTAAACCCTAAACCCTAAACCCTAAACCCTAAACCCTAAACCCTAAACCCTAAACCCTAAACCCCAAACCCTCTGCCTGAAGCATCATCAGCGCTTGTATTGTATGTGGGGTGTTCTTTGGGGGATACGAGAAAGAACTAGGAACCCTAAACCTTAAACCTTAAACCCTAAACCCTAAAGCCTAAACCCTAAACCCTAAACCCTAAAGCCTAAACCCTAAACCCTAAACCCTAAACCCTGTCGAGGGATGGCTTTCGACCCTATATCTTCAGGTTTCCAAACCTTAAGCAATCCGAGTTTGAGAGCTGACCAGCGGGATCCTTCCATCCTAAGCCTTATAGGGTTTAGGGTTTAGGGTTTAGGGTTTAGGGTTTAGGGTTCAGGGTTTAGGGTTTAGGGTTTAGGGTTTAGGGTTTAGGGTTTAGGGTTTTAAGAAAGTCCTTTAGACTTTAGGGTTCAGGGATCCGAAGTCCCAAGCCCTGAAACCCGAAACCTACCCGGTTCTGCTGCCTCCTTTTAGGGCCTTTCGGGTGTTAGTCTCTGTGTAAACCCTAGGCCACATCACGTTGGCCCCAACATCCATATCAAAATGCCAAAGCTAGCCCCTGAAAATTCGCAAGGCCCGACTTCTTGGGGGTTCGCGGGTGGTGGTGGTGGTGGTGGTGGTGGTGGTGGTGGTGCAGTTACATTGTTACGCTCGTTGCCAGGTTTTCCACATGCACGGGGCGGTGAGCTTTTTTCATGTTCATCTTGCAGACGTTGTGGCCTTCTTTTTTTGAAATCTGGGACCATTTTCTTCGCGAAGGAGAACCTAGGCTGCGGAGAAGGCGGCAATGGCAGCAATTCTTGGAGGTTGATGGGTAGTTCTAGGTAGGGTTATACCTATGGTAAGCGATAATTCGCACCCAAGTTAGGGCACTTAGAACCTTACTTATATCTAGCCATGAACCTCCAAGTGGGGTTTAGGGGTGGGTCTAGGGACGCTTCTTCGGGGTGGCTGCCAGGGGCTCCAGATGACACAGCCCAGTACCAAGTGCGCTAAAACGTGCGCGGCGAGACGTTGCAAGGCTCCGGGCTCTGACCTGCAGCCGAAACCCCATGAAGCTCGAGGCCGAAAACCCTAAACCCTAAACCCTAAACCCTAAACCCTAAACCCTAAACCCTAAACCCTAAACCCTAAACCCTAAACCCTAAACCCTAAACCCTAAACCCTAAACGCTGGGCTTCAGAGGACCATATTTAGGAATATTGTTCAGAGGGTTTCGAAACGCCCTGAAGCTTGAAGCCTGAACCCTGACACCTTTGTGGCCCAGTGGTACCCTTCACCCTTCATTGGTTTTAGGGTTTAGGGTTTCAAGGTTCCCTTATAAAGTAACCGACCAAAAGGAAGGGTACCCTCATTATGACATGGTTCTTGGGCTAGTGGCACGGCAAACGCTCAACCCCATGATGCCTGGACCCTGCACCCTAAACCCTAAACCCTAAAGCCTAAACCCTAAACCCTAAACCCTAAACCCTAAACCCCAAACCCCAAACCCTAAACCCTAAACCCTAAACCCTAAACCCTGAACCCTAAACCCTAGGAACATTTTTCAGGGCTTTTCAAGGACCATCCGAGCTGCTGGTCAACCCTACAGCTTGCAAGGCTTCTTTTGGATCACTTGGCCTTATTAACGTATCATGTCGGGCTAGAAGGCCAGCTCCCGGGTACGTGCTTGGGATTTTTTTGTTGGGGTTTAGGGTTTAGGGCTGTAGGGTTTTTAGGGTTTAGGGTTTAGGGTTTAGGGTTTACGCTTTAGGGTTTAGGGTTTAGGGTTTAGGCTTTAGGGTTTAGGGTTTAGGCTTTAGGGTTTAGGGGTTGGGTCATTTCGGGGGTGAGGGGTGACAGGAGCTTCGAAAGCTGATTCATGATAGACAACCTCCCTGTACGATCCCCCCAAGCTCAGAGTAGGCCAGCTCCGGGGTGTACCGGAAGGTTCGTGGAGAGGAATAAGTAACAATAAGCTTGTTTACAGTGCTTTGTAGGGTTTAGGGTTTGGGGTTTAGGGTTTAGGGTTTACATGAGTCGCTGTGAGTAGAGTCTTAGAGCCTCCAATACGGCTGTATTCAGTCAAGGCCGTAGAAACCCTGAACCCTGATCCCCGAACCGACCATGAGAGATCCTGCGCACCTGAGTCCTTTCACGGCTCAACCCTAAACCCTGAACCCTAAACCCTAAACCCTAAACCCTAAACCCTAAACCCTAACCCCTAAACCCTAAACCCTCAACCCTAAACCCCAAACCCTAAACCCCAAACCCTAAACCCTAAACCCTAAACCCCAAACCCTGACGGATCCTGGCCCTGGGGAGAACATGCAGGCCTTCCGACATGGCTCTTGAACTTCTTTGTACAGATCCGGAGAGTCTGCAAACGGCGCATGGTCGGAAGCGCCAACGGCTGCCAACGTACCAACCTCGTACCCTAAACCCCAAAGCCTACAGGGTTAAGGTCTAGGGTTTAGGGTTTAGGGTTTAGGGAGTAGGGGTTAGGGAAGAGGGTTTAGGGCTTGTGGTTTCGGGTTAGACCCCAAACCCTAGAAGCCCTAAGCCGGACCCTTATCCTCGGATTTGGTCTCTGTGGCTGCCTTGTTTTGAAGCCTCGAACCCAAGAGGCACTCGACATTGAGAAAGCAGAGCCCCTAAACCCTACACCCTGCACCCTAAACTTTAAACCCCAGTGCGCAAGACCGCATGCATAAACCCTAAACCCTAAGCCCCAAATGCTAAACGCTAAACGCTAAACGCTAAACCCTAAACCCTAAACCCTAAACTCTAAACCCTAAATTCCCAAACCCCTAAACCCCACGGCGCCGGTGCGCGGACGCTCTTGGACCTCAGTTCAAACCCCGCTCCTCTTTTTTGGCGCAGCTCGCGGTCCGACTTTGTGAAGCAGCTCCAGGCCGGATGGGGTGGGTTTAGTTTCGCGTTTAGGGTTTAGGGTCTAGGGCATAGGGGTTTAGGGTTTGGGGTTTGGGGGTTTAGGTGGGGGTTTAGGGGTTCAGGGGTTAGGGTTTAGGGGTTTAGGGTTTAGGGTTTAGGGTTTAGGGTTTAGGGGTTTAGGGGTTTAGGGTGTTGGGTTTAGGGCTGAGAGTTTAGGGTTTAGGGTTCACGGCTGAGGGTTTAGGGTTTGTGTTTAGGCTGAGGGTCTATAGGATTTGGGTTCCGGGCGCAGCGTTTTGGGTTTTGGGCGTAGGCTGTACGGCTTAGGCTTACAGGGCCTAAAGGGCCTAAACGGCTTGAGGGCTTAAAGGTCTTAATGGGCTTGAAGGGCTTACAGGGGTAAAGGATTTAGGGTTTACGGTTTAAGGTACAGGGGCTCCTTGGTAAGGGATTGCCCTTTTGATCATCGGCATTCCAATTCGCCAATCATGGTGGCCAAAAAGGGTAGCCGCTCCAGCAAATTGACGGTCAAGGCCGAGCAGCTGTCGAAGCAGATCCAGAAGAACGAGGCCTAAAACCTAAACCCTAAACCCTAAACCCTAAACCCCAAACCCTAAACCCTAAACCCCAAACCCTAAACCCTAAACGCTAAACAGGAAGAAAGGAGAGCAGCTGCGCAAGGAGCAGTGGGCCAACCTTCAGGCAGCGGACGATCGGAAGGATGGGATGATCCAGGAACTCTCCAAGTGGCTGTTGGCCCATCCTCAGGCCCTTCAGCACATACATCGAGGGGCATTCATGGGCATTCATGGGCAGCTATGACGCGTTGGATGGCCAATCCGTCCCCACTGTGTTTTCGCAACAAATCTGTTTATTGCAGCAATATGACAATCCTAAATTGATGCGCATGTGTTCGGGTAGATTCCTGAATGAAGGGGTTTTGGTTTCATGGGTTTATGGGGCTTTAGGGTTAAGGGGGTTCAGGGCTTGAGTGATGTCCAGTAGGCATATGCTTCTGATGAGTGGTTGCTTTACGATGTAGCTGCAATGATTGGATGTATCGTTTGGGGGCTTTGTGTTTAAGGCTTCAGGTTTAGGCTGTTGTTTCTCTGCGGCCGCGGCTGTTTGCTTGTTGTTAGACAAAGCTCATTGCCAGGAAGAACCCGAATCCTAAACCCTACATTTCAAGGCTTCGGCTGCAGCCGTTAGACTTAGAGGACCCTAGAAGGGACATACATCTAGAGAAGCCCTCAACCAAAACCTGCCCTGAGTGGGGTAGAGGGTCAGCCCTCAGCCCTAAACTCCCTAAACCCTCAACCCCAAAATTCCCCAACCCCTTGCCCACGACCCCTCAACGCTCAACCCTAAATCCCCCCCTCCCCTCCCCCCCCTCCACCCCAAACGCTCAGAACCCTTTGGAGGACCAAAGCCCACGATCGGAGGACAGCCCTTTTGCATTCAGGGTTTGGGTTTAGAGTTCAAGCTTTAGGCTTTAGGGCTGTAGGGTGTTCCAGGCAGCCAGAAGTTACGTTGGTAGGTAGAGAAGCAGAGCATAGTTTCTCCGTTTGTGTGATTTATTGTTTTTAATGAAGCCCATATAGCTCCATTGTTCAAGGGGCGCTACGTGTTAAGCTGCCTGTTTTCCAAGTTGTGTCAGAGGGTGTTAGGCTTTGTTGAACCCTGAACCCTGAACCCTGAACCCTGAACCCTAAACCCTAAACCCTAAGCCCTAAACCCTAAACCCTAAACCCTAAACCCTAAACCCTAAACCCTAAACCCTAAGTCCAATTTGGGGTCACAGGGTCCAGCCTTGAAGTTCTTAGACCCAACAAGAAGTTTAACTTTGTCATCGTGGGGGTGACATTTTACATTTTTTGAGGGTACTTAAACTCGATAAGGACCTTAAATTCTAAACTCTATAAAGACCAGAACTTAAGATTTTCAATACCATCACAACCACGAGTTAGTTAAGGTGCAAGCAGGCCTGCCCGGAGCTCGCGTTCGAAGTGTTTGGGCTTTGGGGGGTTTGGAGTGGAGAGTTCATTGGGGTTTTGGAGTACTCTACTTTAATGCTCTGGGTGCCTACTACAGCTACTTCTACCTAATAAGTATATAACTTGTTTTCCAGGGTCTACTCCAAAGTAGGGCTTAGGCTTCTTAATTAGGGTTGAAGTAGACTTGAAAACATGCCGAGGGGCAACCCTCGGGTTTCGGGCATCTGTGTCGAAGGCTAGGTAGGTTGTGCTGGATTTTGGGAGACCCTAAACCCTAAACCCAAAACCCAAAACCCTAAACCCTAAACCCTAAACCCCAAACCCTAAACCCTAAACCCCTACACCCTGAGCTCCCGGCATCCCTGGAAGGCAAGTAGACAGAGAGGGGTGGGCGAATTGGGGTTCCTCTCCACGGCATGCGCTGTCCTCCGCCGAACCGAATCCTCCTCTCTTGATGAGAGAGTCTGGTTGCCCCCGGCGTGAGTCTAAGCGTTCTGCCTGAAGATCCTGCTACCTCTGCCTAGGCCTAAACCCGGAACCGGTACTAGTATTGTTATATTAGGGTATATAGGTGCGTCGAGTCTTACCGCGCAGCAGGCAGCGGCCCGCTACTTGAAGGATCAGGACACTTAGTAAGTAGGGTCATAAGTAGGGCAACTATAGTTACAATTACTTTTTCAACCCAATTAAACCCAATTAAGGTACTTCTGACCCTGCTTACTAAGTCCCATGATCCTCCAAGTAAACCCTAAACCCTAAACCCTAAACCCTAAACCCTAAACCCTAAACCCTAAACCCTAAACCCTAAACCCTAAACCCTAAACCCTAAACCCTAAACCCTCTCAACCCTCAACCCTCAACCCTAAACCCTAAACTCTCAACCCTCAACCCTCAACCCTCAACCCTAAACCCTAAACCCTAAGCCCAAAGTACCCTTTCGACGTTTGACAGCAACTGGGCTCCCCTCCTGGAAGCACGTCGACCTCCCTTGCGCTTGGGATGCATGAAATGTACAGGCGCTGAGTTCTGCTAGGCTCCTGGTCCCCAGGAGCGGGGCTTGCATCCTCATTCCCTACGACTTGCTGAAGAACCTCACAAACAAGTATTAAAATGGTGATCCCTATATTGCCCTTATAAAGAATGATTATTGTATTTTTTGAGGGGTTCTTAAGCCAAAAAAGTATAAAATAATGATCCATATATATATATATATATACATAGGTTTAAAAAAAAACTTTTTGGGGGGGGGGGCTCTTAAGCAAATAGCAGTTTCTCGCCACACGCACCAGGGGGGGGCGACGAAGCAGGGTTCAGGGGTTCTAAGTGCCCCTAGACCCGAAGTTCTATATCAGGGTTTAGGGTTTAGAGTTTAGGGATTAGGGTTGGGATGTTCCCCCTTGTACTAACAGTCCTTAATCGGCACTTGCGCCCCATGTGGAGTTTGTTTCGATGCTTATAGTCTAGGACCGGAAGTAGGCCCTTGTTTCCTTTTTTTCGGGTTGGGGGTCCCTTATAATCCCCTTGAAACCAAACAGGGTACCCTTTTTATTCCAAGGTTACTCCCGGGTCTAGCCCTAAACCCTAAACCCTAAACCCTAAGCCCTAAGCCCTAAGCCCTAAACTCTAAACCCTAAACCCTAAACCCTAAACCTTAACCCTAAACCCTAAACCTTTCGTGCGCCTAATCTCCGTAGCCCCGCCAATGCCATGCCCGAGCCTGACGCAGTTACCCCTATCCGCTGCACCCACAGGATCCTCAAGGGTTTAGTGTTTAGGGTTTAGGCTTTAAAGGGTTTAGGGTTTAGGGTTTAGGGTTTAGGGTTTAGGGTTTAGGGTTTAGGGTTTAGGGTTTGGATTTTTCCGCGGCCAAGTACAAAC
The DNA here is from genome assembly GCA_905221605.1 of Symbiodinium natans. Classification (NCBI taxonomy): domain Eukaryota; class Dinophyceae; order Suessiales; family Symbiodiniaceae; genus Symbiodinium; species Symbiodinium natans. The sequence goes on along the minus strand of CAJNDS010002235.1, from coordinate 988,855 downwards.
AAAGGAGCCTGGTGTTGTCTGCTAAAGGTGGGAGGACGGATGTTTGACGTTTTCCTGCGGCCTTGCGTGTTTGCGCCAACAATCTCTCTTGGGCATACAGGCATACTGTTCAAGCAAGAACGAAGATTCTGGTCTCGGTTTGCAATCTTGGGTGTTCTGATTGAGCGCCTAAGGCCAAAAATTCTCTAGATGTAACAAGCGGGGGGTGGGATACGGGTCAGCCCAGCCTTAAACCCTAAAGCCCTCGAACCTTAGAACATCAGAGCGAGGTTCTCACACCCCTAAGCCAGCCCTAAACCCTAAACCCTAAACCCTAAACCCTAAACCCTAAACCCTAAACCCTAAACCCTAAACCCTAAACCCTAAACCCTAAACCCTAAACCCTAAACCCTAAACCCTAAACCCTAAACCCTAAACCCTGAACCCTGAACCCTGAACCCTGAACCCTGAACCCTGAACCCTGAACCCTGAACCCTGAACCCTGAACCCTGACCCTGAACCCTAAACCCTAAACCCTAAACCCTAAACCCTAAACCCTAAACCCTAAACCCTAAACCCTAAACCCTAAACCCTAAACCCTAAACCCTAAACCCAGCCCCACCAAAGTTGGAGGATGTTCTTGGCCCCCTTGAATGTTGCACCTCAGCGCACTCTTCGGTGCTGCCCAGCGTACGCCTCCCAGCATGGGGAATCAGGTTTGATGCGGGCCCCCGAAGCCCAGAGCCTAAAGAGGGCATGTTGGGTAAAGGAAGCAGGGGTTTAGGGTTTAGGGTTTAGGGTTTAGGGTTTAGGGTTTAGGGTTTAGGGTTTAGGGTTTAGGGTTTAGGGTTTAGGGTTTAGGGCTGGATGCCGGAGGACCCCCCCCGGTTGGTTGCCCCTAGCTCTACAGGATTTAAGCTATTCTGGGGCTTTGGCATGCCAGGTCTGCCTTCGCATCCGGAGGCCTATGTGCCAAATAACCCGGTTTAGGGTTTAGGGTTTAGGGTTTAGGGTTTAGGGTTTAGAGTTTAGGGTTTGGGGTTTAGGATTCAGGGTCTAGGGCTTAGGCTTAAGGGTAACATTTCAGAGCCTAAGCCTAAGTCCCGCGAGTGAACGTTGTGACCTAGGTGCCCATGCTTTGCGTACTTTTGTACCACTTTTGTACAGTTTTCCAATCGGCGCGGCGAGCTCCTGAGAGCCCCGAGTCCTTTGAACGGTTTCAGCTGGTCGCAGGGCAGCTGACCCCCTAGCACCTGCGCGCCTAGCGGCTAAGCGCAAGGGTGTCGGAACCTCTCCATTCGTGCAATGCTCGCGAAGGAGAGTGCATAGATTTTCTCATGCAGCTGGAAGCTGTGAACAAAGGTCCTTTTTTGCCTTTGCGGGGCCTTCGCGTTGCAGGGTGTTGCCTTGCCATGTTCGTTTCCACGTGGCCTTGAGGGGTTAATGCTTGAGGTGTAGCCGAGAACCTGAAACCCTGAGCTTCAAGCCTATTGCCTGGTACTTGTAGCCTTGCGCACATGATGCCCCAGAAGCTCTGGTTTTGAGTGACATACACTTCTAAACCAGCACAAGGTATGTGTAGTTTCATTCAAGCGCACGAGCTTCATCTGGGAGTCTCTTTCAGGTAGCCTTTGCATTGTAGAAAACCTACGCCTTGCTTGACTGTGCTGGCTCAGGCTCAGAAGTCGTCAGCCAGCACGATATAATCGCGATTGTTTTTCACCTTCCTTCCAGTTTAATGACCTGCCTGATGACGACGTCGGCGGCCGCGCCCGTGAAGCCTGTGCGACGCATCGATTCCAACAGCACGGTGGACTTGGAGCACAGCGACATCACCACCGAGAGCAACTGCTCTTCCCGGCTGCCCTCACCGCGCCAGACCGGTGACCGGGAGCAGTGCAACGTGATCGTGAAGGCTACGTTCCTCGACGTGGACGAGGGCCAGAGCCTGTTGCAGTGCTTCGCTCAGCTGCGTGGCCGGATCATTTCAGACTCGGCGCTGGTGATGGCATATGACATCCAGGCCTACGAGCCTGGGAAGTTTAGCGACGAGCGTGCCAAGTCTGCGGAAAGCGCTTGCGCCGGGCCGAAAATGCCGGAAGTGCGTGAAGAGCGTGGAGCCACGCAGGCCACTGTGCAGCCGAAAACGCAGGCTTCCCTACAGCCGAAGTCGCAGGCATCGCAGGCATCGCAGGCGGCAGGGAAGAAGAAGAGTCAGTCAAAGCAGACCGCGGATCGCACCACTGTGATGCTGCGGAATGTCCCCAATAATTACACCAGAGAGATGTTCTTGACCCTCCTGGACGACCACGGCTTTGCCGGGCGCTACGACTTCGTGTACCTGCCCTGTGACTTCAAGCGGCAGGCGGGTTCTACCACAATCTGCCATAGGCAATCCGTGCATCTCGAATCAGAGGCAGAACAGGGCGCCCAAGTTCCTGAGTCTCTTTGCGAGTGCTCTGGCAGGCGAACCTGGGCTACGCCTTCGTGAACCTCGTGGACGCTTCGGCCGTCGATGCTGCCACTCGGAGGATCAGATTGCAGGGCTTGAGAATGACTGGCAGCCCCAAATCGCCCCAAACGGGTGCAACGAAGGCGTGGGCCACCTTTGATGGTTTCGAGGCCTGGGCTCTTCCGAGCCAGAAGGCCGGATGCTTCCAGGGGGTTGCCCTAGAACCCCCACACCCGAACCGAAAAAGTCGTGCTCAGTTTTAGGGAGTGCACCAGGCACTCAAGGTTTCGGGTTGGGGCGACCACTCTCTGCAAATCGGGCAATGAATTCGTCGTGCTCTTGTTCGTGTGCTTAGAACCGATTTGAGACCAGCTGCTAAGCCCCAAACCCTAAACCAAACCAAAAAACCATCCTAAACCCTAATCTTAGACCCTAAGCCCCAAAATCTTGAAGCCGACGAAGGGCATGGAGCCCTCTTTCGGGTTTAGGGTTTAGGGCACACCCCGCCAAACCCCAAGACCCCAAGACCCCAAGACCCCAAACCCTAAACCCGAAACCCTAAACCCTAAACCCTAAACCCTAAACCCTAAACCCTAAACCCCGAAACCTGAAAGCAGGTCTGCCAGGTCAAATGGAGTGGCCCACACCAGGGGCTGGAGGCGTCGGGTCTCCCTTAGTTAGGGTTGAGGGTCAGGGTTCTGGTGGTTTCGTGGTTTCTACCGGTTCGGGGTTGAAGGCTTAGGGTTTAGGCTTTAGGGTAACACGGGTTTAGGTCAGGGCTTCGGGTCAAAAAGCCTAAGCCCTACACCGCAACCCCTATTACCGAAATCCGAGTTTCGCCCTTCCGAACCCTGGATTTGCGTCTTGGAGTCCGGAGCTTCGGGCCTCTTTGTGGTATACAGCGAATCCCGAGTTGAAAGGCGTTTAAAGGTTAACCTTCAGTTCCCGTAGGCAACTTGACAAGTAAGTACCCCACACCAAACCGCGGTGGCCTGAGGCTAAATGTTTAGCCTAAACCCTAAAACCCTAAACCCTATTGCCGTGCCCTCAAGGCAGGTGCTAAGCCCTGAAGCTATCAGGCCTTAGGAGAAGCATCGACAGATTCTGTTTTGGGGCTTGTGGCATATGGCCCGGGCTCTTCAGGTCTTACTGCGAAAAACAGCGCATGCAAGGCCCACGTGGAGCGCTACAAGAACAGTCCGGTGATGCACAAGAGCGTTCCGGACGAGTACAAGCCGGCGATCTTCAAGGATGGTGTGCGAAGGACTCACGTTGAACATCATTGGGAAAAAGGCTTAAAGTTCGGGCCCGAATCCCTGGACAACACTGTATCGCACTATGAAAACCCGGCGAAATGGATTTTCAAAAAACCCATCCCAGAGGAGCTTCCCGCGGGCCACTAAGAAGGTGAAAGCCCCAAGCATGTGAGCCGCTTGACTGTGGCGAGCACGTTCTTCTGAGATTCAGGGTTTAGAGGTGTTGGGTTTAGGCGTTGAAGGCTTGTTTACGGAGTCCGAGAGTTTAACAAAAGCCCCCACCCCCAATCGTTCCCTTTCACTGAGAGGTTTTGGGGCTTAAGGACTAGTGTTCCCAGCATGAAGCAAAGCCGAAAGTTTGTTGGGGACCCAGGCTCATGGGGTCTCAGCTCCAGTTCTTGACTTCTTGACCCCCTGAGTTTGGGGAACGGCTCAGTGCCATGATGTATAGTTTTTACTAGCGATGTGGGCGCCTGCCACTCTGCCGCTTCGCGCAGTTCCCCAGCCCTGACCCCAAATCCGGCAGGTGCCTGCGGTGTGCCGAAGGGTACATCCCAGGACCCCCATGTACAGTTCGGGGTGCACAGGTGGACAACGAACGCCTCTTCCTGTAAGTGCCGTTGACGGAGGTTTAAGCACCAGCCCGAACAACGGCACCGGGGCTGCCAAACTCTTGTCGCGAAGCGTGGCTGCTGTCGCATCGCACGCCGACAACCTGCGCACATGCAGGCGAAGCGGTGAATTAGCCATGCAACCCATGGAGAAAAGGTTGCCCATGGTTGCCCCCTAGGTTTGGTATGGCCCCTGAATATGGTCCCCCTTTCTACTTCGCGAAAGGGCTCTGAGGTATGCACTCGACAGGGTACGTAAAAGGGCTATCTAAAATTTCCAGCATCACGCGTAGCAACCCCCTTTGAAACATTCCACTGGGAGTCGGGCAGCCGATCCCCAGCACTTGCACGCCTATCCTAGGTGTGGGACTTCTCGATTCGTGCAACGCTCGAGAGAGAGAGAGAGAGAGAGGGAGAGAGAGAGAGAAACAGAGAGAAAGAGAGAGAGAGAGAGAGAACAGAATGAAAGAACAGAATGAGAGAACACAGAGAGAGAGAGAGAGCACAGATTTTCATGCCGCTGCAAGCTGAACAAAAGAGAAGAAAAGTTCCTTTGTGTTTGCGGGCTGCGCGTTGCAAGGTGTTGCCTTGCCATGTTCGTTTCCACGTGGCCTTGAGGCTGTAATGCTTGAGGTTTAGCCGACAACCTGAAGCCGTACATCCTGACAATTCAATGTGAGCTTCAAGCCTATTGCATGGTAGCCTTGACGCTACTTTCTGGACATTGTACCCCAGAAGCTCTGGTGCCTCTTACGTACAACTCAAAACCAGGCGAAGGTATAATGTACAGTTTCATTCAAGCGCACAAGCTTCACCTGGTAGTTTTATGGAAGCCTATGCGTTGTAGCAAGCCTGACAAGCATGCCTGTCTTGCACTGGCTCAGCCTCAGAAGTCGTCAACCAGCACGACACTCGCGATCGTACATAGCCTTCTTTCCAATGACCTGCCTATCGACCATGACGGCGGCCGCGCCAGTGAAGCCTGTGCGACGCATCGATTCCAACAGCACGGTGTACTCGGAGCACAGCGACATCACCACCGAGAGCAACTGCTCTTCCCGGCTGCCCTCGCCACGCCAGACATGTGACCGGGAGCAGTGCAACGTGATCGTGAAGGCCACGTTCCTCGACGTGGACGAGGGCCAGAGCCTGTTGCAGTGCTTCGCGCAGCTGCGTGGCCGGATCATTTCAGACTCGGCGCTGGTGATGGCATATGACATCCAGGCCTACGAGCCTGGGAAGTTTAGCGACGAGCGTGCCAAGTCTGCGGAAAGCGCTTGCGCCGAGCCGAGAATGCCGGAAGTGCGCGAAGAGCGCGGAGCTACGCAGGCCGCTGTGAAGCCGAAATCGCAGGCATCGCAGGCATCGCAGGCATCGCAGGCATTGCAGGCATCGCAGGCATCGCAGGCATCGCAGGCGGCAGGGAAGAAGAAGAGTCATTCAAAGCAGACCGCGGATCGCACCACTGTGATGCTGCGGAATGTCCCCAACAATTACACCAGAGAGATGTTCTTGACCCTCCTGGACGACCACGGCTTTGCCGGGCGCTACGACTTCGTGTACCTGCCCTGTGACTTCAAGCGACAGGCGGGTTCTGCCATAATCTGCCATAGGCAATCCGTGCATTCCGAATCAGAGGCAGAACAGGGCGCCCAAGTTCCTGAGTCTCTTTGCGAGTGCTCTGGCAGGCGAACCTGGGCTACGCCTTCGTGAACCTCGTGGACGCTTCGGCCGTCGATGCTGCCACTCGGAGGATCAGATTGCAGGGCTTGAGAATGACTGGCAGCCCCAAATCGCCCCAAACGGGTGCAACGAAGGCGTGGGCCACCTTTGATGGTTTCGAGGCCTGGGCTCTTCCGAGCCAGAAGGCCGGATGCTTCCAGGGGGTTGCCCTAGAACCCCCACACCCGAACCGAAAAAGTCGTGCTCAGTTTTAGGGAGTGCACCAGGCACTCAAGGTTTCGGGTTGGGGCGACCACTCTCTGCAAATCGGGCAATGAATTCGTCGTGCTCTTGTTCGTGTGCTTAGAACCGATTTGAGACCAGCTGCTAAGCCCCAAACCCTAAACCAAACCAAAAAACCATCCTAAACCCTAATCTTAGACCCTAAGCCCCAAAATCTTGAAGCCGACGAAGGGCATGGAGCCCTCTTTCGGGTTTAGGGTTTAGGGCACACCCCGCCAAACCCCAAGACCCCAAGACCCCAAGACCCCAAACCCTAAACCTAAACCCTAAACCCTAAACCCTAAACCCTAAACCCCGAAACCTGAAAGCAGGTCTGCCAGGTCAAATGGAGTGGCCCACACCAGGGGCTGGAGGCGTCGGGTCTCCCTTAGTTAGGGTTGAGGGTCAGGGTTCTGGTGGTTTCGAGGTTTAGGGTTTCTTTGGACTTGCGGTTTCTGCCGGTTCGGGGTTTAAGGCTTAGGGTTTAGGCTTTAGGGTAACGCGGGTTTAGGTCAGGGCTGCGGGTCAAAAAGCCTAAGCCCCTACACGCAACCCCTACTACCGAAATCCGAGTTTCGCCCTTCCGAACCCTGGATTTGCGTCTTGGAGTCAGCAGCCTCGGGCCTCTTTGTGGTATACGGGGAATTTCCTAGGTAGGACAAGGGGGACCCTTTAAAAGGGAACCCTTCTGAACCCTCTTCTGGCTCTCTTCAACAGGGACCTCAATAAGGGTCTATAGCCCCAAGGGTCCCCCTTAATCCTATCCCCTAGAATCCAGAGTTGAAAGGCGTTGAAAGGCTAACCTTCAGTTCCCGTAGGCAACTTGACAAGTAAGTACCCCACACCAAACCGCGCTGGCCTGAGCCTAAACCCTAAACACGTACACCGCACAACAAACCACACTGGCCTCAGCAAACGCGAAACACAAAAGCCGACAGACCATTTTTTCGGGCTTAATTATGGCACATGGCCCCGGTCTCTTCAGGTCTTACTGCGCAAAACAGCTCATGCGAGGCCCACGTGGAGCGATACAAGAACAGTCCGGTGATGCACAAGAGCGTTCCGGACGAGTACAAGCCGGCGATCTTCAAGGATGGTGTGCGAAGGACTCACGTTGAACATCATTGGGCAAAAGGCTTGAAGTTCGGGCCCGAATCCCTGGACAACACTGCGTAGCCCTTGAGAAAAGCCCAGGGAGATGTACTGGCTCACAGGGTCCCCAAATCCACCCCCAGAGGAGCTTCCCGCGGGCCACTAAGAAGGTGAAGGCCCCAAAACATGTGAGCCGCTTGTCTGCGGCGAGCACGTGTTTTTTTGGGATTCCGAGGGTTCAGAAGTTTTTGGGTTTAGGGGTTTAAGGCTCGTTTACGGAGTCCGAGAGTTTAGCAAAAGCCCCCATCCCCAATCGTTCCCTTGCACTGAGGGGTTTTAGGTCGAGCGTTCCCACCATCAAGCAAAGCAGAACATTGGCTGGGGACCCAGGCTCATGGGGTCTCAGCTCGAGTTCTTGACTTCTTGACCCCCGTGAGTTTATGATGTACAGTTTTTATTAGCGATGTGGGCGCCTGCCGCTCGGCCGCTTCGCGCAGTTCCCCAGCCCTGACCCCAGAATCCGGTGCCTGCGGTGTGCCGAAGGGTACATCCCAGGACCTCCATGTACAGTTCGGGGTGCGCAGGTGGACAACGAACGCCTCTTCCTGTGAGTGCTGTTGACGGAGGTTTAAGCACCAGCACGAACAACGGCACCGGGGCTGCCAAACTCTTGTCGCGAAGCGTGGCTGCTTTCGCATCGCACGCCGACAACCTGCGCACTTGCAGGCGAGGCGGTGAATTAGCCATGCAACCTACGGAGAAAAGGGTGCCCATTGGTGCCACAGACCCTATCCCTGCGAGGTGTGGGACCTCTCCATTCGTGCAACGCTCACGCGAGCGACAGAGAGAGAGAGAGAGAGTGCACGGACCCGCTTGGCCCTTGAGGCTACCCCAGCCCTCCGCCTCAAAGCGCGCAGCAGAAGAAGAAGAAGAAGAAGAAGAAGAAGAAGAAGAAGAAGAAGAAGAAGAAGAAGGAAGAAATTGAAGAAGAAGCAGAATAAGAAGAAGAAGAAGAACAATAATAACAAGAAGAAGAAGACCCTACATCCTGAACTTTAGCTACAAGCACATTGCCTGGTAGCCTTGACGCTGCTCTGCGTACATGATGCCCCAAAATCTCTGGTGCCTCTGAGTAAACGTACGTACAATTCCAAAACCAGTGGACGGTACGTACAGTTTCATTCAAGCATACAAGCTTCATGTGGGAGTGTTTATGGAAGCCTTTGCACTGTTGCAAGCCTGACAAAGTACGCCTTGCTTGCACTGGCTCAGCCTCAGAAGTCGTCAACCAGAACGACCATCGCGATTACATATAGAGCCTTCTCTTTCCAATGACCTGCCTATCGACCATGTCGGCGGCCGCGCCAGTGAAGCCCGTGCGACGCATCGATTCCAACAGCACGGTGTACTCGGAGCACAGCGACATCACCACCGAGAGCAACTGCTCTTCCCGGCTGCCCTCACCGCGCCAGACATGTGACCGGGAGCAGTGCAACGTGATCGTGAAGGCCACGTTCCTCGACGTGGACGAGGGCCAGAGCCTGTTGCAGTGCTTCGCGCAGCTGCGTGGCCGGATCATTTCAGACTCGGCTTTGGTGATGGGCTTTGGCGGCTTTGACATCGAGGCCTACGAGCCTGGGAAGTTCAGCGACGAGCATGCCAAGTCTGCGGAAAGCACGTGCGCCGGGCCGAATATGCCGGAAGTGCGTGAAGAGCCCAAAGACACGCAGGCTTCCCTGCAGCCGAAGTCGCAGGCATCGCAGGCATCGCAGGCGGCAGGGAAGAAGAAGAGTCAGTCAAAGCAGACCGCGGATCGCACCACTGTGATGCTGCGGAATGTCCCCAATAATTACACCAGAGAGATGTTCTTGACCCTCCTGGACGACCACGGCTTTGCTGGGCGCTACGACTTCGTGTACCTGCCCTGTGACTTCAAGCGGCAGGCGGGTTCTGCCACAATCTGCCATAGGCAATCCGTGCATCCCGAATCAGAGACAGAACAGGGCGCCCAAGTTTTTGAGAATTCTTTGGCAGGCGAACCTGGGCTACGCCTTCGTGAACCTCGTGGACGCTTCGGCCGTCGATGCTGCCACTCGGAGCTTGAGAATGACCTGATTTGGCAGGTCTCAGATCCTGCTTCTTGAGCCCCAAATCGCCCCAAGCCGTTGCAACGAAGGCGTGGGCCACCTTTGAGGGTTTCGAGGCCTGGGCTCTTCCCAGCCAGAAGGCCGGGTGCTTCCAGGGTGTTTAGAATGCAGGCTTCAGCTAAACCCAAAACCCTAGACCCCCCACACCCCGCACACCCGGTAGGGGCCGGGGTTGCAAGTCGGGCCAGCTCGCTGGGAGTACTTAGAACAGTTTAGAACCCCGCTGTTGCTTAAGCCGGGGTCCCTCTCAAGGCCCGCAGCGTCTTTAAACCAAAAATCTTGCCAAACCCTACACCCCTCAACCCTGAACCCCAAGACCCCAAACCCTAAACCCCGAAACCTGAAAGCAGGTCTGCCAGGTCAAGTGGAGTGGCCCACACCAGGGGCTGGAGGCGGGGGTTCTGGGGCTTTGGAGGGTTTATCCGGACCTGCTTCTATCAGGGTTTTCGGTTAGGGTTTAGAGTCCCCAACGCATCGCAAGCCCCATTCCCCGAACCCAATTTCATGCCTCCGAACCCAACATGTTCGGCAGCTGTGGCAGATAGCGAATCCGATTAAAGGTTAATTAACCTAATTATGGCAAAGGGCCCGGGCTCTTCAGGTCTTACTGCAAAACAGCACATGCGAGGCCCACGTGGAGCGCTACAAAAACAGCCCGGTGATGCACAAGTGCGTTCCGGACGAGTACAAGCCGGTGATCTTCGCGGATGGCGTGCGAAGGACTCACACGTTGAAGATTTTGGTGGAAGCACTTTTCTAAGTTCTATGGGCCCGAATCCCTAGACAACACTGCGTAGCCTTTGAGAAAACCCAGGGAGATGTACTTTTGACAGGGTCCCAAAATCCACCCCAGAGGAGCTTTCCGCGACCCACCAAGAAGGTAAAAGCCCCAAACATGTAAGACACTTGTCTGCGGCAAGCACTTGCTTTTTTGGGATTCAGAGGGTTTAGAAGTTTTTGGGTTTAGGGGTTTCAGGCTCATTTATGGAGTCCGCAAAACCCCCCCAGTCTCTCACTTTCACTGTTAAGGCTTTGGGTCTAGTGTTCCCACCATCAATCAAGCAGAACAGAACATTGGCTGGGGACCGAGGCTCAAGGGTTTCGGCGCAAATTTCTTGACCTCCTGACATTGAGAGCGGCTCAGTGCCATGATGTATAGTCTTTATTGGCGATGTGGGCGCCTGCCGTTTAGACGCTTCGCCCAGTTCTCCAGCCCTGACCCCAGAATCCGGCAGGTGCCTGCGGTGTGCCGAAGGGTGCATCCCAGGATCTCCATGTACAGTTCGGGGTGCGCAGGAGAGAGCACGGTTTGACAATGCCTCTTCCTGTAAGTGCCGTTGACGGAGGTTTAAGCACCAGCACGAACAACGGCACCGGGGCTGCCAAACTCTTGTCGCGAAGCGTGGCTGCTTTCGCATCGCACGCCGACAACCTGCGCACTTGCAGGCGAGGCGGTGAATTAGCCATGCAACCTACGGAGAAAAGGGTGCCCATTGGTGCCACAGACCCTAACCCCCCTAGCGCATACGCGCGGTGTGGGACCTATCCCTTCGTGCAGCGCTCGCGAGCGAGAAAGAGAGAGAGAGAGAGAGAGAACAGAAAGAGAGAACATAGAGAGAGAGAGAGAGAGCGAGAGAGCACAGATGTTCATGCCTCTGCACGCTGAAGAAAAGATGGCAAAGGTTTCTTTGCCTTTGCGAGCTTCGTGTTGCAAGGTGTTGCCTCGCCATTTTCGTTTCCACGTGGCCTTGAGGCTTTAATGTTTTAGGTTTAGCCAACATCCTGCCCAACATCCTGACGTTTCAATGTGAGAAGCTCTGGTGCCTCTGAGTAAAGTACGTACAATTTCTAAACCAGTGGACGGTACGTACAGTTTCATTCAAGCATACAAGCTTCATGTGGGAGTGTTTATGGAAGTCTTTGCATTGTTGCAAGCCTGACAGAGTACGCCTTGCTTGCACTGGCTCAGCCTCAGAAGTCGTCAACCAGAACGACCATCGCGATTACATATAGAGCCTTCTCTTTCCAATGACCTGCCTATCGACCATGACGGCGGCTGCGCCAGTGAAGCCCGTGCGACGCATCGATTCCAACAGCACGGTGTACTCGGAGCACAGCGACATCACCACCGAGAGCAACTGCTCTTCCCGGCTGCCCTCGCCGCGCCAGACAGGTGACCGGGAGCAGTGCAACGTGATCGTGAAGGCCACGTTCCTCGACGTGGACGAGGGCCAGAGCCTGTTGCAGTGCTTCGCGCAGCTGCGTGGCCGGATCATTTCAGACTCGGCTTTGGTGATGGGCTTTGGCGGCTTTGACATCGAGGCCTACGAGCCTGGGAAGTTCAGCGACGAGCATGCCAAGTCTGCGGAAAGCACGTGCGCCGGGCCGAATTTGCCGGAAGTGCGTGAAGAGCCCAAAGACACGCAGGCTTCCCTGCAGCCGAAGTCGCAGGCATCGCAGGCATCGCAGGCGGCAGGGAAGAAGAAGAGTCAGTCAAAGCAGACCGCGGATCGCACCACTGTGATGCTGCGGAATGTCCCCAACAATTACACCAGAGAGATGTTCTTGACCCTCCTGGACGACCACGGCTTTGCTGGGCGCTACGACTTCGTGTACCTGCCCTGTGACTTCAAGCGGCAGGCGGGTTCGACCATAATCTGCCATAGGCAATCCGTGCATTCCCAATCAGAGAGAGGACAGGGCGCCCAAGTTCCTGAGTCTCTTTGCGAGTGCTCTGGCAGGCGAACCTGGGTTACGCCTTCGTGAACCTCGTGGACGCTTCGGCCGTCGATGCTGCCACTCGGAGGATCAGAATCTAGAAGTTTTTCAAGGCCTGGTTCGGCAGGTATCAGATCCTGCTTCTTGAGCCCTAAACCCTAACTTGGCTTTCTTCTGGCTGGCTCTTCGGACTTCAACCTTTTGGGTGTTTGTAGAAACTACATAACTGCAATAAGGAGCCTAAAAGTTAAGATTTTGGGAGGGGTTCACAAGTCAGCCAAGCTACCCCCAAACCCCCACACCCCAAGCCCCAAACGGGTGCAACGAAGGCATGGGCCACCTTTGATGGTTTCGAGGCCTGGGCTCTTCCGAGCCAGAAGGCCGGGAGCCTCCAGGGTGCTCCGAATGTAGGCTTCAGCTAACACCGGCTACCTCTTTAGGGTTTAGGGTTTAGGGTGTAGGGTTTAGGGTTAGGGTTTAGGGTTTAGGGTAAAAAAAACACCTGTTTAGGTGCACGGGGTTGCAAGTCGGGCAAGCTGGGGTGCTCTCGTTGGGGGTACTCCGAACCATTCAAACCCCTACTGATGTTTGCCTGAACCTTCACCCTAAACCCTAAACCCTAAACCCTGAACCTTGAAGCCTAAACCCTGTGCAAACCTCTGAAGCCTGCGGCACCTGGTTTGAGGCCACAGTTGCTTAAGCAGGGGTCCCTCTCCAAGCCCGTGAATCAAGCTTCCCTCCTGCAGCATTTTTATCGCAACAAGCGCAAAGACCCGGAACCCCAAGACCCTAAACCCCAAAACCCCAAAGCAGGTCTGCCAGGTCAAGTGGAGTGGCCCGCACCAGGGGCTCGAGGCGTCGGGGGATTCTGGGGCTTTGGAGGGTTTATCCGGACCCGTGGCTTCTAACAAGATTTTAGGGTTCGGGCTTAGGGTCCCAAAGCCTGAGCTCCCCGCAGGTCCGCAGGCGCTATTCCCCAAACCCAATTTCACGTCTCCGCACCCCAGATTGTCGGCTTGGAGGCAGCAGGTGCGGTAGATAGCGAGTCCCTTTAAAGGTTAAACTTCAGTTCCAGGACAAGTAAGTACACTCCACAACAAACCACACTGGCCTTAAACACGTACACCCACAACAAACCACACTGGCCTTAGCAAACACGGAACCCTAAAGCCGTACTCTTGCAGAAGCATCGACACAACATTTTCTATGGCTTAATTCTGGCACATGGCCCGGGCTCTTCAGGTCTTATTGCAAAACAGCACGTGCGAGGCCCACGTGGAGCGCTACAAGAACAGTCCGGTGATGCACAAGAGCGTTCCGGACGAGTACAAGCCGGTGATCTTCGCGGATGGCGTGCGAAGGACTCACACGTTGAAGATTTTTGTGGAAGCACTTTTCTGGCCCAACTCCCTGGACAACATTGCGTAGCCCTTGAAAACCCATAGAAATTGAGTTTTGACCGGGTCCCAAATCCACCGCAGAGGAGCTTTCCGCGACCCACCAAGAAGGTAAAAGCCCCAAACATGTGAGCCGCTCATCTGCGGTGAGCACGTTATTGTTTTGGGATTCAGGGTTTCGAGGTCTTGGGTTTAGGGGTTTCAGGCTTATGCACGGAGTCCGAAAAAAGCCTCCCAGTCGCTCTACTGTCACTGAGAGGTTTTAGGGCTTCGGGTCAAGTGTTCCCACCATCAAGCCAAACAGAACATGGGCTGGGGACCGAGGCTCATGGGGTCTCAGCGCAGAATTTCTTGACCCTGAGTTTGGGGAACGGCTCAGTGCCATAATGTATAGTCTTTATTGGCGATGTGGGCGCCTGCCGTTTTGACGCTTCGCCCAGTTCCCCAGCCCTGACCCCAGGAGTCCGGGAGGTGCCTGCGGTGTGCCGAAGGGTGCATCCCAGGACCTCCATGTACAGTTCGGGGTGCGCAGGAGAGAGCACGGTTTGACAATGCCTCTTCCTGTAAGTGCCGTTGACGGAGGTTTAAGCACCAGCACGAACAACGGCACCGGGGCTGCCAAACTCTTGTCGCGAAGCGTGGCTGCTGTCGCATCGCACGCCGACACTTGCGCACTTGCAGGCCAGGCGGTGAATTAGCCATGCAACTTACGGAGAAAAAGGTGCCCATGGGTGCCCCAATCCCTAAGCCCCAAATCCTAAGCCCCCTAAGCCTACTAAGCCCTAAACCACCGGCTGTGCAATTCAGCCCACGTGCCCGAATTAGGAATGGGGCCCAGTTGTCCCTTGAGGTCGTTTTGGGATTTAGGGTTGGGTACTCAAGGAAGATACGCCCTGAACTCTCATGACCGGTACTTACCCGGCCCCTTTCATAAGTGATCCCTTATACCTTCGTTAAAGTTCGACAGGGTACGTAAGCGGTATATAAAGTTGCCAGCATCAAGGGCAATACAAAGGCCCTGTAACAACTTGGGGAGACGTCCGCGAGTTTTTCATCCCCAGGGGCTCCGCGCGAAGCACTGGGCCCAAGCATCTGCCACTAGTGCGGCCATCTCCAACTTAGCCTTCGCTCCGCCATGCCTGCTATGAAGCTTGTGCAACCTGTCAGCGACTCGGAAAGCACGGTGGCCGTGCACAGCGACATCGACACCACCGAGAGCACCTGCTCCTCCCGGCTGCCCTCGCCGCGCAGGGCTGGCGAGTGTGATCAGTGCAACGTGATCGTGAAGGCCACGTTCCTCGATGTGGACGAGGGCCAAAGCGTGTTGCATTGCTTCGCGCAGCTGCGTGGCCGGACCATGTCTGACTCGGCTTTGGTGATGGGCTTTGGCATCGAGGCCTACGTGCCTGGGAAGTTCAGTGACGAGCATGCCGAGTCTGCGGACGGCACCTGCGCCGGGCCGGAAGTGCTGGAAGAGCGCAGAGACACGCAGGCGGCTGTGCATCCGAAATCGCAGGCATCGCAGGCATCGCAGGCATCGCAGGCATCGCAAGCATCGCAGGCATCGCAGGCATCGCAGGCATCGCAGGCATCGCAGGCAGCAGGGAAGAAGAAGAGTCATTCAAAGCAGACCACGGATCGTACCACTGTGATGCTGCGCAATGTCCCCAATAATTACACCAGAGAGATGTTCTTGACCCTCCTGGACGACCACGGCTTTGCTGGGCGCTACGACTTCGTGTACCTGCCCTGTGACTTCAAGCGGCAGGCGTGTTCTGCGATATTCCGTGTCCAAGCATAGTCAATCCGTGCATCCCGAATCAGAGCCCAAGTGGCCGAGATTTCTCTGGCAGGCGAACCTGGGCTACGCCTTCGTGAACCTCGTGGACGCTTCGGCCGTCGATGCTGCCTCTCAGATCAGAATGCAGGACTTTAGTGACCTGACGAGGTAGCAGAACCCTCAATTTGATAACTACCCGACGAACCTCAAGACCCAAAGCCCAGATGCCAGCTTGCTGGCTAAAGGGTCCTCTGGTTGGTTCATACTTCATACCCTAAACCCTAAACCCTAAACCCCAAGCCCCAAGCCCTAAACCCTAAACCCTAAACCCTAAACCCTAAACCCTAAACCCTAAACCCTAACCCTAAACCCTAAACCCTAAACCCTAAACCCTAAACCCTAAACCCTAAACCCTAAACCCTGAACCCAAAGCTCGAAGGCCTTTGGCAGAGCTTGCTGTTGTTGTGGGCCGTTGCGGGCCCTAAACTCCTCAACTCTAACCTAAAACCTGCAAGCCCTAAGCCCTAAGCCCTAAACAACTTCTTACACAAGCCTTTGTGATAGTGGGGTAACATTTTGCATTTTTAAGGGTACTTGAACTCAATAAGGAATAGCAACTCAAATTTTCAATGCTATCCCAACCATGAACTAGTGGAGCCTCAGGCCTTAAAACCCTGAACCCTAAACCCTAAACCCTAAACCCGAAGCCTCATCTGAGGCGTGGATCACCTTTGATGGCTTCTCCTCCTGGGCGCTGCCCACCCAAAAGGTCGTGGGGGGGGGGGTTTGCGGTTTAGGGTTTAGGATTTGGGGGGGGGGGGGGGGGTTTAGGGTTTAGGGTTTAGGGTTTAGGGTATAGGGCTTGGGGGTTTAGGGTTTAGGGCTTCGGGCTTAGGGCTTGGGCTGAGGGTTTGGCGGGTTGTAGGGTTTCGGGTTCAGGGGAGTTTCAGAGCTGGCATGGAGATTCGTGGGCTAAACCCTAAACCCTAAACCCTAACCCCTAAACCCTATCGCCCCAGGAGGGCTCCTAGAACGCAGAGTTGTTAGTTGGGTTTAGGGTTTAGGGTTTAGGGTTTGGGGTTTGGGGTTTGGGGTTTGGGGTTTGGGGTCTGGGGTTTGGGGGTTTGGGGTTCGGGGCTTGGGGTTTAGGGTTTGGGGTTTCGGGTTTAGGGTGTTCGAATCACAACCAACACTGTAGACGCGCTTGTGTCTAATGAGGCTTTCAGGTTTGAGCCATCTCTTCAAAGCACACGCTCCCAGATATCCGACAGGCCTAAACCTTTGAACCCCCCTCCCTGCACCCCAAAAGCAGTATCCCATATTCTGGTTGTCATTAGAGAGTATGACAGCCGTAAGCCGCCCCAAGCTCAGTAAACCCTAAACCCGACATAGCTGTAAACGGCCCTGAGCCCCTAAGTGCTGAACCCTATAAGCCCTAAACCCTAAACCCTAAACCCTAAACCCGAAACCCTAAACCCTAAACCCTAAACCCTAAACCCTAAACCCTAAACATGAAGCCAGGTCTGCCAAGTCAGCTGGAGTGGCCCCCACCAGGGACTCAAGGCTCTCGGCTACCGAAGACAGGGGTTTAGGGTTTAGGGTTTAGGGTTTAGGGTTTAGGGTTTAGGGTTTAGGGTTTAGGGATGTTTAGGTTTGGGGTTCGGGGTAGAGCTTGGGGCGGGTGCTTCAAGGCTTGGGGTTTAGGGCCCAAGGGCATGGAGCACATGGGCGAACGCTATATTATATTATCTTTAATCCAACCTTGTACAGCAACCCTAAACCCTAAACCCTAAACCCTAAACCCTAAACCCTAAACCCTAAACCCTAAACCCTAAACCCTAAACCCTAAACCCTAAACCCTAAACCCTAAACCCTGAACTCTAAACCCTTAACCCTTAACCTAAGCCCTAAACCCCAAACCCCAAACCCTAAACCCTAAACCCAAAACCCTAAACTCTGAGAGGGGCCGTTAGCAGGCCACCGGCAGGGGCCTGCGGACCCGTAGGCGAAGGCCGAAAGGCGAGCCATAGGGTCCTGGACCTCAGGTCCACGCAGCGCTCGAATAGGCCGCTTCTGTCAGCCTATATAAACAAACGACCGGGCAGGCCTGAAAACCTCCCCCTGGGTTGAGGACCTGAAATTAAGGCCCGGAAGCTTAAATCAAGGTTTGGGAACCTAAAATTAAGGCCCGGAAACTTAAATTCTGGGTTTGGGAACCTAAAGTTAGGGCCCGGAGGCTTAAGAGTAAGGGTTTGGGGATTTAAAGTTAAGGCCCGGAAGCTTTAAAATCACGGCCCGCAGGCTTAAAATTAAGGAGACCTAAATGGAGGCGCGGGGGCCTAAATTAAGGTTTGGGGATCCCAAATTGAGGCCTGGAGGTTCTACGGGGGGGCCCAAAATTAAGGCTTACTTTGGGGCTTTGGGGGGAAGTGAAGGCCCGGAGGCCCCCACCCCCCCACCCCCCCCTACCTACCCCCCCCACCCCCCTGCCCTCCCTGCCCCCCCCCTACCCCCCCTACCCCCCCTCCCCCCCCTAACCCCCCCCCCCCCCACCCCCCCCCCCTGCCCCCCCCACCCCCCCGACCCCCCCCTACCCGCCCCACCCCCCCCCCCCCCCCCACCCCCCTACCCCCCCTGCCCCCCCTACCCCCCCTAATTGAAAGTTTGGGGATGAAAATCAAGGCCCGGAAGCTTAAATGAAGGGTTTCGAAGCTGCAGGCCCTGGAGTTACAGGTTTGGGGACTTGAGATTAAGTCACGGAGGCTTCAAGTAAGGCTTTGGGCTCATTAAGTCCTGGAGGCTTCAAAAGTATGGCCTAGAGACCTCTGTGGGGGTCCCGAAACGAGTCATATGGCGTGAGGCATTGAACATGCTTTGAAAGAGCCTGCCGCTCTTGCCGTAGCCAAGCCTGAAAGGGCTAAACTATATCCCCCTTGGGAATTATTGTTTATATAAAAACCAAGAGGATATTAAACATGTTGTTTTATTCAGGTTTTAAGGGGAGTATAGTAAACGTCCAGCCTTGAAAGGTTTCGAAGAATTGCGGAGTGGAACCGAGTCGAGACTGTTGACGGTTGTTCTTTCTGGGCCAAATATCTTCTCATGACCTTGCCACGGTTGCTAAGCGACTGCTTCTGCTCCACCAAGCCATATATCCCCCCTTGATAGGAGGGTAGGGGGGGTAGACAACCCTAAACCCGTCCAAGGTTTGTATTTTGGGTGGGAGGGTGGGCAGTGCAGCTCATTTGCCGACCCCCAACCACTTCATGGAGGGAGTCGAAGCGCACTCGCGGCGGAAAAAACAACCCTAAACCCTAAACCCTAAACCTTAAACCCTAAACCCTAAACCCTAAGCCCTAAAACCCGACGTCCTAAGCCAACTAAGCCCCCCCTTAAAGAACCGGGAGAGCCCCAAGGCGCTGCGATGCAAGACTTGGTGCAATCTTCTGCAGCAGCTTTTGCAGCTTAGGGTTTAGGGTTTAGGGTTTAGGGTTTAGGGTTTAGGGTTTAGGGTTTAGGGTTTAGGGTTTAGGGTTTAGGGTTTAGGGTTTAGGGTTTAGGGTTTAGGGTTTAGGGTACGTAAAAACAAGCAGGCTCATCCCGTATTCTACTATCTGCTTAAGAACCCCTCCCCCAAAAAATAAAAATGAGAATCCCTACATTGCCTTACAGGGAGGATTGTTTTTCATCTTTTGGGGGTTCTGAAGCAGCTAGTAGTATTAGGATTTAGGGTGCAGGGCTTGAATTATAGAAGGAATTCAAAGGAGTACTGGGTGATGATTGTGACTTCTCTATGAATAAGAGGGGTCGCGGCTTTAGAGTGTAGCATCTAGGGCACCGTAAACCCCAAACCCTAAGCTCTAAACCACAAAACGTTCAGGATAGCAGGAAGTGTTTCATGGGCCTCCCCGACAAGGCCACCTCTTGCGAACCACAGGAAACCCTACAACACCCTGAAGCAAGGTTAAACAACCCTTAAAGTGGATTTAGGGTTCAGGGCTTAAAGTTTCCCCCCTACAAGCCCTGAAGCCTTGAAAGCCCACGACCCGAAGCCCCCGAGAGGCGCACGTGGAGCGTTACAGGAATAGTCCGGTGATGCACCAGAAGGTTCCAGTGGCTGAGCCTGCAGAGTGTGCTTAAGGGTCAAGGGTTTAGGGGTAGAGTGGTCCTTCCTCCCCTTATTCTGTGTCTAAAAGTTTAAAACCCTAAGCCCTAAACCCTGAACCCTAAGCCCTAAACCCTAAACCCTACACCGTTAGTCAGGTATGTCGGGTGTGGGGCATACTTGGAGGTTCATGGGTACTTCTAACCCCAAATAGAAGTCTACTTTTGACCCACTTAGAGGACTGAGGGGACTTCGGGGGCCTATAAGTGCAGTTATAATTGGGGTTGTAAGTACCCTGAACCTCCAAGTAAGGGGTACCCTAAACCCTAAACCCTAAACCCTAAACCCTAAACCCTAAACCCCTAAACCCCTACTAAACCCCTAAACCCTAAACGGGCAGAGCGCGAGGGTTCAGGATTTCAGGTTGACGGGTGTTAGGTGTTCTTCTTGCAGATGCAACCAATTTAGATCGCCCCCAAGCTGACCCTGTGCCCTCCATGAGTTTTTGGTTTAGGGCTGCTGGCATGAGAAGCACAGAAGGTTTAGGGTTTAGGGTTTAGGGTTTAGGGTTTAGGGTTTAGGGTTTAGGGTTAGAAACCGACTGCGAAGTCCAAAACGGTGCGTTTTCTGGATTGCCGGCTCTTTTTTGGCAGGGGCAGGGCTGTGTACCAGAAGCCCCCCAAACCCCAAACCCCAAACCCCAAACCCCAAACCCCAAACCCCAAACCCCAAACCCCAAACCCCAAACCCCAAACCCCAAACCCCAAACCCTAAACCCCAAACCCCAAACCCCAAACCCCAAACCCCAAACCCCAAACCCCAAACCCTAAACCCCAAACCCCAACCCTCATTTATGTAGGGGCCTGAAGCCCTAAACCCCAAAACCGAGGCCGCACTGCAAAGGCTTGACCCGAAATCTCAAACGAACCCCCTCAAACCCGAAATGCTAAAACCCTACGCCCTTATCCCCTAAGCCCCCCAAACCTTGTTTAGGGTTTAGGGTTTAGGGTTTAGGGTTTAGGGTTTAGGGTTTAGGGTTTAGGGTTTAGGGTTGACACTCAGGATGCTTACAAGCCCATGATCTTCCATGACGGCGTCCGCCAGATCCTAGGTTTCGCTTCGGGATGTTTTCCGGGCTCCTGTTCTACAGGATCTCAAACCAAGGGCTTATAGGGCTTAGGGTTTAGGGTTTAGGGTTTAGGGTTTAGGGTTTAGGGTTTAGGGTTTAGGGTTTAGGGTTTAGGGTTTAGGGTTTAGGGTTTAGGGTTTAGGGTTTAGTACATATGACGGTTTCTTACTGTGGCAGGATTCCTGTTTCTCTCCCAGGGGCCCATCCTTTACATAACGGAACCACTCCATGAATCTTGCAACCTGCTCAGAAACCCTAAACTCTAAACCCTAAACCCTAAACCCTAAACCCCAAACCCTAAACCCCAAACCCTAAACCCTAAACCCTAAACCCTAAACCCTAAACCCTAGACCCTAAACCCTAAACCCTAAGCCCTACGGAAGGAACTTCCCGCGGCCCACCAAGAAGATCGAGGCGCCAACGGGCGTGTGCTGAGGAGTGCACGCCGAGCTGTGCCCCAGACTCATTAGGGGGTTCAGGGTTTAGGGTTTAGGGTTTAGGGTTTAGAGTTTAGGGTTTAGGGTTTAGGGTTTAGGGTTCAGGGATTCCGGGGTTCCGGGATTCCGGGATTCCGGGATGAGGCTTTGCAGAGCTTAAGACGTTTCGGAGCAGGGGGGGGGGGGGGGCGGCTTCAAGAGCCCCGGAGAAAAAGAAGAAGCTTGGGAAGCCTTTTGCTGCATCTCGACTCCGCAGCCCTTTTTATATTTTAAACGGCCTCTTAGCAACTCGGCTCCTCCCTTAGAAGGCCCCTCTCATGGCAGATCCTGTGGGCAGCATTATGCCTCCAGCAGTGCCACCTCCATGTCCGGAGCCCGCGCAGTCACCGAGCGGGTCTCCGAGCTTGCTGTCCCTTGCCCGGAGCTTCTACGTGGCAGCTCGGTAGGCCCTTATAAGGGACCTTGTGAGTGGTGTCTCCCTTATTGGGTATATCTTTCCCTTAGTGGGTTTAAGAGCTGTAGATCTTCCCTTATTGGGTTTAAGAGGGCCTTATTCACGAAGACTTTTTTCAGAGGGCTGTAAGGGGGTGCCATCCTAGGCAAACAACAGCACGGTGGAAGAGCTCCAGCAGCAATACGTCAGGTTTGTCATGAACGGCCACAGCCACAGCCATAGAAGCGTGGAGCAGCCGGCGGATCGTGTGCCCGATGCCGAGAAAGGGGAGCACCCACGTCCTACACGGGGACAAGGTCTCCAGAGCGCGGATCGCCTCGCGCGTGTTGTACCACAGGAATCAGAGGAAGGGGAGTGTGCAAGCGTCGCTGAGACTTTGCCCGAACCCTGGGGGTGATTCAAGTCAAGGATTTTTTTCCTTTGCGCTTGCGGTTGAAAGCCCTCCAATGCGGCCTGACAGGGCTAGAGCAAGTTTCCAAGATTGCAGAGCAACCTAGCTGACCCTAAACCCGAAACCCTAAACCCTAAACCCGAAACTTTAAACCCTAAACCCTAAACCCTAAACCCTAAACCCTAAACCCTTAACCCGAAACCTTAAACCCGAAACCCTAAACCCTAAACCCTAAACCCTAAACCCTAAACCCTAGGTGCAGCGGAAATCCTGGACGCATCCAGCCACGACCGAGCTGATCCCAGCGAGTCCAATAAGTGGCTGGAAGGTTCTGAAGAATCGTTTGGGGTTTAGGGTTTAAGGGTTTAGGGTTTAGGGTTTCAGGGTTTAGAGTTCCCCCTAAACCTAAACACCCACAGCGCGACGTCTAGGCACCCACAGCGCGGACCTGCTGATTTTGCTGAGATCGGACGTGTAGAAATTGGGGGTTTCCGAAAATCGGGGAATATACCTTACTGGGGGTCCCTATTATAAGGCAATCCTACTATTTGGAGTTCCATCTTCCGGTCCCCTATGTTCGTAAGCTCCCAAATTCTAGGGCTTTAACATAGGTTTAGGGTTTAGGGTTTAGGGTTTAGGGTTTAGGGTTTAGGGTTAAGGGTTTAGGGTTTAGGGAGCCAAGGCTGCCAGAGAATGCACACCGATCCCGGCACCGGCAGCCGAATGCTTGGGGATGCAGGCACGCCCGTGCGGACCATGCGGTCCTTGCAGACGGCCATAGAGACTTGGGGCCTCCAACAGGTGCTCTTTGCACTTTTTTGTAGTAACCAACCCCCAAAAAAGGGTGCCCTTGTTCTAGTGTAGTTGTGGGTTCCCTTATAAAGTAGCCCAAAAAGGGTGTCCTTATGATACTTTGGTTCCTGGGCTGCATGGAGGTTCATGGTACTTACTAACCACTTATAACTGGGCTTATGACCCGACTTATATCATTGGGATAACCCCTATAAGGCCCTTTAGGGGTATTATAAGTCGGGCTATAAGTACAGTTATAATTGGTTAGTAAGTAGCACTAGGATGCCCAGTTGTACCGGGGGGTTTAGGTTCCCTTATCAACCCCTTTAAGCAAAGGGCACCCTTTGTAAGCCTGGGTTACTGGGCAGCCTAGAGCATGAACCTCCAAGATACGAAGGAGCAGGACGCGCTCTCAAGAATGACGACGATGGTCTTCGACAGCCAGGACACCGGCCTCGACGAGGAGTCCGGAGGAAAGGCGTGCTATGGCATGTTCCTTGGGGGGATGCTTGGGAGTACTTTTTCAACTTCTTTGGGTTCTAGATCCTCAGCCCTATAGGGATGCTTGGGGGTGATTTTTTTTCAATTTCTGGGTACTAGAAGTCCTAGGAAACAGGAAACAGCTTAAGTCTTTAGCATTTCGCCAGGGTTCCAAGTTCAGTAAAGGTTCTGGCTGCTTACCGTGCCAGTTACCACGCTGAACCTGCTGGTGGGGATCACGCCCCGGGGCAGGCCTTTCATTAAGGAATATACCTTAAATCATATCAGGGTTCCTATTAGAAAAATTTAAGGGTCTATTCCTTAATTAAGGGGTTTTTCCTATTATAAAAATTTAAGGTCTCTTCCTTAATTAAGGGGTTTTGGGGAGTCTCTGGGCGGGGCAGGCCGGAATGGAACATGCCGGTGCGCTGCGGCGCCGTGCTGCTTTGCAGCTTGGCCTGGGCCCTCTGTGTCTTGCTTCTCCAACACTCGATCGGTGTTAGGGATCCTTTTTTCCTTTTTGGGTTCTGGGCTTTCTTATATATGAACAAAAAGGAGCCTTATTTAGGGATCCTTTTTTTCCTTTATGGGTTATGGGCTTTCTTATTATATGAACAAAAAGGATCCTTATTGATTCCTAGGGGAAGAGGGATTAAGAACAGCTGAACTTTGAACTTTTTGAGTTTCCTTGCTTAGTAGGAAGAATAAAAAAGTTTAAGCTTTTCTCTCCCTCGGTTATTGGAGAAGTAAGGTGTATATGCAGCAGCCACCAGCAAGACACACGGCAGCAGCAGGGGCTTGGAGCTGGCATGCAGCCTCGCGCATGTGTTCGAAGCCACGCTCTGCGCACTGCTCGTGCTACGGGAAGCATGGAGCAATGGAATGCAAGAGCTCATCGACAATGCAAAAAAGGCAGTGGAGTCACCATCGTCGAGCTTCGCACTGGCTTCCTCGATGAAGTGGCCTCTGGCCACCATCACATGCTGCCTGTTGGGATGGCTGGTCAGCCACATCGCTTCGGTGCAGCTTGGCGGGATGGCATCTTGGCAATCCTTGGTAGCCTCTGGCTTCCAAGCCCTTTACCGGGTGTCGTGGGCCTTGGTTCTTATGTTCCTCAACTGCTCGCTCTTGGTTCTGCTGGACTCGCACTCGCGAATGTTTGCAAAGAGCCCCACCGGCATCGATGCGGCATACGAGCGTTGGACCTGCATCGCCTCCTTCAGCGGACAGATCACAAATGAGAGCTACCTGCTGTGCCTCAGCTTACCTGAGCCTGTGGGTTGCTGCAACACCTGAGTCCTGAACCCTAAATCCCTGACCTTGCACCCTGAACCAACTGTGTGTTGCTCCAACTATGGAGTGAACTTTGGCACCCTGAACTCGCTCCACGATGATGGAGACCCAAAAGACGTGCATAATTTGCATCAGCTCCTGCGTAGGAAGTTTTGTTTGTTCGGCAGAGCTTCCGACAGGTGACTTTGTTCAGGTGTTCCGGTTTAGTAATGAGAGCTTTAGGCTTGGATTCCTGAAGGTATGTCCTCCCGCTTGTGACAGTGTTGCTGGGCTTGTTCCCGCCGGTGGCTGTGATCCTTTTCCCGCACAGTGGAGAGATTGCCACGTGCTCTGACTGGCTGATGCCCCAGCTGGTTTCCTGCGCCATTCACGCCTTCCTCACTGTCCGCCTGTTTGCAAGCGCCGTTGCCGTTACCGAAAAGTGCCACAGGGCCGTGGCCTTCGTAAACAGCTTACAGGGATCCTTGCCCTCCTACGCTCGCCCTGAGCACTGGCTACTTGTCACGCACATGGCGAGTACCGATGCTGGCATCTTTATCGGTGGCATCAAGATGACCATGTCACAGAGAGGTGATTGGGGGGGGGGGGGGGGGGGGGGGCGAAAACGAAGCTCCCCTTCCAGTTGAGTCACCATGTCAAGCCATCAGCATCACGTTCCTATGAGCCCCACACGAGCACAAGAACGGCGCCCCCCCCCCCCCCCAGAACTGTGCACCAGGCGAGCTGCAATCACGTGCCATGAGTGTGATGCTGATGATGGCCCTTCGTCTTCAAACCTTGCCAGGAGCACGGTTTTTGGTCTTTGGGGCTTAGGGCTGAGGGTTCGCTTCAAGGTTCACGTGTGCTGACGTCGCATTATGAGGTTGTATGGCACATACGCATCGAAGCCCTAAACCCTAAACCCTAAACCCTGAACCCTGAACCCTGAACCCTGAACCCTGAACCCTGAACCCTAAACCCTAAACCCTAAACCCTAAACCCTAAACCCTAAACCCTAAACCCTAAACCCTACTTACAACAAGCTGTATGCCATTTGTAACTCGAAGTTTCTCCTTGGGACTTCTAGCTTCCCTTACAAAGCATCCCCCAAAAGGGCACCCTTATCGTAGTGTGGTTTCTGGGCTGCCGTTTAGGGTTTAGGGTTTAGGGTTTAGGGTTTAAGGTTTGGGGTTTCGGGTTTCTGATCGTAACATGGTTTCTGGGCTGCCAAGAATGGCTCCTTCGGAATATTGGTGAGTGTATACAGTGGGTGTCTCGTTGAGTCCCTGAACCCTAAACCCTAAACCCTAAACCCTAAACCCTAAACCCTAAACCCTAAACCCTAAACCCTAAACCCTAAACCCTAAACCCTAAACCCTAAACCGCTGCTTCGTGTAGGATCTAGGGTTTGACAGTCCAGGGTTTTAGACTCAAGAAGGCGTGTAGGACTTGGGCTGGAATATTGTTAGGGGGGGCTTTAGGAAGTTTAGGAAGTTTAGGGAGTTTAGGGTTTAGGGTTTCGGGAGCCTATGGTTGGTCACCTTGCCAGGAGCGCACACGGCAGAGTTGGTGAAGCAGGTGCATCGCTTCCTGCGCGCAGTGGTTGGTTGGGCTGACTAAGACGGCCGCCACGGAGTTTCGAGTTCGGCAGTCCAGGGGTTTCCAGAAATTACAGGTACCGATCTTGGGGGTCATTTGGGATGTTCCCCCTTTCCTAACAGCCCTTCATAGGGATGAGGGGGGGCATCCCCAGGGGGTCTTTGTGGTTGGGTATATTGGGACCCCTGATTCGGGAAATGCCCAAAAGGCAGTCCTGATTGCAGCAGGGTTTAGGGTTTAGGGTTTCGGGTTTCGGTAGGGTTTAGGGTTTAGGGTTTAGGGCTTGGGGTTTGGGGTTTAGGGTTTAGGGTTTAGGGTATATTGGGACCCCTGTTTTGGGAAGTGGCCATATTGGAAGTCCCATCTGGCTCATTCAGCTAATGCAGAGCCTGGCGAGACGCCACCATGCAATGACTTTTCTGGCCAATCGTTTGCGATATAGGGGGGGTACCTTACTGGGGTCCTTATTAGAAGGGAAAACCCTAAACCTTAAACCCTAAACCCTAAACCCTTTAGGGGTCCCCCCGATCTTGCGTACACCCCCCATCTCGGCGTCGAGTTCGAACCACGCTCATGGACTAGTTCTGAGCCTGGCAGACGCCAGCGCCCTTGTTGCAGGCCTGACTGCTTTTCCACAGGGGCAGGTTAGAACGGTTTAGGGTTTGGGGTTTAGGGTTTAGGGTTTGGGGTTTAGGGTTTAGGGTTTAGGGTTTCGGGTTTAGGGTTTAGGGGTTTTACTTTTGTGACCCTCAGTCCCCTATGTAGTCCTTGTAAAGCCATAAAGGCTTAATTTTTATAGGCACCCCCCCCCCCAACACTACGCCCCAGTTTTGACTTTATGAGAATTCTGGTCCCGATTTAAAGGCAAGTGGGAATGCAGCACCATGTCCAGTATGATTTCAAAACCCTGATGGGTTTGTCCATCTTTACCTGGTTCATGAATACGCATATCTTCACGCGTTTTCTTTATCCTTGTCTAGGGGGTCGGAATAGTTGCCCATAGTATTCCTTCATGGTCCTTATAGAACTCTACTAAAATTCACCCCCCCCCAAAAAAAAACAACAACAACAAAAACCTTATTCTAATTATCAAGGCCCCTAAACCCTGAACCCTAAACCCTAAACCAAAACAAAAAACCTTATTCTAATTCTCCAGGCCCCTAGACGATCTTTTTTTTTATGAATCACGGAATACTGCCTCCGCACGGTGACATTCTGCCATTCCCGCTCTGTCTGGGCCGAAGCTCGCTCTCATTCAGCCAACGCTGATCCGGGCGATCGCCACACTCTCTATTACCAAATCGCCCTCAGATCTGGGGTTTAGCCTTTAGGGTTTAGTTTAGGGTTTAGCTTAGGGTTTAGTTTAGGGTTTAGTTTAGGGTTTAGTTTAGGGTTTAGTTTAGGGTTTAGTTTAGGGTTTAGTTTAGGGTTTAGTTTAGGGTTTAGTTTAGGGTTTAGTTTAGGGTGTAGGGTTTTGGGGCACACGCAGGCCGAGCCACCGCAGGGTGAGTTTTGCACGTGGCCAACCCTGCGACAAAGACACATGGGCCACTCTCTAACAAGGGTCCCGTTTGGGGTCTTCATCATAAGGCGCCCCCCCCTCTAATTCAGGGTACCACAGATTTTGAGAACCACATGTAACAAATTTGGCATGTCGAACTTGGTGAATCATTGCGGGTCTCTTTGCCTGGAGTCGCATGTTTTAACATGCCGGCGGTTCCGTTCACCGCAGTCCTGTGCTATGACTTCCTCAACTATCGGCTAAATCCTGTGTGGAGCCCCCACATGTCACGACAAGCGTGAGATTAAGAAGTATTCCTTAATCCACATTGGGATCCCGATGATAAGTTAAGACAGTTAAGGTGTATTCCGTACCTAAACCCTAAACCCCAAACCCTAAACCCTAACCCTTAAACCCCAAACCCCAAACCCCAAACCCTAAACCCTAAACCCTAAACCCTAAACCTTAAACCCTAAACCCTAAACCCTAAACCCTAAACCCTAAACCCTAAACCCTAAACCCTAAACCCTAACCCTTAAGCCCTAAACCCTACACCCTAAACCTTCTGCCCTAAAGGCTTTGAGGTCTAAGGTGAAGATCTGGCTTCGGCTTCGCATGAGGAAGGTTTTTGAGGGTTTAGGGCTTAGGGTTTAGGCATTAGGGTTTAGGGGAGTTTTCAGGGCTCAGGGTGAGGGTTCAGGGTTTAAGGTTCAGGGTTTAGGGTTTAAGGTTTAAGGTTCAGGGTTAGAATTTAGGGCTGAGGGTTGTTGATTCAGGGTTTGGGGCTTAGAGTTCACGTCACAGAGTTGACAGCTCAGGTTTTGAAGATAAATTTGCCCCCTAAACCCTAAACCCTAAACCCGAACCCTAAACCCTAAATCCTAAACCCTAAACCCGAAGCCCTAAACCCTAAACGCTATACCCTAAACCGGCCCAGGTGCGCCATGAGTTATTTGCTGGGCAAAGCGGCCAGCAGGTTATTCCGACAAACTCCGCAGTGATGCTCTGATGGCCCCTAATCCCTATAATGGCCCTTCCCAAGTGCTCCAATAGGCATGTTGCAGAGGGCCTGCGCGCGTCTAGAGAACTCCGGGCCTCTCATGTACAGCTGGCCGGCGTTCGAATTGCAAGTGCGCCTCCTTGCGGTCAGTTCTTGGGTGCGGCTGTTGCCCTCTTCAAAGCGCGCTAGACTCAATACGGCCTAGGGTTTAGGGTTTCGGGGAACCTCGGTTCAGAGGCGCAGCAAGGCCCAAAATCTGGCCCTCTTACACTACGGCAACAAGTGCCGTACGACAGTTCCGGGCCGGATGTACACAGGAGTTAAATTAGCTATCATCCCCTCAACTGAACCTTCATTCCCCCTTCCTGCCCCCCCTAACATTTTGGCATAATCGTATTTGGAGGGTAATGATTGATATGAGGGGCTTGAAATATCAGCGGAGGGGATGATTTCGCCCCAGAAACCTGGAGACGATGCATGGTCCACTGGGCACAGAAACGTACTGCCGGTGGTTGTTTTTCATCTGGTTCAAGGGCTTAGGGTTTATGGGTCAGGGTTTAGGTGTGAGGTTTTGGGGCTGTTGGGGTTCTCTAAATTAGCGACTTGTTTTTGGTTGTGCTAAAAACACGTTGTGCAACAGCCAGGCCCCAAAAGAGACTGTATTTCAGGTAGGTTTCAAGCGCACCGCATCTTCAGGGATACTACAGTAGGACCTGAGTCCTATCTATCTATCTCTCTCTATCTATCTATTTTCATTTATTTATTTGTAATTATTTTTTGTTTTTATTTGCGCATTTACATATATCTCTCTATAATATATATATATATATATATATATATAGATGTATATGCACATGTGTAAATATGCATTCATATATATATATATATATACATATGTATATATATATATGTATAGATATAAATAAATAAATAAGAATAAATAAATAAATATAAATATAAATATAAATATAAATAAATAAATAAATATATATATATATATATATGCCCCCCCCCGCCCACCCCCACCCCCAGGACCACACTTTGTATCCGTAAAATCGAGTAAATGTTTGCATGCTCTGCTTGCTGCACTTCTGTTATACAATGAAAGCCATGTAAGTGTCAAGGTTTCGATAATTCAAAACTTTACTTTGTTGTTCTGTCCTACAAGGTATCATGTGCTTTTTCTCACTGCCGGATTCTGGTAGCGGGATTCCTTGTTTTTCTAAGCACGCGCTTGTTGCGCCTACAGTCTGTTCGTGTGTTGACATAGCTAAGTCTGGGGTTTTGGGCAATAAACCCTAAACCCTAAACCCTAAACCCTAAACCCTAAACCCTAAACCCTAAACCCTAAACCCTAAACCCTAAACCCTAAATTTGCTGCAGGCTCAAGCGGTCTCCTCGCTCCGGCACCCACCCCTTGTCTAGATTCTGCGTGTGCTGGCCAGCTCGACAATGTCAGTGGAGCTCGGAGACTTTGTGGGCAATCCGGCTGCGCCCTTCCGTACGAGCTAGCGATAGACCGAAATTGCAGGAACTGGTGTACTGAAGGTTTTTGGTATTTCGGATCTAAACAAGACAGTTTATGTATCTTCTATACTTTGTCATAGAGGGGTAATGTTTTCCATTTTTAAGGAAGGGTACCTAAACTCAACAAGGAACAGGAATGTAAGTTGTTAATGCTATCCCAACCATGAACTAGTATCACGAATAGAGCAAATCTGCTGGCAGTCTGTGATGTGGGGGTGGGGGAGTGGCAATTGCCCATAGAAGCCCACAGTTTCTTGCATTTTCCTCCTAAACCCTAAACCCTAAACCCTAGAAAAAACCCTAAACCCTAAACCCTCAACCCTAAACCCTAAACCCTAAACCCTGACACACCCTTAAAACCTCTTAAAACCCTAAAAAAACCCTAAACAACCCTAAAAAAACCAGAAAAAACCCGAAAAAAACCCGAAAAAACCCTAAACCCTAAACCCTTCCGCGCCAGTAGGCTTTTTCATGGTCAGTGAGACTTGAATGGTCCCTTTCAAAATGGAACCCCAAGCCCCTCAAAGCCCTTTCTGCCCACCCTCTGAGCCCCAAAGCCTCTCCATTGTTGGGATTTCAGGTTTCGATACTTGGGTTTAGGGTTTAGGGTTTGGGGTTTGGGGTTTGGGGTTTGGGGTTTGGGGTTTGGGGTTTGTGGTTTGTGGTTTAGGGCCGTGCCGTCTTGAAGACTAAGGCAAGACCATTTCCGACGGATACAGCGAAGGAGATGGGGAGGAATTGCCAGGTTGCAGTATAGCTCCGAAACCCAAAAACCCTAAGCCCTAAACCCTGAGCCCTGAACCCTAAACCCTGAACCCTAAACCCTAAACCCTAAACTTAAACCCTAATCCCAACCCTAAACCCTAAACCTTGAGCTAAACTTCCCGCTAAACAGGCCAAAGCCCTAGACCCATTGGAGAGGAGAGACGACTCTGCCCTCGGAGCGCAGCGATGACGAGACCCCTCAGGCGTTTGGAGTTTAGGGGTTCAGGGGTTCAGGGGTGCAGGTGTTCAGGGGTTCAGGGGTGCAGGTGTTCAGGGGTTCAGGGGTGTAGGGGTTCAGAGGTTCAGGGGTTCAGGGGTTTAGGGGTTCAGGGGTTTAGGGGTTTAGGGGTTTTGGGGTTTAGGGGTTCAGGGGTTTAGGGGTTTAGGGGTTCAGGGGTTCAGGGGTTTAGGGGTTCCCGGGTTCAGGGTTTTAGGGGTTTAGGGGTTTAGGCTTTAGGGGTTTAGGGTTCGGGGTTTTAGTGTTCAGGGTTTTGTGGTTTGGGGTTTAGGGTCTAGGGGTTTAGGGGTCTAAGGGTTTGAGGGTTTGGGGGTTTAGGAGGGTTTAAGGGTTTATTTAGGGACTGTTAGGGTTTAGGAGGGTTCAAGGGTTCTTGTCAAACGCTCGCGGGTTTGGGGCCTTTAGGGGCCCAGGGTCAAGGCGCATGGATCTCGGGGGTAGGAACCCAAAAGAGGCCCTTCAACCCTGAGCCCTTAAACCCTCAGCCCTAAAATCCTCAAAGCCTAGCGCCCGAAAACCTTGGCCCTAGACCTAAACCCTAAACCGTAAACCTACACCCCAAACCCCGAATACCTAAAGCGGTATTCGGGTTACCTGGCCCCTCCGCTGCAGCTTTCCGGGATCCTAAACCCTAAACCCCTAACCCCAAACCCCAAACCCTAAACCCTAAACCCTAAACCCTAAACCCTAAACCCTAAACCCTAAACCCTAAACCCTAAACCCTAAACCCTACACCCCAAACCCTAAACCCCATTGAAAGCCGTGGTTCCGGTGCTTGGGTTCCCCTGACCGGTTGAACCTGTCAAGCCAGAAAATCTAAACCCTAAACCCTAAACCCTAAACCCTAAACCCTAAACCCTAAACCCTAAACCCTAAACCCCAAACCCCAAACCCCAAACCCCAAACCCCAAACCCTAAACCCTAAACCCTAAACCCTAAACCCTGAGCCGTAAAACCTGATCTTGAAAGCAGAAGCCCAAAACCTAAAAAGCCCAATGGGCTTCGTGTTTAGGATTGAGAGTTTTAGGGCTCCCGAGAACCACTTGGGCTTATAACCATACTTATAACCATGTTAGGGCACTTAAGGGGCGTATAAGTGGGTTATAAGTACAGTTATAATTGGTCAATAAGTACCCCTAAACCCTAAACCTGAAACCCTAAACCCTAAACTCTAAACCCTCAACCCTAAACCCTAAAGCCTGAACCCCATTGGGTTAATAAGTACCATGAACCTCCAAGCAGTCTGAACAGAGGCAACTTCCCGTGGTGTGGGCTCGCCGCGCCCTGACTGGAGCCCAGCCAGTGGAAGGAGGCAGCCCCTCGGAGAGGTACAGGAGGCACCTGCTTGTTTAGGGTTTAGGGTTTAGGGTTTAGGGTTTAGGGTCTAGGGTTTACGGTTTAGGGTTTTAGGGTTTAGGGTTTAGGGGTTAGTGTTTAGGGCAACTTCGTCTGGTGCAAAGCTAGGACACAGAGTAGTCCCTTGCTTCCCTTTTCTCAGGGTCTAGGTTCCCTTAGAAGCTTTAAAACCCTAAACCCTAAACCCTAAACCCCAAACCCAATACCCAGGGCGCCCGTTTTATTCCTAGGTTTCTGAAACCTAGGAATAAAAAGGGCGCCCTGGGTATTGGGTTTAGGGTTTAGGGTTTAGGGTTTAGGTTAAGTGAAATTCACTTGGGTATAATACAGGGTGAGGCTGTGAGCATCAAGCCGAAGGGAGTGGGGGGCTTGTTTTGAGGTGAGACCACTATTTTGGGGAGGCTCTTAAGCCCTTTCTCTCTCTGCCTATGCGCCGAAGCACTAGTCTTTTTTTTCCATAGCGCGATCTATCCTTGAGCGGTTCTGCAGTTGAATATTTGGGTTAGTACTCGTAGGGAGTATTAGGGAACCTTGGGTTACATACCCCCCTTGAAACGCCCTCCCTGAAGACCTCTAGAAGTTGAGGGCTTTAGGGTAATGAAGGAGTTTAGGGGTTAGGTTGAGGGTGAGCCCCCAAAATGCCTTTGGCCTTTGTTTTCCAGAAGGTGCTCATGTGCTTAGGGTTTAGGGTTTAGGGGTGGGCCCATATCTAAGCTTGCGGGTCAGGGGCTTGAGGGTTTTCAAGAGTTTTGGAGGTTGGAAGTTTTTAGAGATTTCCAGGGGCTTTCGACGTTTCAGGGCACCAGGGTTCAGGGTGTAGGGACTTGCGTACTTTTCAGCTAGTTCCCCCCCTAAACCCTAAACCCTAAACCCTGAACCCTGAACCCTGAACCCTAAACCCTAAACCCTAAACCCTAAACCCTAAACCCTAAACCCTAAACCCTAAACCCTAAACCCTAAACCCTAAACCGTAAACCCTAAACCTAAACCCCAAAACCCTAAACCCTAAACCCTAAACCACTATTTGCCTAAACCAGAACCACTTCAAAAGCCCTAAATCCGCGCCAAGCCTCTGAAAGCATTGCTCAATGAATCTCAGTTCGGTGGTTATCCGAAGCACTTTCCTGGACCTCGAAGAGGACTGATGCTTTGGACCCTAAACCCTAAACCTTCCACCCGCAGCCCTCAACCCCGAAGCCAGAACCACCGCCGGCTTTGCATGTTCTTTCCCGAAAGCCTAAACCCGCAACCCTGAACCCTAACCCTCAGGAACCACGAAATCCTAAAGCACTGCTCTCTGGCATGTGTTCAAAGGTTTCAAGTGGGGAGGGTGCCTGAAACCCTAGACTCTAATCTTCACCCTGATCCCCTAAGCCCTAGGGCCCTCAGCCCCAAGCCCCGAAGCCCTTAAATTACACGGTTCACTTTGTAAGGTTTAGGGTTTAGGGTTTAGGGTTTAGGGTTTCGGGTTTCGGGTTTCGGGTTTCGGCGGGGGGGCTCGCAAAGAAGGCGGGGCAGTAGCAGCACCATGCCCCCAACCCCCGACCTGAGATGTCCCCCAGCGCCCTGCCAGCTTGAACCTTAAGGGTTTAGGGTTTAGGGTTTAGGGTTTAGGGTTTAGGGTTTAGGGTTTAGGGTTTAGGGTTTCCCCTAAAAGTGTTGGGGTTGACGTGTTACCCCAAAGCTCACGTGTTGCGCACAGCCACTGTGCCACTAGCTCGAGGAGGCAGAACACCTGTACAACTGAAGGGTTAAGCAAGAAGCATTACCCCGAATGATAAATCATCCCCCCTGCATATACCCGTGCTATAGGAACCTCCCAAAAACTGTACCCCTATTTTCGGAAACCTCATCTGGGGCTGCACCTCCCGCAAGGAACCCTACTGGGAGAACTGACTGTGTATTGCTTGTATCAGGGTTCTCACTTCCAACTGTTGGCGGGACCCAACTGCCTGATCTAGAAAGCCTCTAGAAAGCCGTGGAAACCACTGCCCAAAACTATGAAGTCCAGCCTTATGTCGTATAGCAGCCGCAACCAACGTAGGGGCAGACGGATTGGGGATCAGGGTGGGGGCGTTGAGTGCAGGAGTCCCTGCAACAGCGCTACCGAGTGCTTCGGCGCACACAGTCTGACCTGCCTTGGAAGGGCGTGCCACGGCGGCACTTGCCAACCCTAATCCCAGGTTCGGGGCACCCGCCATTGGGGCTGTTAGCAGCGCAGACGGCCTAAACGTGGTCTGAGCATCCTTTTGCTAGGCAGACCCTGTAGCATTTTGTTCTTTCTCTTATTGGACTTAAGCGGGTTTTATTGAAGACGCTTCGCTCTGAGCCTGAAAGAAGTCCTGAAATTCTAGATTTTAGAAAGCAGGCAGGCCAAGAAGACCCTTAGCCCTAGACCCTAAACATCCCAAAACCCGAAACCACCCCAAGAAACGGACACGCTAAACGTTAAGCCCAAACCCTAAACCTTAAACCCTAACCTTAAACCCAAGCTCCAAAGATCCCCTCCAAAAAAAGGAAAGGTCTTTGGATTTTCGGGGTTCTAGGGTTTTGGGTTCCGGGGTCTGGGATTTAGAGAGTTTGGGGAGAATTTTCGGTCTAGGGAGTTTCGGATTTAGGGGGATTAAGGAGTTAAGGGTAGTTATATGGGCCCCAAACCCTAAACCCAAAACCCTTAACCCTAAACCCTAAACCCTAAACCCTAAACCCTAAGCCCACCTGAGTATGGTCCCTTACTTCCTGTAAAGTGATCTGAAGTTTGGGCCCTTTGGTAGTACAGGTACTCTGAGGGGTACATAAGGGGTCCCCTTGTCAATGCTAAGGAACCATGTAACTCTAAGAAAGGAGTTAAGGGCCCTAAACCCTAAACCCTCAACCCTAAACCCTAAACCCTGAACCCTAAACCCTAAACCCTAAACCCTAAACCCTAAACCCTAAACCCTAAACCCCTTCGTCGTCCAGGCCTTCGAGCCCCGGAGCTACGAGCCAGGAGAGCTCAGTGGCTCTTGCCACTTGGTTAGGGTTTAGGGTTTAGGGTTTAGGGTTTAGGGTTTAGGGTTTAGGGTTTAGGGTTTAGGGTTTAGGGTTTAGGGTTTAGGGTAAAGGGTTTAGGGTTTAGGGTTTAGGGTTTAGGGTTTAGGGTTTAGGGTTTAGGGTTTAGGGTTGAAAGGCCTGTGGCTTTAGGCTTCTTTACGAGTTTTTTCACGGTTCAGGGTTTACGGCTTTTGGTTTTGTAGGGTGTGAAGGGTTTGGGGTTAGGGTTTAGGGCTTTAGGTTTTGTAGGTCTTTGAGGGTTTAGGGCTGTAGGTGTTGTGGATTTGTCAGGGTTTAGGGTTGAGGGCTTCGGGCCTATGACTAGTTCGAGCCTTATCTCGTTTGTTTCTTCTTGTAGCTACCCAAGAACCATCAAGCAGACCCAACATTACTGGGCTTGCAAAGCAACGCCTCCACATTTGGATCCCACCAGTTGGGGAACTCTAAGGGATCCTACCAGAAACTCCTACATCTGCTACGGAAACCGTAAACCCTAAACCCTAAACCCTAAGCCCCAATACCCTAAACCCTTAAAACCAAGAGGGTAATTAAGGCTACTTTAGGGGGGAACCTAGGGTGTACCCTGGGTACCCTAAACCCTAAACCCTAAACCCTAAACCCTAAACCCTAAACCCTAAACCCTAAACCCTAAACCCTAAAAACCTCAAACCCTTAAAAACCCCTAAGCCCTAAACCATTCGCCTAATTTTGGGTGCTCAGCCTTAAACGCGCCCTAGCTTGCCGTGTCCAAGGCCTCGAACAGCGGTGCTCACAGCGGACTGCCGTAGCCGTGACAACCCCGGCTCCACGCCTCGTGGCACGGACGTGGGGTTTTAGGGTTTTAGGGTTTAGGGTTTAGGGTTTGGGGTTTGGGGCTTAGGGTTTAGGGTCTAGGGTTTAGGGCTTAGGGTTTAGGGTTTAGGGCTTAGGGTTTGGGGTTTAATTCGGGTTTTGGGGTTTATGGTTTAGGGTGACGCCCGAAATGCTTCAGGTCTTGGGGCAGGTTCTTGCGTTCAGGGTTGAGGGCTTGGGGTTGGAGGTTTGGGGGGCCTGGAGTTTAGGGCTTCTCCCGAAACCCCTTCCCTCGCCCAAATGCCTAAGTGCCTTGAGGATCGAAACCTACCAAAGCCTTTTGCCCGAAGCCCCCACACCCTCGGTGCTGCACCAAAGCTTTTTTTAGTTTGCCCGAAGCCCCCCAAGCCCTACAAGCCCTAAATCCTGAACCCTAAACCCCAAAGCCCTTAAACCCTTAAGCCCTTAAACCTAAGCACTTCAGTTCCTCGGACCGGGAGGCCCTTTTTTCCTTTTTTTAGGATTGGGGGTCCCTGAGAATCCCTTTAAAACCAAAAAGGGTACCGTTTTTATTCCTAGGTTACTCCCGGGTCTAGAACCTAAGCACTTCAGTTCTGGATAAAACCCCTAAACCCGAAGCCCGAAAACCCGAAGCCCTGAGCCGCCTATGCCTTCGAAGACCTCTAAGCCATCTAAACCCTGAACCGTAAACCCGAAACCCGAAACCCGAAACCCGAAACCCGAAACCCGAAACCCTGTAGTTACTGGAAGACACAAGCTGTATTCACCCGTTCGCCGTGGCTCAAGAAAATGATTGTTCAGGGCTATCCGCTGGTAACAATAGGTTATCAGCCGTAGCACTCTGTTAGACCAACTCTGCAATGTCGGATTCTGCTCCGCTTAATCCTGCAGGTATACCTATCCCGGAAGACGGAGCTAGTAGCCTGAGTATGTCCTTTGATGGTAATGCTCCAGGTGACGAGGCTCCTCCCCGGGACAGTGAACCTCCTTTGACCACCAATGCCCTGAGGATACATGACATGAGTCTCTTCCAGAGAGGTGCGGTTTCGGAAGCTGCTGCCCCCACAGGAGCACCTAGTAGCCTCAGTACCACCACACCTTGGCAGGTCGTGTCTCCTCATGAAAGACAAGCTTCAGCTCCAAATGTAGCTGAAAGAGGTTCACTTCAGACCTTTAATCCGACAGCACCGAGTTTCTCTATGCCGAACTCCGCGACGATGAACAGCTTAATGATTGGCGAACAAAGACTCATGCAGAACCAAGCTAACGTAAGCCAGACGTTCATTCAGAATGATAGATCACCTCTGATTGAACAGATTGCTGAGCATCGCCATAACCAGATCCTTGGTCAGATCACGAACAGTTTTCAGGAGCAGATGCTATCTATGGGTAGCCATGTCATGTCCGGAGTGTCGAAACTAAGAGTTGAACTTGCTCAGGCCGAAACAAGGCTTGGAGAAGAGGAACAGCAAGCCAGAGCCAGATTCTCAACAGGCCAAACTCAATTGGAATCGCAGGCCCTTGAGATAAACATGGCTCGCGGTGAAGCTCATGCCTTGGCTGAAAAATTGAGATCTGCAGAATCGCACGCAGATTTGTCATATGCTAGGCTCCAGGAGCAACTCCACCTAGCGGAAGCTAAGGCCATGAGCAATGCTGATCTCATGAACTCTGAGCTTGACAGTGTACGCGTTTCTGCTGCCCAGGCAACAAATGCAGTGCAGGCTTCATCTGAGGTTGAGATCAATCGCCTCTCTGCTGAGGTCCGAGACTTCAGAGTAGTCGTTAGTCAGGAGTCCGAGAAGCGGAAAGCAGCTGAGAGAGAGAACGCTGAGCTCAAATTGCAGCTCAGCAAGGCAATTGCCGCTCTTGAGGCTCATGCCAACGCCTCGAGCTCTGTGCCCACTGTGCCCCCGGGACTTGTTCCGACGATTCCTATCAACACGCCTCCGCAGGATGGCATGGGACCAAGGTTCCGACGCCCCCCTGACGGTGGTGGCCCAGATGATGGGGATGACGGCGGCAGTGATGATGATGACTCCAGTAGCCATCACAAGAAGAAAAAGAGCAAGAAGAAAGACAAAAAGAAGAAGAAGAGGGATTCCAGTAGTTCCTCGTCATCTGACTCAGGATTATCTCCCAAGCAGCTCAAGGCTCTGCTCAAATCCCTGGCCAGGAGTAGCAAGAAGTCGGGGGATGACAAGGATACTGAGGATGAAGGTAGCAAGAACAAGTCCAAAGAAGCCGAAAAGATCGTCTTTCCTAAGTTTCCTACACCCGAGCAGTATCGCAATTGGCGGATTAGGGTTCGCGAAGCAGTCGTTGCTGCCTCCAACAAGCCAGACAAAGCCTTTGAATGGCTTGCTAACGTTTGGGATAAGGATGCTAAGGAGAGCGATCTCATTAACACTGACGGCTTCACCACGCTTGATGCAAAGATCTTGTCGGCGATCACCAATGTTCTGGAAGGCGATTTTGCACGCCAGATGGACACCCTCAAAGAGAGGGAGGCTCACGCCGGAAGGCTTGTGAGAGGTAGGCAGATCCTGTTTCTCTTGCACAAGTACTTTGCTACCAATGCTTTGCACAATTCTGTTTATGATATGGAAGACTTGTTGTCAGTCACCATGACTAACGAGAATTTGGTGACATTCATCAGGAACTGGGATACTGTTCTTTCAGGGATTCAGAAAACACCTGAAGACACAGTCCTTGAACCTCTCTTCCATAGACAGATCAAAAAGTGCCGAGCCCTTCAGCACGACATCAATGTCTACGAAAGAGCCGCAGAAGGAACCGCTGAGAGGTCCTTCAAATTTCTGTATGATGCTGCCACTGCGCACATCAATCGCAAAAGACTTGAGAGAAATCGTGAGCGCATAGCAAGACAGTCAGGCGCCCCTCAGGTGCCTGCCATGCCAGCACCCCAGAAGGTGCCCAAAGGTTTCTGCATTGCCTTCGTCAAGAATGGTAGTTGCAAAAACGGTGAAAAGTGTAAGTATAAGCACCAGGTGCCATCCGGGCGCCCTCGCACACCCACACCCGGCAGAGGCCGTGGTCCGCGCAGTCCCTCGAGGACAGGCTCTCCCAGTCGCGGTCCACGTGAGTGCAAATTCTTCAAGCAAGGTCGCTGTGACCGTGGAGACAAATGCACCTTCCTGCATACGGGAAAGCCAGGTGCTGCGGCTCCGTCCGGAGGCAGCGCGAAAGGCTCAGCGCACTCTGACAAGAGTAAGGGTAGGCACAAGAAGAAGAAGAAAGATCGCAAAGGCTCTAGGCCTAGCTCTAAGGATTCAAAGGGCAGTAAGAACTCCAAGGGTTCTAATGGCTCGCGGAAGTCTGGGGGCTCAGGTCGCAAGAAGGGCGGTGGTCATTCCATTCCTACTGCGGTTTGCCTTTTAGGAGCAATGATGGCAGGCACGGCTCACCATGCCGATGCTTACACTCTCCGGAAGGATGAGTCGTGTTGGCCCTCTCATTATTCCGAGTTTACACACCTGGCGCTTGCAGCGGTGTCATTCGATGACAGCCCTGACTATATCAACTTCCCTCTTAGAGATGGAGAATTGAAGTACTCTGTTGAATACCCCAAACGTACCTTCACAAGTAGCTGGTCTACTGAGGACGTTCCATCGGGCAACGCACAATCCACCAGGGATGCGCTCATGGCAGCAAGGATGCTACGCGCATCTGTGCGGAGCAGTCTCGATGGTGTGCCTGCAAAGTGCAACTTCTGTTGTGATACCGAGTTTGACCACGTCGCACTGCATTCCAAAGGGTCTAAGGGTTACGTGCCCCGCCAAACCAGATGCTGCGTTATGTTCTCATCCCATGGAATGGATAGGGGATACAGGGAGTGCTCAAGATCTCATCTCCGAGCGGGAGCTCGCGGATCTGGTTCCATTTGAATCAGACTGCCCAATCAACATCTCTACTGCGAATGGTCCGGGCTATGCCAACAGGCAATGCGAGGTGGGGGTTCCCTCCATCAATAGCGTTGCCAAGCCATATGTGTTGCCCAACACTCCGAGCGTTCTTTCGGTTGGTCAGAGATGCATGGAGCAAGGGTATGATTTCATTTGGAAAGGATTTCAGAGACCATACTTCAAAGTTCCTGGCAGTGGGAAGGTTTACCTTGATGTACGGGATAATGTTCCATACCTCAAATCATGGAAAGAAGGAACTGCGTGCCCTGCAAGAAGGATCGCCGCATCATCAGGCGGGAGCCGTACGGACCCCGAGATCGTGGCGAAAGAGCTTCTCCAGAATCAGGACTTTTCGCATCGGTCGTGCTTGATTTTACTCAAAGAATCAACTTTCAAACAGCCCAAGAGCCGTCGCAGTGCGATCCGCGTCAAAGATGACCGCGACTCAAAATATCTCGTGTTTGGAGCGTTTTCTCATGGGGGAATGCAAGGGATCACAAAACGATCCAAGTCCTACCCCAAAGTCATTCAGTATCTCCTGGGATATCTTAGGAAGCATGGCGTTGATGGGCCGGTGACGTCCTTAGCTGTGAATTGTAATTCCGATGTCAAGATGCACAAGGATGTGAACAATCATCGTGACCACGACAATTTCACAATCTCGCTTGGAGACTTCACAGGCGGGCAGTTGTGGGTTCATGATAACTGCCTCGAGAAGAACCAACGTGACACTGAGGTGATGACCTCTCCTTCGGGAGATTCAATGGTAGGGAAGTTGTGGGATTCAAGAGAGAATGTTGTGACGTTCAATCCCAAATCCTATCATTGCGTCACTCCCTGGAAAGGTGAGAGGTGGAGCATCACGGCCTATGTCAACCGAGCTATCCATAAACTTAGCCCAGATGAGATTACCAAATTGAAAGAGTATGGGTTCCTTGTTCCGCGGAGGAGCGTTGAGGTTCCTGCTGCTCCTGTCGAGATTGATGAAGAGATGACACTACATGATCTAGCAATGATGGACTTGCCCAAGAGCTCTCCAGATCGTGCCAGAAAACCCGAAACCAAATCGAAGGGTAAGCCAACTAGCTCTCCTAAGGAGAAATCCGCATCCTCTAAGGCCAAACCCTCTCCTCCTGAACCGGACTGGTCTAGAGTTGAAGAGCAATTGCGTGAGGCGGTAGCACCCCTTCCACCTCCTGCTCATCCTCCCGAGTCCGTGCTATACAAGATAGACGAAGGAGGAAGCCTCGTACCTGCTGAACCGAGCGATTCGCCTCCTCATCCTGAAGGAGTGAGTGTTGCTCCAGGTGATGGAGCAGGTCGAGTGCCCGAAGGGGATGGCAAGAGATCGCGTGCTTTTGAAAAGCTGAAAGCCGAAGCAAAAAGCACCCATCACTTGATGTCCCATCAGCCAAAGAATCCATTCTGCGACGTATGCCAAAGGGCTAAGATGTACAAGCAGCCGTCCTATCAAACGGACGGGACGCACAGCATCGAAGCCAAGGCCTTTGGTGATCACCTGACTGCTGACCACATCATTGTTTATCGGGATAAGGGTGTCGCCATTGAAGAGTCGCGTTTGGCGTTGGTTATGAAGGACGTTTTCACCGGGTTCACTTATGCATATCCTTCTGCCCTTCGTTCAGAGGACGAGTGCATTGCCGCGTTGCAGCATTTTGTTTCCTCCTCTGACGAGGTGGGTGTGTTTTACAGTGACCAAGCGCAAGAGTTGATCTCCTCTGCGAAATTTCTTGGGTGGAGACATGAATTGTCGAAAGCCTATATTCATCAATCCAATGCCATTGCTGAAAGAGCCGTCCGTGCAACCACCGAAGGCACGAGAAGCAACCTGCTCCAAGCTGGGCTGTCCCATGTGTATTGGCCTCAGGCGTTGGAGCACTCCTGCGCAGCCTTCAATGTTAGCAACCTCAATGGGCCTAAGTATACACCTTGGTATAAACGCTTCGGGTACGCATTTCCGGGAAAGATCATTCCTTTTGGTTGTAGGGTCGATTACTGGGTTGGTCCCAAGAACAAACGCAGGAAGCGCGACAGGTTCGAACCAACTTCTGAGCCCGGAATTTTCCTTGGGTATTATTTTCAGCCTGGGATGAAGTGGCGAAATGAAATCCTTGCACTTCCACTCAAAGAATTAAATCGGCAGGATTTTCATGAATGCCTCAAACCCGTAAAGGCCTATCAGTTTCATGTTCCCAACGGAGAGTTTGTTTTTCCCATGCGTGAAAGGTACGAAAAGGTCCAGCAAGGTCTTGCTACTGATGCTTTAGAAGGCCCAGTGTCACAATCGCTGACGAACCAAGATGCCGAGCCTGCTCTTGAGCAGGACTCCGTTGACGCCGACCGGAAGGATGAACCCTCGTTGGTCATTGATCCAAAGAGTGGGAAAATGATTCCCATTCCGGAAGGGGGTGGTTACTACGACTCGGGGGGTACCCTGGGACGTAGATATGGCGGGACCAGAGGTTCCAGAAAGCCAGATAGTATTCCATCTGATCTTTGGGTTCGGTTGTCTAAGAAGCAGAAAGACAAAGCGATTGAAGACGAAGTCCGGGAGAATGCTCTCAGAGAACTCGAGTCTGGTGGTGGTGGTTCATCAAGCAGCAGCGGCAAGCCTGCCGCAGTGGCGAATGCTTCCAAGGATGAATGGGTCATCCGGGGGGACAAGTTGATCAGGTTCCATTACATTCCCAGAAAGGAGTTGTTTTCGCCTGACCTCACCGATTGCCCTGTTCCAATTGCCTCTCTCGGAAGGGATAGAGTCACCAAGATCATGCCGCTAGGCGGTACAGAGATTATCCCCGACGCAGATGAATGGCGCAACGTTAGGAGGCGTAATAAGAAGTTGTCATACAAATGGATTGGTAGAACCGAGTTTAGTGTAATTGCACGTCCCGATTCTTCTGGTCAAGCAACTGTTGGGTCCCAGGACTTCCCATGCATGCCTACTGTTCCAACTGCTGAAGATCCGCATAGAACCAAAGTTGCCCGCGCATTCCCTGAAACGTTTCAGGAAATCACTGAGGCCATTGCCATGGTTGCTAGGCCAGTGGGCAAAAAGGAACTCATGACGGATTCAGACGCTCAAGCGTCATTGGATATGGAATGGGATAAACTCATCAAGAAGAAGGCCTGGGATATGTCAACTGTCAGAGAGTGGGATGACGTGTCAAAAGAAGCTGCTAAGAAGGGTAAGAAAGCCCATGTAGGCAAGATCTTTGAAATCTGCGTTGAAAAAGGTAGCGAGCTTCCCAAAGGAAACCCCTTACGGAAGTTCAAGGGTCGAACCGTCTTTCAGGGTAATAATGTCAGAGATGAGAACAACGACACTGCTCTCTTTAGCGAGCTGGGCTCCAGTCCAGCTACCATGGAGGCAGGGAAGGTTCTCGACGCCTATGGCCATGCCCCAAACCATGGGGTAGAACAAGCAGATGGCAAACAGGCGTACACTCAGACAACCCTTAAAGGAGCAGACACTTGGGTACGCCTCCCGCGGGAGCGGTGGCCTAAAGAGTGGATAGGGAAATATAAAGATCCCGTTGTGCGTTTGAGGTTGGCCCTCTACGGGCACCCAGATAGCGGCGGCTTCTGGGAGCAACATTGCGAGAAACGACTCAAGGAGGTAGGATTTGAGCTTGTCTACCCAGCGGCGTGGCCCTCAGTATTCTTTCACCCGACACTTAGGCTCTTGTTAGCAGTGTACGTGGATGACTTCAAGATGGCCGGGCCTAAAGAGAACCTTGCCAAAGGCTGGGAACTCATTGGCTCCCGCATCGATATGGACACGCCTACCCCAATCGGAAGATATTTGGGTTGTGAGCACATCTCTCGCACTGAGAAGCAGAATGCTTCAGATCATCCCTTTGCTCATGTGTTCGACAAACATTTGCCTGATCCCGCAGCCAAGCCTGCAAGTGTGGTTGTTAAGGAGGATTTCACCGAGTACTTCCCGGAAGAAGGGGTCATCGTGCGGCACCATGTTCAGCCTCGCAAGGTCCCATTCAAACCTCGCGCGGCGGAAGCCCTCGCCCTCGACCTCGGGTCGCACAGGCTCACCGTGGCTGCTCCTCTAGGCAAAGAGGACTCGCCAACCGAGACGTGGGATTCGGGGGGCCCTGGACGGAAGTCTAGTGACTTTTGGACCGGTGTTACCTACCTTACCACTTCCAATCACACCGAGCACAGCGCCCTTGCAGCAGTTAAGCGCGTGAGAGACAAGAACTCCGCCAAGAAAGAAGCTCGCAAACATGCCTTTTATGATGTCAATCAGCTGAGCGATCACAAAGGTGCCATGTATGCTCCGACCAAGCAAGTCGTTTACGACATGAGTTCTTTTCTGCAGCAAGCTGTAGATAGGTACAAAGAACTCACAGGCCCGGAATGGCATCACCTCAAAAAGGTGACCACACCTTTTTATGATGACAAGATCGCTCGCCCCACTGAC
This sequence comes from Symbiodinium natans, assembly GCA_905221605.1. Taxonomy (NCBI): domain Eukaryota; class Dinophyceae; order Suessiales; family Symbiodiniaceae; genus Symbiodinium; species Symbiodinium natans. Next base: position 944,199 of record CAJNDS010002235.1, on the reverse strand, counting down.
GCGGAGGCTGAACCGAAAGGGAAGCTAGCCCCCATCGCAAGCCGAGTTCTCATGAAGCTACTTTTCGCTGCTAGAATGGCTCGCTTTGATTTGCTTCGAGCTGTGCAGGGTCTGGCTAGCCGCATCACCAAATGGTCTACCGACTGTGACAAAGCACTACACCGCCTTATGTGCTACGTCGCCTCCACGCTTGATCATCGCATGTCCTGTTTTATAGGAGATGATTTGAAGGACTGCAAACTCTGGCTGTTTGCAGACTCAGATCACGCTGGAGAGCACGACAACAAAAGCACCTCAGGCGGCTTCCTCGCACTTGTAGGCCCTAATACCTATTTTCCGTTATCTGCCTTCAGTAAGAAGCAAACAAGCACGGCGCTCAGCTCTACTGAAGCTGAAGTTGTATGTGCAAACGTGTCTCTCAGGGCACTGGGACTTCCTTCATCCGCACTTTGGAGCGTACTCCTGAACGCGGGGGGAGATGCAGCCCTGAAAGCACTAAAAAGCGACGTACCTAAAGGTGATTTCAACTCTAAGACTCACCCCTTCCCAGAAATGTCGAAGATCACCAAAACTGGTAAGTATCTCCTTTCTGACGGAAGGCAGGTTGAGGTATTCAATAAGATGCAATCCCTACCTAATCCCGTTGAGCTCTCTAGCCATCCTATAAGGGATCTTTGGTTGCTCCGGAAAGGGAAATGGGAAATTCACCAGAAGGCCGTTGCATGGGAAGAACTTGATGAGGATGAAAGGACGTTGCCCCCAACCGACTTCGAAGCTGGCGTCTTGGTATACCGGAGGTCAACTGCCGAATATCGCCGCCACGCGGAGGCGGAGGCTATCCTCCATAGGGAGACCGCCGGAATTAGGAGTTCGGGGGGTGTTGATGTTGATGAGATTGGTATCTCTAGGACCAGCAAAGATATGGGTTTGATCATGTCTGTTCCTCACTCCATTCAACCAGTTGTTCTTGAAGATAACCAAGCTACCATTCGGATACTCGAGTCTGGCAAGTCACCTGCTTTCCGCCACGCTGATAAAACGCAGAGAATCAACTTAGGTTGGATAGCGGAACAATTTCGTAGGAAGCACTACGATCTTGCATACATCAACACATTGCTCCAAGCAGCGGATATATTGACAAAGCCGTTTACAAGCACTGAGAAGTGGAGCAATGCTCTACGATTGTTGGGCATCTCTCAGCGGAAGCTTGAGCGCACAAAGGCTCATCCCGCTGGCGCGGCGACTGCCGAGCAGGGAGAACCCTCCAGGCCCGAGGGGAAAGCTCAAAGGGTTATCATTGAGGTTTGTTGTAATCAAGATTCTATTATTGGGGAACTTGCTCATTCGGAATTTCCCGAATGCAAGGTCGTCCGCATCACAGAAAGCATGGATTTGAATTCTCCTGATACTCGTAAAGAAGTCCTGAAAATTGCCAAATCCTATCACAGGGCTGGCGCTCAGGTTCTCACATGGGTCAGTCTCCCGTGTACGGGGGGCAGTGCTTGGACCAGAATCAACCTGAAAATACCTAAAAACCGCGATACCGTTCTGGAAGCACGCAAGGATTTTAGGAAGTTGTGGGCTTCATTTGTGGATCTTTCGCAGGGGTTGGACCAGGTTGGTGTTCAGTACTGTGTCGAATGGCCTCGTGACTGTGAGTATTGGGGTTGGAGTAAGATCCGAAAATGGTTGGATCTTCATCCATTTGTTTATGCTAAATTTGACGGTTGTAGATTTGGACTTAAAGACAGACGTCATAATCCCGTCAAAAAGCCATGGTGCGTTGCTACTACGCTTGAAACATTACACAAGAAGATTCACGCTAAAGTTTGCACTGGTGATCACTCGCATGCGAAGTGCCTCAAAGAATCCGAGAATTACCCCAAATCGCTTGCTAGAGCCATTCACAGCGCATTCAAAGAACATTGCAAAGCTACCGCAGCGGTGGCACAAGCCCTTCATCATTCCTACGCTCCTGTGTGTCCCGCGATTCCATTGTCCGAAGGAATGGCACTTGCTCTTTCCCAGGAAGAGCGGAAGGCTCGCATCGAGGACTTCAAGCTTGCCTTGCAGGACCCCGATCGCCGGGCTGACGCCATGGCTGGACTGTTGCTCCCGCCTTCCTATCGGGACCTGGCTGACGCTGTGGTCGAGCCAGATGCCGATGCTGCGGACGATGAGTTGTTTCTTGGGATTGTTCCTGTGTATCGGTGGCGCGCATTGCGTGCAGAGCACCCCACGTCACACTGGACGATCCTGTATGAACAATACTACAGGGATCATGGGGTCCGGGTTTTTGCAGAGGGAGACGCAGACACCTCAGCTCTTCAGGACTCTACCCTGGGGGGTTGGATCGATGTGCTCTACCGATATGCACAGGACCTCGCCAATATCGCATGGGGACCACGATCTGCAGGAGTTCTGGACGCGACAAGGCATGATGACATTTGCAGAAAGGTTGAACTTCTCAGTCGTGGAGCGTCGAAGTACACGTGCTTCCATGTGACCTCTGAGCTCATGGGCAAGCTTTTCTCGCCTGCCCTACAGAGGATCCCACTCCCCTCGGAAGAGCGGTTGAGAATTTTGGTCGTTGGCGATTCATCACTCGCATTGTGCCAGTTCAAGGGGCGATCACCCACACATCGTACAAACGTGGGTATCTACGTCGAGGAGGCCCTTCGCCATGACCGCCGCTTCACCTCGATCCATTACGAGATGGTCTGGGGGGCACAGCTCGATGAGCTGCACGCCAAGGCAGATTCATTCCTTGGCCGGAACCCCCATCCTGACGGAGTGGCGACCCATGTTATCATCTCCTGGAGCGGAAACGACGTGTGGGGGTCCCACGGATATCATGGATACACGTGGCACCTCAACACGAAGTACACGAACCGGTCCAAGGAGGAGCTTGAGGCGCTGAATGAGTGGCCGACAAAGCAACGGCTTCGCGTGGAGAAGGCTGTTCGCAATCTGAGGCTGCTCCTCGCGAGGCATGATGTGTGTGGGATCACCGTTCTCACAGGAGACCATCATTCTGAAGTGTTTCCCACAGGACCTGAGTACGGTCTCTGCATGGAACAGCACGCTGACGCGATGCTTGCCCTTGGCATCAACATTGTCGATCCGATCGAAATGTATGGCCATACTAGCAAGCCTGACGACTTCCACGCTGATGCGTCGGACAGGAACAAACAGGTCATGGTCCCATGGCATTGTTCACTGCTCCGTGGTGTTTTTGTCAATCATCAGCTTATGAAGGTTCGTGATCAGTTGGTCGCCAACCAAAGGGATGTGGTGTTTCACAACCACTTTTTGATGGGGAAGGCGGAACCCTTCTTGACGGTGCCACCTGCGTCGGCGCAGCTCATCCACAAGCCGATCGAAGATCCAAACCCACCTCAGGCGAGGGAGGCTGAAGAGGAGATCGTCCTTTCTGGCCCACTCCTGGGGGAGATGGAAGAGCCGAGCATGATGCAGGTTCCCGAGGTCCCGAATGCTCAGGAAGAAATTTCTGACTTGGACTTTGCTCGCCTTGATACGAGACCTGGGGCCGGCTGCGTCGTGGAAGGTGCCGAATCCGCACTCCTCAACGTCATCACAGAGGACATCATCAAGGCCACCTTCGAGGCCGCGAAGGACGCCACCGAAGAGGAGCTCAAGCAGGCCGCCGTTGAGGCACAGGTCGTTAATCTCGACGACTTTGTGGAGGCGGAAGAGCTCCCGGCGGAAGCCAAGGGAAGGGAGACGTACGTCGCCCAACCGGGCAGGATCGAGGGAGCCGCTTCCTCGGCCGATGTCCGGCCCCCGGCTGGTCCCACGGCCGCAATGGAGGAGTCAGAGGATGAGGTCGTCATCATGGACGCCCCTCTGACGAGTGAGGCCACGATTCAGAAGCCATTTACGCCGGCTGCTAAGCCAAAGCCGCCTGCGCTTCCGAGGTGGATGACGGCCGATCAGCTCCCGCCTTTGCCAGACGACTACCGCTGGCTGACGCCGGGCGCACGCGTAGCACTCAGCAAGAAGATCAGTTTCCTGACGCGAGGCTTCGCGGAGATTCGCGCGCCGCACCTCCATGTGAAAGCGGCAGAGGATCACTCCCTTAGATGGGACGAGTTCTTCGAGAAACTATCCCAGATGTGGAGGGGGCTGAGGGTGGAAAACGTGGTAGACGCGTTGCTACACAACGACAAGCTCCGTTTCGAGATCAAGGTGAACTTTGGTCTCAACAAGCTCGTCGTCTTCCACGCCATCCGAGCCATCCAGGGGCATAATGCAACCCTCCTCTCTGACGAGACGGACCTCAATGACACGCATGCAGCGGTCTACCACTTAGCCGAATCCTGGTTTCCGACATTGAAGGATCGGCCCCCGGTGGGAACTGAGGGAATCAAATCGGAGATGTGGACGGAGATGCCGCCGCTTGGATACCACAGCACCAAATGGTCTTCTTTCGGCTCCATCGTGGAGAACGGCCTCATTCCAGGCGGGTGCGGGGCGACCGCTGAGGGCGCACGGAATTTCCTCATGATGTCCCCTATCCCCGCGTGGGAACGCAGGGACCATCAGGGCGTGCGCGAAAACGCGGAGATTGAGTTCGTTGTGGACCTGCAACTAGCTGCTTTGGACGGGGTCAGGATTCTTCGTACGAAAGCAGATGCTGTGGAAACTCCTGATTGGTTGTCCAACAGGTATCTCATTTATGCGTACGAGCGCAAGTCGTTGACCCCAATCTGGCACAACCGCGTGTACGAACAGTTGAGAGTCAGAGTACACAAGGCCAGGAAAGATTTCCTCGCCGGGCGGGAGCCAGGGCCAATTTACGAGGAGCATGTACTCCGGAGGTGGCAGAGCAAGAGCCCCATGCCGGGATGCTACATTGACTTCCTCTGCTCGGAGGCGGAAGACCTCTCGTTCGATGAGTACAAGCACATCTGCAACAACATGCATTCCCCCTTTCAGATCGCGGAGGATGAAAATATCACCGTCAACGGGGAGGCCATCAACGCAGACGACGTTACCTTTCACACAGAGGCAAAGCCCCAATATGTGGGTAACGCTCGATGGGGCTCCCGTCTGAAGACGTGGTACTCCGCGCTGGGGCGCAGGACGGATGTGAGATACCGATCGAAGCTTGAGCATTACGTAATTCAAGAGTTCGTGGATTTTCCCACTCTCAGATGCGGCTCATGCAATCGGGACTTCGTCGACGGGATGATCAATTGTCCATGGTGTTCGGTCCGTATTTCTGCCGAGAGCGATATGGCACACGTCACAGAAACCAAAAGGGCGCGCGATGAAGCCAGCCGAAGGGGAACGGGGATTGATCTCCTCGCTATCGCCCCCCGGAAGGGGTTGGCCATGAATCGACATCGCGTCCGTCAGGGTCGTGACGATGATGACATCAGTCTCCCGGCGGCAGTCAGAGGAAAGTGTTTGGCCATGAAGAAGAGTCTCGCAAAGCGGGGTGGAGGTGATCACTTGCTGGAGCTTCTCGACGAGCCCCTCGATGCGTACAACTACGTGTCAAAAGGCATTGACATCGGAAGTCTCGCCCAGCTTGGGTTGTTTACGCGCCTTCACAATCCCGCACCCGGAGGGGATGCGCGTGGTCGCAAAGAGTTTGCAGGGAGCCACAATGCTGACGCTCGCCTTAGCATCGCCTGGATGCCTGGTGACACCGAGATCGTCTTGAACCGAGCGTTTTTCATCGCGTTCTCTTCCAGGCTTTACATCCTTGACGAGGCGGCCATGCTCATCTATGCCACACAGCAGACGTACTTCGGCCAAAGGTTTCCTTTTTCGATCCTCGGTTTTGATGGCGAGATCTACACTCCGGAGCCAGCCTCGGTCACAGAGCTTGCAGCACAGTTGGCAGAATTCTTCAAAGTCCAACTTGGCTTCGCCGGGACCTACGATGATCCGGCACCCACTGAGGTAACCATGTCAGGGAATCTTCGCATCCCGGAAGGGTTTGCCTCTATGGGCCAGACGCAACTCAATGAAGTCCTGCGCGATACCCGCTTCTACGACAGACGTCTTGCCAGGACTGCCTATGATCCGGAATGGGTCAGAGCCTCGAGGGCGAGGAGTGCAGGCTACATGCGCGCACCTCCTCCTCCCGGAAGGGATGGTCCAAGGGCATCTTCATCAAGACGTTATGGAAGGGCTTCGGCGTCCCCTGCAAGACAGCACTCGGAGGGAGCCAATGACCCCACTCGTGACAGGACCCGATCATCATCGGCATATGGTGCCAATCGTGGAAGATCACCGAGGAGGACTGGTTCCTATGTAGAGCCAACCAGCAAGGCAACGCCGCCAAGACTGCGCTCCGCCACACCAAGACCTCCAGCTGCGAGACGTCAGTCGAGCCAGCAAGATCAGCCCGCTGCCTCACGCAGACGCGTTGAGCCAACCAACCCTACCGAGACGGAGGGAGAATGGCTTCGAGCGCGCCGTGAACGGGTCAATCAAATGATTGAGACCAGGCTGGATGAGCTTACGCAGCTGCTCGAGAGACCGCTTGGCATCACCTTTCCCTACAACGTCGATGGTGAGGAGATCAACGGGCGGGAGCCACGTCATCCCAGATTCAACCGCCTTGAAGCTTATTACTGGGCAATGCTTTATGCACGCGACCAGCACTATATCCAGGAAGAGGAGGTCGTGAACTGCATTCCATCCTTCGGGCAGCTCAATCGGGTGGTCGTATATGATTACGAGAACGTGATCTGGTACCTCAACGGCTGGGAGCACAAAGTCACCGACCCTTTCACAGGTGAAACCACTCGCCGTTACTGAGGAAAGACCTCCACTCGGAAGAGTTGGATGCATTTGCTGCACCAACCGTGGATCATCTTCTCAAGCTTCGCACATGGACACCACTCTGACGAGTTGGTTGCTGAGCAGTAGAAGCCGGTAACTAACCTTTCTTTAGAGTGTAGATGTTTCTCAACTCCCTGACGGGTGGTAGCTACTCACTACTGGTCAGTGGAGTATAGTTTAGGCGAACATTCTTTTGTGTGTTCTTCCAGCTAACGGAAAAGAACGCCTCTACCGTTGCACTAAGTTGCGCGGGGGGTGTAGTTACTGGAAGACACAAGCTGTATTCACCCGTTCGCCGTGGCTCAAGAAAATGATTGTTCAGGGCTATCCGCTGGTAACAATAAACCCGAAACCCTAAACCCTAAACCCTAAACCCTAAACCCTAAACCCGAAACCCGAAACCCGAAACCCGAAACCCGAAACCCGAAACCCTAAACCCTAAACCCTAAACCCTAACCCTCTGGCACCTTAGGCGCAGCCGTCCAAAAAGTGCAGGCGCCGCAGGCGAAGGTGCCCCAACAACTTCGAGCTCTGGGCGGCTTAGTGTCTTAGGGTTCAGGGTCTAGGTTTTAGGGTTTAGGGTTTAGGGTTTGGGGTTTAGGGTTTAGGGTTTAGGGTTAGGGTTTAGGGTTTATAGGGTTTAGGGTTTAAGGGTCTTCGGGCATACGTAGGGGCTCGGTGTTTTGGCTTAGGGAGTAGAGCTATTTGCGTTGAGGTTTGGGATCAGGGTTTTGGGGGGGCCTAGGCCCTAAACCCGAAACCCATGCCCCCTGCAGACAATAGATTCTTGGGGGGGTCCAAAACAGATGGCGTGAGCTGAAAGCATTCGATGTTGCAATGCACCCATACTAAACCCCCCAAAATCCTAAACCGCAAGCTATACACCCTAACTCCTAACCTGTTCCTGAATCATGGGGCATACCGGGGTCCCAACTGGCAAGGCCCCGTACAGCGAAGCTCCCCCCCCACTTCCTCAACCGACTCCCCAGATGCAGCCAAAGCCGACGGGGAAAACGACGGCATCTTGGATAAGGGTCTAGGGTTTGGGGTTTCTCTGGGATTTGGGTTTTTGATTTTGGTTTTGGTGAATGTGGGCATTTTCCCAGGTATTTATGGTAAGTGTGTTTATGTGGTGTCTCGACCCCAATACTGTACCCACAGTCAGAACGTAAACCCTGAACAGTTTGGCGGAAGCTAAACCCAAACCCTAAACCCTCGCTAAGGGGTACATCGGGGCCTCTGACTAGTCGGTGGGTTTTAGATTTTTGGGTTTCAGGTTTTAGGTTTTGGGGTTTGTTTTTTTGGGGGGTGGAGAATATAGGGTTTGAGTGTAGGGTGATACTTTAGGGGGCCTAAGTGGCCTGGTGTTTGCTGGGTTTAGGGTTTATAGGGCTTATCGACCTAGCAAGCGCATGCCTTCGAGGTTTTCTGGTTAGGACGCCTCCGCCCCCCCCCCCCCCCCCCCCCCCTCTTGTCCTCCGAGTTGCATCTTAAAAGGAGCCGCTCCAGCGGCAGCGCCCCGGAAAGGGACGAAATCTTCTGACGACGCCCAAAAACTTGTCCGTATGGGATGCGCGTCAAATTAGCACGCATACATTAGACCTATTGGTCAGTTCTGTAAATTAGGGTCGGTACCCTAAAGAAGAAGAGGCCGCCCTTACGATCAGGAACCAAACCAGGCCCTAATTCAGAGAAGTGACCTTATGCGCGCACACACACACAGCAACCCTAAACCCTAAACCCTAAACCCTAAACCCTAAACCCTAAACCCTAAACCCTAAACCCTAAACCCTAAACCCTAAACCCTAAACCCTAAACCCTAAACCCTAAACCCTAACCCTAAACCCTAATCCTAAACCCTAAACCCTAAACCTAAACCCTAAACCCTGAAACCTAAACCCTAAACCCTAAACCCTAAACCCTAAACCGTAAACCCTAAGCAGTCAGATGGATACGATCGACAACAGATAGATCGGCAGATCGACGGATAGATACACGAATCCCCGACCCTAATCCCTACACCCCGGCACCCTGAACCCTGAACCCCAAACTCAGAACCGTAGGCCGTAAGTCCTAAACCCTAAACCCTAAACCCTAAGCCCTAAACCCTGAACCCTGAACCCTGAACCCTGAACCCCAAACCCTAAATCCTAAACCCTAAACCAGCACTCTACATCTGAAGCCGACAGTCTCAGAGGTAATGTTGCGCAACTTGCCGAACAACTTCTCGCGTGACATGCTCCTGTCCATGCTGGACAAGCGTGGCTTCGCAGGAGCGGCCAAGGGTTTAGGGTTTAGGGTTTGGGGTTTACGGTTTGGGGTTTGGGGTTTAGGGTTTAGGGTTTAGGGTTTAGGGGTCTCTCTCTCTCTCTCTATGTATGTTCTTGTATCTCTTGCAGAATGTAGATCTCTACTTCTCTAGAACACTCCCAAAACCCTCCTCGCTTCAGAGAACCCTGAACTCTAAACCCTAAATCTCAAACCCTAAGCCTTAAGCCCTAAGCCCTAAACCCTAAGCCCGAAACCCTACACCCGAAACCCTATACCCTAAACCCGAAACCCTAAGCCCTAAACCCTAAACCCTAAACCCTGAACTCAATTTGAGGGTTGGAGGCTCTAGGACTGAGCGGTACTTTTTGTGGGTTAGGGCCGCGCTGTTGCCAAGCTGCCAAGTTCCCATTTTTGCGCAGAAGCCCTAAACCACAGGGCTTTAGGGTTTAGGGTTTAGGGTTGTGTAGTGTTTAGGGTTAAGGCCCCCACGCTGGAACAGTATCCCACAATCCTTTAGGGTTTAGGGTTTAGGGTTTAGGGTTTGGGGTTTAGGGTTTAGGGTTTAGGGTTTGGGGTTTAGGGTTTAGGGTTCAGGGCTTACCCTCTAAATCATCTAGGCCTGGGGTGCCGAATCCAGGCCGCTACGACTTCCTGTACCTTCCCTTCGACTTCTGCCGCAACGCGTGCCTAGTCAAGAAGAGGTTTAGGGTTTGGGGTTTAGGGTTTGGGGTTTAGGGTTTGGGGTTCAGGGTTTGGGGTTTAGGGTTTGGGGCTTAGGGTTTGGGGCTTAGGGTTTGGGGTTTGGGGTTTAGGGTTTGGGGTTTAGGGTTTGGGGTTTAGGGTTTGGGGCTTAGGGTTTGGGGTTTAGGGTTTGGGGCTTGGGGTTTAGGGTTTGGGGTTTAGGGTTTGGGGTTTAGGGTTTGGGGTTTAGGGTTTGGGGCTTAGGGTTTAGGGTTTTGGGGTTTGGGGTTTAGGGCTTAGGGCCACTGAACCCTGTCGGATTCGGTCGGATTAGGGCTTAGGGTCTTTGCTTGTGCTTAGGGTCAGCAACACATATGGGGGGGGGGGGGCTTCTCAAAGGGTTCCGGCATGGTTTTTGTAAGGTGCCGTAATTTGCCAGGGTCCCAAACAGTAGAAGGGAAGAGACCCTGATGTCGAGCACGGCTCAACCTTAGACCCTAAACCCTAAACCCTAAACCGTAAACCCTAAACCCTAATTAAACCCTAAACCATTCTACCATAGACCCCAAATGTTAAACACTAATTGTAGAATTTGATCCGTTTTTTGTTTTTCACTTTTTTTTTACCCCCCCATTGTTCAGCACGAATTGAAGAATTTGATCCATTTTGGCCCCTCCGACCCCTTTGATCCCCCCATTGTTCAGCACGAATTGGAGAATTTGATCCATTTGGCCCCTCCGACCCCTTGACCCCCCATTGTTCAGCACGAATAAGAAACTAATAAACTTTCTATTTTCGTAATGTGATGGGATTCTTTGGGCGGGTGGGTTTTGTTCCGTTGCCTACACACACTGCTGGCCTAGTAAATGCTCGAACTTGAGATGCTGAACCCTAAACCCTAAACCCTAAACCCTACACCCTAAACCCTAAACCCTAAACCCTAAACCCTAAACCCTAAACCCTAAACCCTAAACCCTAAACCCTAAACCCTAAATCCTAAACCCTAAACCCTAAGCCCTAAATCCTAAACCCTAAACCCTAAACCCTAGTCTTGCCCAAGCTCTACAGGAACCTCGGCTATGCCTTCGTGAACATGGTGGACGCGGAGGCGTTTCAGCCCTGAGAGAGCTAAACCCTGAACCCTGAACCCTGAACCCTAAACCCTAAACCCTAAACCCTAAGCCCTAAGCCCTAACCCCAAACCTTGAACCCTCAACTCCGTGCCCCGCCCCAGGCTGCGGACGCCCTTTGGAAGGCCCTTGAAGGCTTTACAGCTTGGGGGCTGACTTCACACAAGGTGGGGCCCTAAACCCTAAACCCTAAACCCTAAACCCTAAACCCTAAACCCTAAACCCTAAACCCTAAACCCTAAACCCTAAACCCTAAACCCTAAACCCTAAACCCTAAACCCTAAACCCTAAACCCTAAACCCTAAACCCTAAACCTAACCCTAAACCCTAAACCCTAAACCCTAAACCCTAAACCCTAAACCCTAAACCCTAAACCCTAAACCCTAAACCCTAAACCCTAAACCCTAAACCCCGAACCGTAAACCCTAAACCCCGAACCCTAAACCCCGAACCCTAAACCCTGAACCCTAAACCCTGTACCCTGAACCCTAAACCCTAAACCCTAAGCCCCCGAAACCCCCAGACTCCCTAAGCTCGCTAAGCTCCCCACACTCCCTACACTCCCTAAAGTCTCTGAATGGCCTAAACTCCCTCAACTCCCTAAACTCCCCAAACCCTCTAAACCCCCTAACTCCCTGAACCCTAAAGTTCTGGCTTTCAGCCCTCGATGGTGCATGGGCTGCGGGACACATTCCATCCCATTAGGTGCAGCTGTGTCTGGCGCTGAGCTCGAAACCTGGAGTGACTTGATGCAAGGCACCCTAAACCCTAAACCCTGAACCCTGAACCCTAAACCCCCCACACGTTAGTTTGTGGACGACGTCGTTGCATGCTGCATCCCCATCGTCCAAGATGGAGGCGACCCCATGCAAACCAAAGTTCGAGGTGGCCTTGCGTGCGAAAGCGGGGATTGTCAGGCCTTCTGGAGAATATGTTTCTCATGTCAACCCAAGGGTTTAGGGTTTCAGATCCAGGTTTTGGTTCGTGTTTTTTGGTTGGAGACTTGGGAGTGTGAGGAGGCTATCACTGTTTGCTGCTCTCGAAGCCTCCAGAAGCCAACCGCGTGGTTGCACAACCCTAAACCCTAAACCCAAAACCCTAAACCCTAAACCCTCCACCCTCCACCCTTCACCCTCCACCCTCCACCCTCAACCCTCAACCCCAAACCCCAAACCCTAAACCCTAAACCCCAAACCCTAAACCCTAAACCCTCAACCCTCAACCCTAAAGCCTTAACCTCAAGCCTCCGCATCCTCAGCCCTGATCGGAACCAACGCCAAAATCACCGGCACCTTCCCAGACCCCTGGGGGGTATCCAAAAAGGGGTGTAGGGTTTAGGGTTTAGGGTTTAGTGTTTAGGGTTTAGGGTTTAGGGTTTAGGGTGTAGGGTTTAGGCTTTAGGGTTACCTGTGCTGCCATTGGGTCATTCTTAGGATCCGTTAAGAGGATCTACTTCTTGGAGCCTTGCAGGGGTTTGGGTCAAACCCCAAAGCCACAAGCAGAAAAATCAACCTAGAACCTGAAACCCCCAAGTTTTGAGCCCTTTCTGTAGCAGCCTCGATGTTTAGGGTTCAGGATTTAGGGTTTAGGGTTTAGGGTTTTAGGGTTTAGGGAATCCCTGGATGATTGGCAACTCTGAGAGCCATCAACCCTGCTCCTTAAATTTCGATACTCCCCCCAACTGCAGAACTCTCAGCCCTACAGGGTTTACATCCTAAGTCCTTAAAAACCCTAAACCCTAATTTCCTCAACCCCTAAACCCTAAACCTCAACCCCTAAACCCTAAACCCTAAATCCTGAACTCTAAACCCTAAACCCCAAACCCTAAACCCTAAACCCTAAACCCTAAACCCGAAACAAGAGCCGGCAGGTGTGCAGCGTGACTTGGAGTGGCCCGCTTCAGGGCCGGGATGCGCACATCGAGCGCTACAGGAGCCTTGGGGTTTAGGGTTTAGGGTTTAGGGTTTAGGGTTTGGGGTTTGGGTTGCGTCCAGGGTTGTAGGGTCCAGGTTTTCAAGGGTCTTCGGGTTTAGTTCAGGGTTCAACCGGTCAGCAACCCTAAACCCTAAACCCTAAACCCTAAACCCTAAACCCTAAACCCTAAACCCTAAACCCTAAACCCTAAACCCTAAACCCTAAACCCTTAACCCTAAACCCTAAACCCTAAACCCTAAACCCTAAACCCTCAACCCTAGAAGTCCATCGGATTTTCGTTTCGGGCTTTGCTTGAGTCCACTTGCTTTTGTGGCTCCTCGGTGTGTTGGGGGCTCAGGTCTTCCATTTTTCCTACCGCACCTAACCTAGCTATCTAACTAGGACCGGGAGTAGGCCCTTTTTCCCTTTTTTTTGGGGTTGGGGTTCCCTTATAATCCCTTAAAACCGAAAAGGGCACCCTTTTTATTCCTAGGTTACTCCCGGGTCTATCTAACGTAGAGAGCAATTGCATATACGTCTTTCCCGCAGCTCGGCACGTCGTTGGTGTCAAGGATGGAGACGGGGACCCTGCTGCGGGTACGCGTTGTCTGTATTTGAGCAAACCCTAAACCCTAAACCCCAAACCCTAAACCCCAAACCCCAAACCCTAAACCCGAAACCCTAAACCCTAAACCTCAAACCCCAAACCCCAAAACCCCAAATCCGCAAGCCCCCAAAAAGCTTCGGAGCTGGGGAGGAGAGGTACCTTGAACCCTACATCCTCTTGGTAGCCCAGTGGTACCCTTTTCCCCTTTTGTTTTGGGTTCAAGGTTCGCGACCTACCCAAAATGCCCTTATTGCATTAAGGTTGCTGGGCTACCAAGTGCTAACCCTAAACCCTAAACCCTAAACCCTAAACCCTAAGCCCTAAACCCTAAACCCTAAACCCTAAACCCTAAACCCTAAATCCGAGGCACGCTTCCCGAAACCCGTAAGCTCGAAGCGGGCCGCAGGAACAGCCCAGTCATGCACAGCAGCGTTCCCGACTCGCGCCTTGGCAGTGTGTTAACCCGAAGGTCCATTCCTGAGCCCGAAGCCCTGAGCCCTGAGCCCTAGGCCCTAAGCCCTAAGCCCTGAGCCCTGAGCCCTGAGCCCTAAGCCCTGAGCCCTAAATTATGTAGGGCTTAGGGTAAGTAGGGTTGAGGGTTTAGGGCAACGAGTTGCAAGCCGGGTCGCGTGGTACCACCCCCCCTCCCCCCTACCCCCAAATAAGTTCACAGCCATCTTCGGTGACCCTAGTTGACTTTTAACCATGTTAACCTCCTTAGAAATGCTTTCAGACCGACACAGTATAGCTGCCCATGATCCTTCAGGATGGGGGTTTCGGGAGGCCGCCCCAATTAGCCGCAGGGCGAGAGGGAACGATGGGGTGCTCCGTGTCGATGAAAGCCAGGAAATTGCACCACATGATCCGACCTGCTTAGGGTTTAGGGTTTAGGGTTTAGGGTTTAGGGTGTAGGGGTGGGTTAAGCCCTTCTTGAGAATTCCTAGGTAGGAGGGGCAGTATGGTAAGAGGGAAGCGAAGAGGAATGCAAGGGACTGTAGCTTGAACAACTGACGATATCTAGTCCAACAAGCCTTCTGAAGCGTACGAAGCCGCCCGCCTGAAAGCAACAGAAGGGGAGGTCGGACGCAGAATCTCTAGACCCTAAACCCTAAACCCTAAACCCTAAACCCTAAACCCTAAACACTAAACCCTAAACCCTAAACCCTAAACCCTAAACCCTAAACCCTAAACCCTAAACCCTAAGCCCTAAACCCCTAAACCCTAAGCCCTAAGCCCTAAGCCCTAAACCCCTAAACCCCTAAACAGCTCCTTTCCCACCTGAGGTACAAGCCCGTCATCTTGGACTGCGGCGTCCGCACGCCGTTCCCGCGGCCGACGAAGAAAGTCAAGATGCCAACCATGGTATCGTTTTAAGGTTTAGGTAGGGTTTAGGGTTTAGGGTTTAGGGTTTAGGGTTTAGGGTTTAGGGTTTAGGGTTTAGGGTTTAGGGTTTAGGGTTTAGGGTTTAGGGTTTAGGGGTGTATTGAGCGTATAGGTTGTCCAGCGTGCAAGGGTTTAGGTCTTAGGTGCCGTCTCCAGCCGCAGCCTCAGCCAGTTGAGAACTTCGCCTTGCATCATAAAACCCTGAAGCCCTGAAACCCAACCCCAACATATAACACTCCCAGGTCCCAAGACTTATGTAAAAAGCCCTAAACCCTAAACCCTAAACCCTAAACCCTAAACCCTAAACCCTAATGGAGAGCTGCCCCTGGTTGCGGCACTTGAGCTGCGAATTCGTTTGAAGCATACTGGCTTGCTGCTGTTTGGCTTTAGGGTTTAGGGTTTGGGGTTTAGGGTTTAGGGTTTAGGGTTTGGGTTTTAGGGTTTAGGGTTCAGTGTTTAGGGTTTAGGGTTTAGGGTTTGGGGTTTAGGGTTTAGGGTTCAGTGTTTAGGGTTTAGGGTTTAGGGTTAGGGCGTTTTAGCGTTTTGAGGGCTTAGGGCTGTGGACAAAGAATGCACCTAGGAGCCTTTTTAGTCCAAACCTCCTGTTGTAGTACGGATTCCCCATTTAATTAGGTTTTAGGGTTTAGGGTTCAGGGTTCAGGGATTGTTTCACCCTAAACCCTAAACCCTAAACCCTAAACCCTAAATCCTAAACTCTAAACCCTAAAGCCTAAAGCCTAAACCCTAAACCCATATTCGCTCTGAATCTCAAGATCCACGGCGACAATCCAGGATGAAGGCTTGCCGGGAAGTGGACATGCCAATCACCAGCCTTTTCCATTTGCTGGCCACGAACTAAACCCCTCAACCCTCAACCCTCAACCCTAAACCCTAAACCCTCAACCCTCAACCCTCCTAAACCCTAAACCCTAAACCTTAAATCCTAAACGCTTAACCCCTTAACCCTAAACCCGAAACCCTAAACCCCAAACCCTAAACCCTAAACCCTAAACCCTCAACCCTCAACCCTAAACCCTAAACCCTAAACCCTAAACCCTCAACCCTAAACCCTAAACCCGAAACCCTAAACCCTAAACCCCAAACCCTAAACCCCAAACCCTAAACCCTAAACCTTCAAAAAGCGTAGGGAGCCCCAGATAGGATGCGGAAACCTAGGCAGGTCCACCCTTGCTGGCTTAGTGACGCTGATGCTCACGTACTTGGGATCCCGGGATGCTCCGAATCACGGAAGCTTCCTCGGGCGTAGCAAAGCCCCAACACCCTGAAACCCCAAAGCCTAAACCCTCAACCCTCAACCCTGAACCCGCAACTCCTAAACCCGCAACCCTGAAACGCCCAAAACACCAAAACCCTCAACCCTATCGCAGTGGGGGCTCCGGGTTTCAGGTGCTTCCATGCCCCAAGACTCTCAAGAGCCTGTCAGAGCTACACTAAAACTTAAGCCCTCAACTTTTGCGCCCTGGACCCTAGACCCTAAATCCTACACCCTACACCCTAAACCCTAAACCCTAAACCCCAAACCCCAAACCCCAAACCCTTAACCCTACCCGTACCTGAAGCCCTGTAGTATAGCTTTCCGGACACTTCTGGGATCTCACCTAGGATTGGATTAGGGCCGACTCTTTTATGACGGGCCTGACTCCATGCGTCGGGGTGGTCCACCTGGCCTCCGATCACCTTCAGGTTTAGGGTTTAGGGTTTAGGGTTTAGGGTTTAGGGTTTAGGGTTTAGGGTTTAGGGTTCAGGGTTCAGGGTTTGGGGCCGGTACTCAGTTAGGTTTAGGGTTTAGGGGTTTAGGGGTTTTGGGTTTATGGTTTGGGGCTTAGGGTTTTTTTGTGTGGACCCCCAGTTGTGGGTTTAGGGGTTCGGGTATAGGACTTCTAGGGCTTCATGGGTGTTGAGGATTTAGGGTTTGGGGTTTGGGGTTTAGGGTTTAGGGTTTAGAGTTTGGGGTTTAGGGTGTAGGGTGTAGGGCCTAAGAGCTTCCGCCATTCAAAAGGTTTCATGAGGCAGCTTGCGAGCGCGTTGGGCCTTGCGGTTTCGGATTTGGGTCTTGCTCGGCTTTCGGCGGCGGATGCTGTTGTTCTTGTTGCTTTTAAAAGTTACTAGCATTTGGATGTTCTGCTGAAACCCCAAGCCCGAAACCCCAAACCCCAAACCCTCAACCCTCAACCCTGAACCCTAAACCCAAAACCCTAAACCCTAAACCCTAAACCCTTGCATCTCTGGTGGCTTGCGTGTCTAGGCCCGTGACCTGCCCGTACGTTTGAAAGCTGCTCTGCGACCTCCAAGACACCTGACCCCCTCAGCTGGGACTAGTGTCAGGGTTTGGCGGTTTAGGGTTTGGGGTTTGAGGCAAGGTCAGTGGTAGGGCTTAGGGTTCGGGGATTCTCCGGTTTATGACTACCCTAAACCCTAAACCCTAAACCCCAAACCCTGAACCCTGAACCCTAAACCCTAAACCCTAAACCCTAAACCCTAAACTGCTTCCAGGTACATCCATGCTGTCCCAGGTACAAATTTCATGTACGCACGGCCCGTGTCTTAGTTCGTGAATCGTGAATCTCCCAGCTGAAAGGGAGGTTGGGCCAAGGGGAGCGGTGCAGTGCAGTTCCGAATTTTGTGTTCCTGTGGCCTTCAGTGGTAGCTCCCTCGGCACTGCTCTACAGCAACCCCCAAAAAGTTGGAAGCCTTTTTAAGGACGAATAGTGCTGGGATTCCCTATACTTTACTCTTAGGGATTGAGGCTATTGAGTTTCCAACTTTTGGCCTCTACCATAAGGGTTGAGGTAACTATTCGCCTGTCACGTAGACTGTAAGGCTCCCAACATCTTCCCGCACGCCGTAGGTATCGTTTGCCTAAAGGCTGAGGGTTCCGTCTCAGGGTCTACAAACCACCCCTAAACCATAAGCCCTAAGCCCTACATGTTAAACCTGAACTATTCAACTCTACGTAAAGGATCAGGGACTTAGTAAGTAGGGTAATAGTTACGGCAACTCTTCTACCCCCAACTAGGGTACTTATGACACTACATACTAAGTCCAAGTAAACCCCCCTCCCCTAAACCCTAAACCCTAAACCCTAAACCCTAAACCCTAAACCCTAAACCCTAAACCCTAGACCCTAA
The DNA here is from genome assembly GCA_905221605.1 of Symbiodinium natans. NCBI lineage: Eukaryota > Dinophyceae > Suessiales > Symbiodiniaceae > Symbiodinium > Symbiodinium natans. Next base: position 926,242 of record CAJNDS010002235.1, on the reverse strand, counting down.
ACGCTAAACCCTAAACCCTAAACCCTAAACCCTAAACCCCAAACCCCAAACCCTAAACCCTAAACCCCAAACCCCTAACCCCTAACACCCCTAAACCCTAAACCCTAAACCCTAAACCCAAAACCCAAAACCCTACACCCTACACCCTAAACCCTAAACCCTAAACCCTAAACCCCAAACCCCAAACCCTAAACCCTAAACCCTAAACCCCAAACCCCTAACCCCTAACCCCTAACCCCTAACCCCTAAACCCAAAACCCAAAACCCTACACCCTACACCCTAAACCCTAAACCCTAAACCCTACACCCTAAACCCTAAACCCTAAACCCTAAACCCTAAACCCTAAACCCAAAGAGCTCAGGGGTTCCGGGTGAAAGGGGAGGTGCACCGAGGCGCCCAGGGGCCCAGCTGCGGTCTTATTCTGCTCAGCAGCAGTTCAGCATGCATAGGGCAGACACTCCAAATCCTAGGGTTTAGGGTTTAGGGTTTAGGGTTTAGGGTTTAGGGTTTGCTCTTATAGTAGTTTCACGACCCCTTAGTATGGGCCCTTGAACGGGGACCCCTTGTATACCCCTTTTGTACCCTGTACAAGTTAAGGGCCCTTACATCAGAACCCTTTAAAGGAGGCAATGCCATATTCAGGGCCCATGAAACTACCCCCAACAAAGCATCCTAAAGCCCTGCACGGCCCCATTTGGAGGTTCATGGTACTTATTAGCCAATTACAACTGTACTCAGAACTATACTTATAGCTACATGCAAGGCCGTATTAAGGGCCCATGAAACTACCCCCAAGAAAGCATCCTAAAGCCATGCACGGCCCCATTTGGAGGTTCATGGCACTTATTAGCCAATTGCAACTGTACTCATAACTATACTTATAGCCACATTAGGGCATGTAAGGGGCTTAGAAGTGGGTTATAAGTACGGTTATCATTGGTTATTAAGTACCATGAACCTCCAAGTACACCCCAAATTCTAAACCCGAAGCCCCATTATGGAATCCTGCCGACTGAAGGGAGATTGGGTTTAGGGGTAGGGTTTTAGGGCTTGGGGTTTAGGGTTTAGGGTGAGACCCCGAGACCCCAAAAATCGCGAAAGCCCTGTGCATGCACCGCATTCGTTTTCCCGCCGCGATGCGATACGATACAGACCCTAGTTTCCCCCCCCCACTGGTTTCTCTCAGCTCTGGGGTGTAGGGGTTCCCCCTCTGCCTCCTTGAACAACAATCTGCCCTCAGCCGCTCTGATTCCAGCCCAAGACCCTAGCCGCTTGATTCCCAGGTTAGGGGGGAACCTAGGACCTCTGGCCGTGGTGCCTCGCCAGGTTCAAGGTGCGTGAAGGTTTGGGGTCTTGGGTATAGGGCTTTCGGGTTCAGGGTCTCGGGTTCAGGGTTTCAGGGTTGACACTCTAGGGTTTCTGGGTTTCGGGTTTCGCATAGAAGGGTCGAGGGTTAGGTTTTTGGGGTTGAGGCTTGTCGGGTTAAGGGTTTCAGGGTTGAGGCATTGTAGGGTTGAGGATCTACGGTTTAGGGTTTTGTGGGGTTGATGGTTTTAGGGTTGAGGGTCTAGGGTTGAGGTTTTTGGGGTTGAGGGTTTTAGGGTTGAGGGTCTAGGGTTTCGGTTTCAGGGTTTCGGCTTTTAGGGTCTAGGAGCACAAAAGGTTTGGGCTGCCATTGTTCAGTCTCTAAGGGTATTGGGGTTTACCACAGCCTCTTGAAGTTTCATGAGGGGAGCATGGCGTACCATGGAAAGAGGTCTAGTTGGGGTTTGGGTTTAGGGTTTAGGGTTCAGAGCTTTGCGGTCTAGGCTAGGTAAACTTGATGAGTCATGTGTTCCCGGGGTGATGCAAGCTGCTGGGTCTCAACGCAGTTTCGCAATCAACCTTCGTATATTTTTAAAGTTACCATTAGCAAAGACTATTTGTAGTTATTCCGACGGCTATATTGCACAAGCTAGGCGGGTCTTGCGGGTTTCGTGTTCAGCACGCGCGGACGGCGATTGTATGGGAGGAATGGGGCTCTATGACTCACAAACCTTGGAAAAGGAAGGAGGGGGGGGGCTACTGAATCAAAGTACATGCACCAAGCCCTGAATCCTGAAATCGGGATTGGCGTTTTCAGATCAAGATTTTGGGGTTCTCGAGGACAACAATCTGGAGGCGAGGCCCAGGCATTGCAAATAGATGCCGCACAGAGGAAGCCTTCCATGTTTGGCACCAGCCAACAGCGTGGCCAGGAAGGACTTTGTTTTTGGCAGCTGCACAACAGGCAGTTGGCAGTTCGGCTTAGGGTTTAGGATTTAGGGATTAGGGTTTGGGGTTTAGGGTTTAGGGTTTAGGGTTTTGGCTTCAGCGTTGAGGGTTTTCACGGGCGACATGGGATGGAGGGCATTTGGATTTTGGGGGTTCTTAAGCACGTAGTAGTAAGCGAGCAATATTCGCACCCAGGGCAGGGAAATGGACAGGGCTCGAGCGCCGTAGGCCACAGCTGTCTCTACCTCCTCAACCCTAAAGCCCTAAAGCCCTATACTAAATCCTAAGCCCTAAACCCGATTGCCCTAAAGCTGTAAACCCCTAAACCCTAAATCCTAAACCCTAAACCCTAAACCCCAACCACGGTATCGCAAGTCAGAGAGTCTGAGAGGCTCAGCTGTCTGTTCCAAGTCGGGCGAGCGCCATGCAGAGACCTGACCGGATGCCCACCCCGAACTTCTAGGGGCCCTATAGGGTTTAGGTTTTAGGGGGTTTGGGGTTTAGGGTTTAGGGTTTAGGGTTGGCGTGGAGTTAGGGTTGCAAATGGCAGCCCTTATGGATCTCCTTATGGACCGGTCGGATCCACAAACACTTACTAGGTTTTAGGGTTTAGGGTTTAGGGCTTAGGGCTCAGGGTTTAGGGTTTAGGGTTTTAGATGTTTTCCCTTATTGGTTCCCCCCCACCCCCCCACACATGCGCATGAAGCTCCTCTCCGGCCCACGCTGGTGACCCTAAACACTAAACCCTAAACTCTAAACCCTAAACCCTAAACCCTAAAACCTAAAACCTAAACCCTAAACCCCAAAACCTCAAACCCTAAACCCTAAACCCTAAACCCGCTGTTAGTCTGAATTCGTTTCAAGAAACTTACATGAAGCTACCCCGCAGCAAGGGCACTACGTATCATTTACCATATCTCTCCATGTTTTGCCGCAACTTAGTTCACATGTCTCAGAAGGAACCCAGTACCTACACATGAACTCCCAAGCCCCCAAGCCCTAAACCCTAAACCCTAAACCCTAAACCTTAAACCCTAAACCCTAAACCCTAAACCCTAAACCCTAAACCCTAAACCCCCCAAGCCATGTTCGGGGCAAGCGGGCGGCGGTCATCGAATTTAGGAAGGCTAGATGGCTCACCCGTAGCACATGGTTGCCGCAATGATGCTGGCGGTTCTCTTGGAGGAAGGCTAGCAGGGCCTGCAGCTCCCCCCCCTCTCCCCCCCAATCCCGTGTAGGGTTTAGGGTTTAGGGTTTGGGGTTTAGGGTTTAGAGTTTAGGGATTAGGGTTTAGGGTTTAGGGTTTAGGGCGTAGGGCGTAGGGTGTATTTCTCCCATCCTTTTCCTAGTTTGCACGACTCTTAAACACTCTAACCAACAGACTCGGAATCTGGATTCCTGTAATTGAACTTTTTGATTGCCCTTATTGCAGAGACTTCAGTATCCCTTCGGAAAAACCTTCCACATAGTCTCGTAGGGATACCAACAGGCGCAATGGGGTGTTCCTTCATGAAGGCTCGGGAAGACCCTCTAAACCGAAAAGCCCTGAACCCTACACCCTACACCCTCCACCCTAAACCCTAAACCCTAAACCCTTAACCCTTAACCCTTAACCCTTAACCCTAAACCTTAAACCCTAAACCTAAACCGAACCCCCCCTCCCCTTCGACCCTACAACCTGTGGCCTGCGCCTTCTTTGAGAAGCCTCCATCGCAAAGCTGATGCGGGGGTGCCCTCTTGTACCCTAAACCCCCAAACAAACTTTAGGGTTTGGGTTTGGGGTTCATGGTTTTAGGGTTTAGGGTGTAGGGGAACTCTCAACCCTCAAAGCCCGAAAAAGCTCAAAAAACCGCCCTAGAAGCCCTAGACTCCAAACCCTCAACCAGCAATTGCAACATCTGAGCTCCAAGGCCTCTGAAGTAGGGTTCAGAGTTAAGTTTAAGGGGTTTAAGGTTTAGTGTTTAGGGTTTAGGGAATCTAGGGCCTGAGGACTTGCGGGCTTCGGCTAGCTTAGGGACTCGGGTTGGGGGCAGGGTTGTGGGTTGTTTTTAATTTTCAGTCCTCAACCTCGGCAACCCTAAACCCTAAACCCTAAACCCTAAACCCTAAACCCAGTTTGTGCGTGTTATCAGCAAGGTTTAGGTGGACAGCAAGGCTTCGGGCTCACAAAAAAGGGGCGGAATTTTCGTCCCACAGGCTTAACCCATGAACCCTAAACCCTAAACCTTAGACCCTAAACCCTAAAGCTTAAACCCTAAACCTTAAACCCTAAACCTGAAACCCTAAACCTGAAATCCGAAACCAGAAACCCGAAACCCTTCGAGATTCGCTTTGTGGGTCTCCCGCTTCAGCTGACGAGGGGAGAGAGACTTGCGCCAGTGCGGCAGAAAGGCTGAGTCCCCTAAACCCTAAACCCTATATACCCTAAACCCTAAACCCTAAACCCTTAACCCCAAACCCCAAACCCTAAACCCTAAACCCTAGGCCCTTGGCCCTAAGCCCAAAGCCCTCTTGTATGTCCCAGGGCCTGGCCTCCACATTGTACACCTTGTGAGGACTTTGGGCGTAGTTCTTAGGATCAGCAGTTTGGGGTTTAGGGTTTAGGGTTTAGGGTTTAGGGTTCTTAGGACTTAGGGCTCAGGGCTTAGGGTTTAGGGTTTTGGCTTTAGGGGGTTTAGAGTTCAGGCTTTGGGGGATTGAGGGTTCAGGGCTCAGGCTTTAGGGGATTTAGGGTTCAGGGCTTAGGCTTTAGGGTGCTTGTGCAGTCGGCCAGCTCAAGACAGCGAGCACCAGCGCCACCCGTTGCCAACTTGCACGCGCCATGTTCCAGGCCAGCTTGTCTTGGTTTCTTTCAGGCTAAACCCTAAACCCTAAACCCTAAACCCTAAACCCTAAACCCTAAACCCTAAACCCTAAACCCTAAACCCTAAACCCTAAACCCTAAACCCTAAACCCTAAACCCTAAACCCTAAACCCTAAACCCTAAACCCTAAACCCTAAACCCTAAACCCTAAACCCTAATAAATAAAAACCCTAAACCCCCTCCCAAGAGTGCTGAGCCGGGCCCCTCAGCTTCCCGGGTTTAGGGTTTTGGGGGTTTCACGTCCCGGGCGC
>CAJNDS010002235.1:903374-915874 GCA_905221605.1 Symbiodinium natans | reverse complement strand
GTTGGCGCCGAAAGCTAAGGCGACGAGAGAACGGGCAAGTCCACTCAGACTTCGTTGCCAAAGGCGAGTTCCATGCATAGGTCCTGCCATGCACCCCCTAGTACTATAGGGGCCTGAAAGAATTGAATAGGGTTTTGGGCGGTTATTCTAGTATAATTACAGAGGGGCACACAAGAGAATACTATTGGTAATTCATTCCGACCCCTATAGTACCCGATTCCTCTGACACCCTGACGTCCTAAGCCCTCTGCCCTAAACACGAGGATGCCCAGTAGTGCCCTTATTCCCTTATTCCCTTTTTTGGGGGGTTCAAGGTTCCCTTCCAAACCCCTTTAAGCAAATTGGGCATGCTTGTTTCGTCCTGGGTTGCTTGGCAACCTAGAACACTACTTGGAGGTTCATGGACACGTATAAGTAAGGTTGAGAATTAGCCATGAACCTCCAAACAGACCCTTAGCTCTTAAGAACCCTAAGCCTTAAACCCTAAACCCTAAACCCTAAACCCTAAACCCTAAGCCCTAAACCCTAAACCCTAAACCCTAAACCCTAAACCCTTAACCCTTAACCCTTAACCCTAAACCCTAAACCCTAAACCCTAAACCCTAAACCCTAAACTCTACCACCCTGACAGCCTGGCATCCGAAACAACAACCTCGAAACTCCCAAGGCTTGGGCCTGTCTGTATTTACTTTAAGGTTTTAGGGTTTTAGGGCTTAGGCGTTAGGGAAACTCCTACTTAAAGGATCTGGGGACTTCGTTGGTAGGGTTATAATTAGGGCAGCTATAGTTGCAATTGCTTATCACCCCAATTAGGGTAGCTATAACCCTACTTACTCAGTCCCATGATCCTCCAAGTAAGGCCTGGGCCCGGCAGTATTTACTGAGGAAGTCTGGCCTAGAAGCCCCGCAACGGGGTTTGGGGTTTAGGGTTTAAGGTTTAAGGCTTAGAAGATTTTTTTTCAGAAGCTTTCTTTCGATCGAGCATGCTCGATGTTGAGGAGGGGGTGTCTCCCCCAACTCCGTGCCAACAGGACTTAAACCCCATAACCTAAACCCTAATTAAACCCTAAACCCTAAACCCTAAACCCTAAACCCTAAACCCTAAACCCTAAACCCTATACCCTAAACCCCAAACCCTAAACATCCCTAAACTCAGAGATCGAATCGATGCTGCGACCAGGCCACGGCTACAGACGAGAACGACCAGAGTGCAAGATCTAAGGCTGGGCTGGTGGAAGCTCATGCTGTCAAGATTCACCCGCTAGAGTTGGGGCATGTTGGAGGGTCTAGGGTTTAGGGTTTAGGGTTTAGGGTTTAGGGTCTAGGATTTAGGGTAGTTTCTGGGCAGGTTCTTCGTTTCAGAGGACCCTGTTATCTAGAATATGTTCTCAGCGGCTGGGCTACCCCAGATCGGGTCAATTCAGCCGGACTCGAACCCTATAAAGAGAAACCTCATTTCAATCCTTTGCAACGTCTTATACACCCTAAACCCCTAAACCCTAAACCCTGAACCCGCGTTGAGCTGGGTCCCATAGGCCCTAAAGCCAAAACCCACGTAGGGGTGTGGCGCCCGCATAGCTTCAACCCCTCAAACATCCCACGCCGTGGCGTTCATGGGTAGTTCTGAGGGGCTTTACGATTTCGGGTGCAGAGTGAAAGAGTTGCTTCGTTTTGTTTTTTTCCCCACTTTCCATGGTCCCCCCCCCCCCCCCCCCCCCATGCAACTTTACGTGAAGCTCAGAAGTTTCTTGGAGGGCCCGGTTGCAGATCCCCCCTGCAAAGCTCTAGTTATCCTACTGGAAAACCCACGGGTGTATCTGCCCGTGAACCTCCAAGCAAAGAAGGCCTCGAGTGGTGTCTTAAGTCTGTGTCTTTTAATGTTTTGAGTGTGTTCTTGGTGCCCTATGCTGCTCTTGGGTATGTTTTAGGGTTTGGAGCTCTGGGTTCAGGATCTCGAGTTTGGAGGTGCGTGGGTACGTGTTTTGGTTCGTAAAGGCTGCAAGTAGGGTACGTATTCTTTGTGGTTCTTTACTGCAACTTTAGATCCTTAGCCTTTTTGGGCTTACTGGGCTTCTTAAGAAGGCGGCTAAAAACTTAATTTTTAGCTACCTCCTAAGTGCAGCCAAGTATAGTCGCATCTCGGTGATGGGTCATCATCCATGCGATCTCTCAACCTCATTGCCGGCCTCCCGGGACGCGGGAGGCTCCTCCAGTTACCCTAAACCCTAAACCCTAAACCCTAAACCCTAAACCCTGAACCCTAAACCCTAAACCCTAAACCCTGAACCCTAAACCCTAAACCCGTAACCCTAAACCCTAAACCCTAAACCCTGAACCCTAAACCCTAAACCCTAAACCCTAAACTCCAAACCCTAAACCCTAAACCCTACGTCCGAAAGCTCGAACTCCAGAGCATCATTGCCGAAACCCTGAAGCACCCCCAAATGCCGAAACCCGCCCCCGAACAGGCTGGGATGCCCAGTAGTATCCTTGGTTTTGGAGTACCTATACTTTAGTACTTTTTTTGGGTTCTGGGTTCCTATTATAGCTACTTGTACCTAAAAAGTGTATACTTTGATACTTTTTTGGGTTCTGGGTTCCTATTATAGCTACTTGTACCTAGAAAGTGTATACTTTAATACTTTTTTGGGTTCTGGGTTCCTATTATAGCTACTTGTACCTAGAAAGTGTATACTTTAATACTTTTTTTTGGGTTCTGGGTTCCTATTATAGCTACTTGTACCTAGAAAGTGTATACTTTGATACTTTTTTTGGTTCTGGGTTCCTATTATAGCTACTTGTACCTAAGAAGTGTATACTTTTTTTGTTTCAGGGTCTACTCCAAAGCTAAGTATCCTTCTTCCCTTTTTTTGGGGGGGGGGGGTTCGGTTCCCTGATAAGCCCCTTTAAGCAACCCTACTTACTCCTAGGTTAAGCACCCTCGGAGGTGAAAACCCTGAAGCCTACTTAAAGGATCAGGGGACTTAGTAAGTAGGGTATATTATTAGGGCAATTTTATAGTTATAGTTACTTACAAACCCCAATTCGGGCACTTATAACCCTGCGGACTAAGTCCCATCCTAGACCCTAGCCCTAAACCCTCAACCCCAACCCTAAACCCTAAACCCAGGGGTTTCCCTGATCCTCCAAGTAGACCTTTAAGCCTAAGCCCTAGAGGGCATTTTGGCAAGGCTCGACGGCCCACCATCTGCCTGGAGTCTGCACTGAGGCGCGCAGTTGGGCTCACTTTTAGGGTTTAGGTTTAGGGTTTAGGGTTTAGGGTTTAGGGTTTAGGGTTTAGGGTTTAGGGTTTAGGGTTTAGGGTTTAGGGTTTAGGGTTTAGGGTTTAGGGTTTAGGGTTTAGGGTTTAGGGTTTAATGAAGCCCAGTAAGTGGCATGCCTAAAGTAACTGGCATGCCTAAAACCCCAAACCCCAAAACCTGAACCCCTAAACATCTGAAGCCCCTTGAAACCCCTTTCTTCCCGGCCAGTTGGTTTTAGGATCTTGGTTCTGTTAGAGATAGAACCCTCGCATATATGAAAGGATAACATTGTTTGGCTGGGGCATTCAAATCCTTAATAAACCCTACGAACCCTCGAAACCCCGAAGACCCTTACAACAGGCCCTGCACACAATGAAAAAAACCCTATAAACCCTATAAACCCTGATAACCCGCAAACACGAAAACCCTTCCAAAAGCCTAAAACCCCACAAAGGCCTAAAACCCTTCTAAGAGCCTAAAACCTTCTCTAAACGCCTAAACCCTTCTAAAAGCCTAAAGCCCTCTAAAAGCCCAAAAAACCCTTCCAAAAGCCTTAAAAGCCCTTCCAAAAGCCTGAAAAACCCTTGGCAGGTGTGAGAGCCAGGGCGTCGGTACGCAGGCTGGGTCGTGGGTGGACCGGTGCGAGGCTTTGGCTTGTTCAGGGCTCAGGGTTTGGGGTTTAGGGTTTGGGGTTTAGGGCTCAGGGTTTGGGGTTTAGGGTTTGGGGTTTAGGGTTTAGGGTTTGGGGTTTAGGGTTTGGGGTTTAGGGTTTAGGGTTTCGGGTTTAGGGTTTGGGGTTTCGGGTTTGGGGTTCAGGGCAAGGGCTTTGGGGTCAGGGGTTAGGGTTTGGGGTTTAGCTGTCAGGGTTTAGCTCTCAATACGATTTAGGGGGCTGCCGGTTTTCTCGTGAAGGCTGTAAGCCCTAAACCAAACCCTCTCAAGCCCTAGGCCCTAAGCCCTAAACCCTAAGCCCTAAACCCTCAACCCTAAACCCTAAACCCTACACCCTAAACCCTAAACCTCTCTTTCACATATAAGTTAAAGGTTAATGAGCTACTGGGCAAGGTCTTTTTTTTTTGCCGGGGCAAGGCCAGTTTTTTTTTTTTTACTGGGCAAGGTCATTTTTTACTGGGCAAGGTCGTTCGGTCTAAAAAGCGACCTTGCCCAGAAAAAAAATGACCTTGCCCAGTAAAAAAGACCTTGCCCAGTAACAGGGTTACTGGGCAAGGTCATATTTTTTCTGAACAAGGTCATACTTTTACTGGGCAAGGTCATACTTTTTCTGGGCAAGGTCATTTTTTCACTGGGCAAGTTTATTGTTTTTTGTACTGGGCAAGGTCATGTTTTGCTGGGCAAGGTCGTTCTATAAGTGAAATATTTTCTTAATGTTGTGGGATTCTTTGGGCGGGTGGGTATTTTCCTGGAGTAATTGCTTGACTAGTGAATGCTTGGACTTGAGATGCTGAACCTTAAACCCTAAACCCTAAACCCTAAACCCTAAACCCTAAACCCTAAACCCTAAACCCTAAACCCTAAACCCTAAACCCTAAACCCTCTCGAAGTAACTCTCAAGCCCTAAGCCCTTACACCCCGCTGCCACCTCCTCAGTGGAGGCCCCCCACGCTGATAAGACGACGGTGGCTGGCCTGCAGGGTTTAGGGTTTAGGGTATAGGGTTTAGGGTACAGGGTTCAGGGTATAGGGTTTAGGGTATAGGGTTTAGGGTATAGGGTTTAGGGTATAGGGTTTAGGGCCTTTAGGGCCTTAGGTTTCTTCTCGAGTGTTTTGACGGGTCCGGGTGTTCGGGTTTTAGAGACAAGGGCTCTGGAGTTTCCCTAAACCCTAAACCCTATAAACCCTAAACCCTAAACCCTAAACCCTAAACCCTAAACCCTAAACCCTAAAGGGTTTCAGAGACGGTTCTGGAGCGAGGTCTTAAGTGGGCAGTCTGGATGCGGCTGGAATTTTGCAACCCCCGACATGTTTGTTCGCACCCTAAACCCTAAACCCTAAACCCTAAACCCTAAACCCTAAACCCTAAACCCTAAACCCTAAATTTAAGAGCCTCCGGCTCAGGGGTAGGGGGGGGGGGGGGGGGTTAGGGGGGGGGTAGGGGGGGTAGGGGGGGGGGGGTAGGGGGGGGGGTAGGGGGGGGGGTACCCCCCCCCACGCGTTTTGGGGGGGCAAGGAGGGAAAGAGGGAGGTTTTCACCTCCTTTTCCCATCCAACACGCCGCCAGGGTCGGCGGACCCTAAACCCTAAACCCTAAACCCTAAACCCTAAACCCTAAACCCTAAACCCTAAACCCTAAACCCTAAACCCTAAACCCTAAATCCGAAACAGAGGCCCTGGAAGAACTCGAATCTAGCACGGCCCTCTATTGATCTTCACTGGCGTCGATGTGCAAGCCACCTTCCCATAGCATGGCCATCCCAACCCTCATGGGTATTGGGTATTCGGATATTCGGGTATTCGGGTATTAGGGTATTAGGGTAGTAGGGTATTAGGGTATTAGGGTATTAGGGTATTAGAGTATTCGGGTATTCGGGTATTAGGGTATTAGGGTATTACTACTATTTGCTTAAGAACCACAAAAGAATAAGAGATGATAACCCCTATATTGCCCTTAGTAAGGAAGAATGTTTTTCCCCACGTTCGGTGTGGGGTTGTTAGATTTTAAACTCAACTCTTCTCCTCGCCCGGAACTCTTCCCCTCGCCCGGTCTACTCCTAGAGACCCCCTAGAGTGCCCAACCCCAGAGACTCCCTGGAGTGCCCAATCCAAATCCCTAAGGTGGGGATGTTCGAAGTAAAATATCTTCTGTTTTTTCGGGGCTCTTAAGCAATTAGTAGTCATGGTGTATTGCTTCACCGGCCCGGGCAGATCAAAGGGCAACCATCAAAGGAGATCAATCCTAGACCCTCTACACACTCCCAAAAAACTCCCGTTATTATGCGTCTGACACTCCGCCCATGCTGGGCTTATGACCCTGATCACATGCCGTGACCGCGCATCTGGTGCATCGCGCAAGTCCCGTTCAAGAGCGTGAGACACGGGGAAAGTACGCCCTCGTCACGTGTTCGCGACACGCAAGGCAACGCACCTCGAAGAAGTGCTCGGGGCCCAGGAGCGCAACTTGAACCACGGAATGTGCGCAAGACCCTACCAACGATTTGTCACGCTGCGCGACGCCAAAATCGTGGGGACTGTACTATGAAAATAGTGACGCTCCCGCGCCCCCCCAATATCCCTCAATCCACAAACTGGTAAAGAAAGAGAGAGAGAGAGAGAGAGACAGACAGACAGACAGAGAGAGAGAGAGGGAGAGAGAGACAGCGAGAGACTAGGTGACTAGGTAAGACCTTGGGATCTTTTTCTATTTCCCTTATTGCCTTATTGCGTTTCTATCAGGATCCTAGGAATCACTTTTTTTATCAGAGTGTTTAGTGGCCAGCCGCCGAGAGAGGGCGTTTGGGGAAGCCAGGGGCCGGCTCGCCACACCTGTTTCATAGCAGCGAGGTGCTCCGCAGACTTGTGAACATGTAGGGTTTAACATTTAGGGTTTTTTGGGGAAGCAATGGAGCCTATGCCCTATACCCGAAACCCGAAAACCTCAGCCCTGCCAGCACCTCACCCAACTACCCTTGAACCCTAATGGTAGGTTGTACAAGCCCCCTGTGTTACATGGTAGTTGGGGGGTGCAGAGAAACCTTGAGCCCAAGAGAGCCGGGTTTAGGGTTTGGGGTTTAGGGTTTGGGGTTTAGGGTTTAGGGTTTAGGGTTTAGGGTTTATATAGGGAGCCCCAACCGCTCACCTGGGAGAGCATCTTCTTGTCCTTCGAGGTCATGCTCCGAAATCTGCCGAACAACTACACGAGGCTCCCTCGTCGGATGACCAGAGGGTTTCGGGTTTGGGGTTCCGGGTCCAGGGTTCAGAGTTTAGGGTTAGGGTTCAGGGTTTAGGGTAGAGGGGGCTTTCCGAAGATTCGAGTTTTTTTTTTTTGTTTTTCCTTCTTTGGGCCTTTCAAAAGGGTTTCGGCCATATTTGGTTGGAGCTGCTCAGAGGGGATGCCTCGACTGCTCTTGGAAGTCATGTTAACCTTTGTTGGTTCTGAATGTACAGAGGGATAAGTTTGACTACAGTTACAGTATATTATATTATATATGTTGTCTTTCATTTTATTGTGTTATATTATATGATATATGATATATATATATATATATGCACAGACATGACACACATGTGCTAAACCCTAAACCGTAAACCCTAAGCCCTAAACCCCAAACCCCAAACCCTAAACCCTAAACCCTAAACCCTAAACCCTAAACCCTAAACCCTAAACCCTAAACCCTAAACCCCAAACCCCAAACCCCAAACCCCAAACCCGAAACCCTAAACCCTAAACCCTAAACCCGAAACCCTAAACCCTAAACCCTGAACCCTGAACCCTAAACCCTAAACGCTACGCCCAAACCCTAAACCCCAGGGAGATGTTCTTGGCCATGTTGGACGACCGCGGCTTCCGCGGGCGCTATGACTTCGCGCTGCTTTGCACGAAACCCTCGGGGTCCTTAGGTTGGGAAGGAGGGAGGTAGGGCCTGGTTTAGGGTTTAGGGTTTAGGGTTTAGGGGGTTTAGGGTTTAGGGTTTAGGGTTTAGGGTGTAGGTTTTGGGTTGCAGCAGGGGTTTCGTGGTTCAGGGGCCTAAACCTTTAAACCCTAACCCCTAAACCCTATTTTGCAGGTTTTGGCTTGCTTTTTGTTGTTGTTGTTGTTGTTGTTGTTGTTGTTTTTTTTTTTTTTTGGGGGTGCGAGGGGGGGGGGGGTTTGGGCCGGGTGTAATTACAAAGAAGCCCCGGGATTCCGTAGACCCTAAACCCTACACCCTAAGCTCGCAACCGCTTTTGGGCTTATTTTGTTTCGGGCGTAACGTTACGAGCAGCGCACCTTTGTTGCGGTAAGCCTTACGCCTTTAAATTTCTAAGTTATGCCCTCAGCCCTTAAACCTGAACCCCCAACCCTAAACCCCATACACCCACCAGCCCTAAACCAAAAACTCACCGTAAACCCAGCAACGGTTTAGGGTTGAGGTTTAGGGTTTACGATCGGGAGTTGCTGCAATTTGCTTAAGAACCCCCCTCACCCCCCCCCCCCCCCCCTAAAAAAAAAAAATGAAAGACAATAATCCCTACAATACGCTTATACGACCCTAAACCCTAAACCCTAAACCCTAAACCCTAAACCCTAAGCCCTAAACCCTAAACCCTAAACCCTACACCCTTTAGGGTTCAGGGTTTGGGGCCGGGGCTTCCACTCTGGAAATTTCTTTCCCAAACAATCACTGCAACCCTCCCAACTCAACTTCTCTTCGAATTCGAGCTTCTGCGTCCTGCACTTTAGAATGTGTGGATATACAGATGTTCTTCCCCAGAGTCACAGTAGCCACAGGAGGTTCCCAGGTTTCCTAAAAACCGAAAACATAAACCCCAAACCCCAAACCCCAAAACCCTAAAACCGCAAAACGCTAAAGCCCTAAAACCCTAGAACCCTAAACCCTAAAACCCCAATCCCTAAAATCCTCAAACCCTCAAACCCTCAAACCCTCAAACCCTCAAACCCTCAAACCCTCAAACCCTCAAACCCTCAAACCCTCAAACCCTCAAACCCTCAAACCCTCAAACCCTCAAACCCTCAAACCTCAAACCCTCAAACCCTCAAACCCTCAAACCCTCAAACCCTCAAACCCTCAAACCCTCAAACCCTCAAACCCTCCCTCAAACCCTCAAACCCTCAAACCCTCAAACCCTCAAACCCTCAAACCCTCAAACCCTCAAACCCTCAAACCCTCAAACCCTCAAACCCTCAAACCCTCAAACCCTCAAACCCTCAAACCCTCAAACCCTAATCCCTAAAACTTGAAAACCCTAAAACTATCCTAAAACCCTAAAACCCCAAATCCCTAAATCCCTAAAACCCTAGAACCCTAAAACCCTCACCCTGAGCCCTAGAACCCTAGAACCCTAGAACCCTAGAACCCTAGAACCCTAGAACCCTAGAACCCTAGAACCCTAGAACCCTAGAACCCTAGAACCCTAGAACCCTAGAACCCTAGAACCCTAGAACCCAAAAACCCTAAAACCCTAAAACCCTAAAACCCTAAAACCCTAAAACCCTAAAACCCTAAAACCCTAAAACCCTAAAACCCCTAAAACCCTAAAGCCCTAAAGCCCCAAAGCCTAAACCTTGAACCCTTGACAACCCTCAACCCAGTTAGAACCCCGCAATCGAGTTCCTCGCCCTGGTTCTTAGTAAGGAATGAGGGAAGTAGGGGCCTGTAGATACCCTTTCAGGGACTATACAGGGCCCTCATGCCCTTATCCCCTACGAAGCACCAGCCAGTCCTTTGGCCGAAGGTACCTACCCTGCGATTTCCATCGACGCGCGACACTTTGTCCGCAAGACAGGGTTTGAGTTTTGCGTTTAGGGTTTAGGGTTTGGGTTCAGGCTTTAGGCTGTAGGGTTGAGGGTTGAGGGTTGAGGGTTTAGGGTTTAGGGTTGAGGGTTGAGGGTTTAGGGTTTAGGGGACCAAAAGGAGGTCCTGAAGCATCGGAGGTGGTGATGGAGTTCGTTACTGGGCCCACCCCTTCCCGCCAAAACCCAAGCGCTATCCCCCAAGCCCTGACCCCAAAACCCTAACCCCTAAAACCCTAAGCCCTCACACCCTAAACACCCTAAGCCCTAAACCCAAAGCCCTGAGCCCAAAACCCGAAGCCCTAACACCCGAAGCCCTAAAACCATAAGCCCTTAGCCCTACTAGGTACCATGCGGAAAGGGTTTCAACATCGCATACTTTCGGTTCAGAGACGACGGCGTCTCTGTTCTGGACTGCGACCGAACCAAGAGGCTTGAGTTTGCAAACTTTTCTCAAGCGACACGCGGGCTGATTCAAAGTGCAGTTTGAAGTTGCAAGCTTCGATTCCATCAGCATGCTGGATGTTGAGCTTTTCCGTGGCGAAAGGTGGCGATGCTCTGGGGTACTGGATCGCAAGCTTTTTCGAAATGAGAGCTCGCTGTGGACTCCCTTACACCCTGCATCTTTTCATACCCCTGCCATTCACCTAGCTTGGCCAGGGCCCAGCTTCAAAGAATCCGCCGCAGGCACCGGAATGAAACCAGTGCTGCAAGGGATCAGATGGATTTTGCAATCGATGTTTGCAGCACACGGGTTCCTCTGTAGATCTTTTGCCAAGAACGCCCCGAAGTAATTTGCTGGTTTTGCAGTCGAGACTTGTCCTCCCATTCAGGGCGGAGTGGCAAGCGGTTTGGTTTTTGGGTCTTGCCAGGTCATGCTGGCAGGAGCTCGGAAACGAATGGGATTCAAATTCCCAACTTTTGCAGGTCCGCTGGCCCTTGTCGAACAGACACTTGCTCGATCTGCTCCGCTGACTCATGTCTGGTGGCGCTTGGGGAAGGTAGAGGAGGGTCTGTGTTGATTTTGTTCCTGAACGCACAGGGAGCTAAACAGCTCGAACAGCAAACGAGCTGACCTCATGTGATGAGTTTTGGGGGTTTTGCCTGGCTTTGCCGGGTTTTGCCAGGAGGCTTTGGAACACCCTGTCTGGCCTCCGTGGCCTTTTTGGTTGTGGTGCCTTTTGGGCCCGTGCCTGCAGGGTTTTAGGGTTTCACGGTTTTGGGGTTTTAGGCTTTTAGAGTATTTGGGTCTCCGGGGTCGCTTTCCCAAGCCCGAAGTCTTTGCATGAGTTAAACCCTGAGGATAGCAACCCCCCTCCCCCATGGCCTCTTAGCCCCAAACTCGACAATAAGCCCCAGACCTTAGACCCTAAACTTTAGGGTGGACTCTACCATCATTTACTATGGGATTTGCGCTACCCACCGTGGGCCCTCCGTTACAGCTCCGTTACAGCAACTGCTACAGTTCCGTTACAGCTCCGTTGCACCTCCGTTACAGCTTCCACTAGAGCTCCGTTACAACTCTGTTGCACCTCCGTTACAGCTTCCGTTACAGTTCCGTTACAGCTTCCGTTACAGCTCAGTTATACAGCTCCGTTACAGCTCCGATGCACCTCCGTTACAGCTCCGTTACAGCTCCGTTGCACCTCCGTTACAGCTCCGTTACAGCTTCCGTTACAGTTTCCGTGACAGCTCCGTTACAGCTCCATTACAGCTCCGATGCACCTCCGCTGCAGCTCCGTTACAGCTTCCGTTACAGCTCAGTTATACAGCTCCGTTACATCTCCGTAACAGCTCCGCCACAGCTCCCGTTACAGCTCAGTTGTACAGCTCCGTTACAGTTCCGTTACAGGTCCGTTATCAAGTTGCTGCTTCTGCTACGGCTCCGTTACAGCTTCCGTTACAGCATCGCTGCAGCCGGTAGCGCTCCGTTGCAGCCTTCCGATACGACTCCGTTACAGCTCCGCGACAAGTCCGTTACAGCTCCGCTCCTTTCCGTTACAGTTTCCGTTACAAGCCCCGTTACAAGCCCCGTTACCGGCGAGCATTTCTGTCATAGTAGAGGCCTGCAAATGATGGTAGAGCCCCGCCCCAACCCTAAACCCTAGACCCTTGCCCCCCCCAAAAAACAAAACGAGCAAAGGAACTTGGGCTACGCCTTCGTGAACTTCGTGAACGCTGAGGCCTGGAAAACCGAGTTTGGCGTTCAGGGTTTGGCTGAGAGGCCGGTAGGTCTGGGCTTCATAGTTGCGGTTCTTGGGATTGCAGTTGCGCAGAGCTTCCTTGGCTATGCAACCCTAAACCCTAAACCCTAAACCCTAAACCCTGAACCCTGAACCCTCAACCCTCAACCCTAAACCCTAAACCCTAAACCCTAAACCCTAAACCCTAAACCCTAAACCCTAAACCCTAAACGGCAGCCCGGAGCCCTAGGCCGCCAACCCCATATAAGCGTTGGGCTGTTCCCCCTTATACTAAGCAGTCCATAGTCGGGATTCGAGTACCCGCTATGATCACCCCTATGAAGGATCTGTTAGTATAAGGGGAAGCGGCAAAATACTTAAACCCTAAACCCTAAACCCTAAACCCTAAACCCTAAACCCTAAACCCTAAACCCTAAACCCTAAACCCCAAACCCTAAACCCTGAACCCTGAACCCTGAACCCTGAACCCTAAACCCTAAACCCTAAACCCTGAACCCTGAACCCTAAACCCTAAACCCTGAACCCTGAACCCTAAACCCTAAACCCTAAACCCTAAACCCTAAAC
>CAJNDS010002235.1:888374-898374 GCA_905221605.1 Symbiodinium natans | reverse complement strand
GTATAAAAGGGGTACCCCCCCTATTGTGGGAAATGCCCAAATCGTGCTCGTTTCTCAGAGGGTTTTGTTGGTTCCGTCTTGGAGTGGCCATGCGATCTTCCCCCCCAAGCCCTAACCTAAGGATCCATGTACCTGATATAGTGTATACTAGGCGCACCCGCGAAGCGCAACATATCTTCATGAAGGGGCTTTCGGGTTTAGGGCATACCCTCACTCAACCCTAGACCTTAAAGCCCTAAAACCCGAAGGCCCTAAAACCTTGAAGCCCTAAGTTCTAAACCCCCAAAGCCCCCAGAAAACCCTAAACCCGAAAAGCACTGAGGATGAGTGCTTCAGAATTTGGCCAGATGGGCTGGCGCTCTTGCTGCATTTACCTTGCCTGAGCACAGGATGGTTTCGAGATTGGACAGTGAACTGAGAGCTCGGCGAACCCTAGAGACCCTAGACCCTAAACCCTAAACCCTAGACCCTAAACCCTAAACCCTACACCCTACACCCTAAACCCTAAACCCTAAACCCTAAACCCTAAACCCTAAACCCTAAACCCTGAACCCTAAACTTGGTCAAGAGTTTAGCCAGCCTAGCACCTAAACCCTAAATGGTTCAGGGTATTATTGGGGTTGTTGCGGATCGTAACCCTAGACCCTAAACCCTATACCCTAAACCCTAAACCCTAAACCCTAAACCCTAAACCCTAAACCCTAAACCCTAAACCCTAAACCCTAAACCCCTGGACCCTTATGGGGTCCAAGGCAGGAGTGCACCTGGGTGGTGGGCCACGAGCAGCTCCAACAAGTTGCTAGGCAAGAGAGACACTGCGCAGGAGGCTTGCCAACTGGCTTATAAGGCCCTGAAGCCGAGCGCCTTCTGACGGAGCTTCTTGAGAAGTGCCGCGCTAGCACGCAAGCGGCCCTGAACGCAGCGCGGGCGGCATTTCAACAGGAGATCGCCGAGAAGCAGGACGGGTTCTTGAGTTGCTGTCTTCATGGGTGCATGTGTGTGTGTGTGTGTGTGTGTCTGTGTCTGTGTCTGTGTCTGTGTCTGTGTCTGTGTCTGTGTCTGTGTCTGTGTCTGTGTCTGTGTCTGTGTCTGTGTCTGTGTATGTGTATGTGTATGTGTATGGTATGCGTGTGTGTGTGTGTGTGTGTGTGTCCTACATTGCACGTTGTACGACATTGTACGAATCAGAGTGATTTGCAGCCGTTGATTGGCGCAGTGCCGTTTGGCGATGCCTGTGTGCAAGAGCTGGATGCGCTGGCAAGACAGGTCTCCAACGTCTGCATCAGGGCGGGTAACGAGGGGTGCAGGCTTCGCTGGCTGGTTGCCTTGGGTTGACTGGGGACGCAGCTGGCCACGTGTACCAGCTCTATCTGGACGTGGACACGAATCTGCGCG
The DNA here is from genome assembly GCA_905221605.1 of Symbiodinium natans. Lineage (NCBI taxonomy): Eukaryota > Dinophyceae > Suessiales > Symbiodiniaceae > Symbiodinium > Symbiodinium natans. The sequence continues at coordinate 896,979 of CAJNDS010002235.1, read as the reverse complement.
CGGTGATTGATTCTACCATTCGCCTTGCAGATGCGTCCTACTTCCCGCTTCGCATCCTGCAGGCTTGTGTCCTCTGCTGGCAGAAGGAAAGGCTGCAGCGTCGCTAACTGTGAGACCCAATGGCTGCCAAGAGTGCCTGCGAGTGGCATCGACGTCCAGATGCCTCTGCTAGCACACGTTCCCTGAGCAGTTGCTCGGAGAGTTGGACCGCATTGGATGCCTCTTGGCTTGCCTTGGTCGTTGTTCCTCTTGCCAGGCCCGCGCGAGTACAACAGTCCGCCGAGTCGTTCAAACGTGTGGGCTGCTCCGTTCAAGCAGCTGGACGCAGTGAAGGGTGTTGGTGACCAGATGGTGCATGGCAAGCAGGTGATTCGGCCCTGAGGTTTTTCGTTTCTGACACCAGCCTCAAATGAAACAACTTTGCTGTACATGTGTCAATCTCTATTCATGCTGGTCAAATGCATGTAGATGCACATTATCCATGATGAGGAGAAAGCCCTGGCGATCGTTGCTTGCTTGAGGGATCCACTGGAGAAGCGGCCCGAGACCGAAAACCATCTACAACTCTACCGAGCATCACAATGACAAGGGATAGGCGCTTTATGAGCCATGTGCCGTGTGAACCTCATGATCCCACAGTGACAGGGGGGGGGTTCAATCTGCGTCTGAGAAGTGGGTGAACAAGCCCGCCCGGAGCTGGCCTCGTTCTCAGACTTGCGGTGCAGTGCTTCTTGACGCGCGTGGAAGCATTGTCCACGCAGTCTATTCCACAGGAGCGCACCGGCCTGCATGGTCACGGCCGTGTTCGGCTACGACCACGGCGACACCTTGGGCCCGGACAAATGCATTGTCAGCGATGGCGAGAGATTCCTGAAAGGCTGAGTTGCATGCAGTGGCGATGTTTTGGTGCCCGTTCCGTCATGCCACAGAGGGCGATCGTACGTGCCGGCCCCGAGCCGCAACTGAGGTCTGTCGGTACCCATGCCACACACAGCCCAATGGACGCTTGTCTTCTCACGGCTGTGGTCCCGCCCGAGGACTGGCGCTTGAAAAGTGGCAATCTCCTCCTTGTTTTACCAATCTCCCTGCCCTGCAGCCAACAAACAGTTCCTAGGCCGTTCCAGCGAGCTGAGCCAATGGCCAGGAGGCCGGCCCATTTGAGAAGAACTGCATCATTCTCAGTTTGCGCGGCAAGATGAACTCCGCGCTGGCTGACGGTGGCTTTTAGCAGCACGTGGTAGCAGTCTGAGCAGCAAGCCAGGATACTCCAAGACACCAGTATTGAAAACTTTGCCAGCGTCGGGATGTCAGGCGACATGGACGGGGACGGCAACGGCGCAACAACGCAGCCGGAGCTTGTCAAGTTCCTTTCATGTTGTCCTTGGTTAAGCAATGACTGGACGTCGCAAGTTGCGGACTGGGCACGTCAGGACGTCAAGACGCAGGCCTTGGACTGACTCGAGAGAGTCAAGATCCTGTGGCCTCCTGGGCCGCGCAGTGCCTTGACTGCGTGTTGTTTCTGCAGGGGTTGCTGATTCTCAGCAGCGCGAGTCTTAAGGCCTGGCCTTCCTGCGCTTCTCATTGAGTCTCAAGACTCCGTCCATTCGCGGTATTGTCGCGAACCTGTCGTTCCGGGCAACGACGCAGGAGGCGCTGGTGTTGTGATGTATTGTGTGTGGAATCTGCGCTCGCTGTGCGTTCAGCGTTTATGTTCACGCGGGCGCACGTTTCGTGCTGCGACTTGAAGAATTTGAGCTAGTCAGTTGACATGAAACGCCAAAACACCAGCAGCAAGCGCTATAGCAGATTTCACGCGCCAGGACGACCGGCACTTGGAGTCCCGTGTGCGCAGCCTAAGTCATGCAGGCCCTTGAGCGCGTGGTAACTCGGCACCCAGCGTATATATGGCGACCAAGGCTTCGTCGACGGCGCGCAGCGTTCTAGCTGGTAGGGGGTGTTCACAGAGCAACAAGGTCATGGACTGCCCGAAAGTGTACCCGGTTACGACACCCCGCCGGCGCTGCAAAGCCTGGGTCAAGCTTGGAAGATTTGTCCGATGAGGAATTTTTCGAGGAAGAAAAGAGAACGCACGAGAAATCGTACGATATGGTAGAATGGATTGATGCTATGACAATGACTTATCCTGCGGGGGCCGCTAGGGCGAAATTTGAACCCTCATCTCTAGCAGGACTATTCCTTGGTTATGCGCTCCAGCCGGGGGGTATACCGAACGGCGACTATATTGTCGTCGAGCTTGCGAATCTCTTCAATGTGTGCAAAGTGCCTACCATGCACCAGGTGAACAAATATCACGCGAACGTGATGGCGATTTGGGGGATGCCGTGTTTCATGAGAAGGATCGACTACGTGCTGATATTCAAAGAGAAATCGAGTGTGATGGCAAATAATGGCAAACGGAGATTTCTGGGAGCATGACGAAGGTTCCAGGGAATGGATAATACATCATATTATTCCACGACGAAAACTTAAACCCTAAACCCTAAAGCCTAAAGCCTAAACCCTAAACCTCAAACCCTGAACCCTAAACCTTAAACCCTAAACCCTAAACCCCCAAACCCTTAACCCTTAGAGCCCCATTGTATCCCGAGAATGCTTCCTAGACCCGAGGCTGGCCATTGCACAGTGCCCGATGATGTTGGGCAAAGCTCGCCGTGCCCTGTCTTTGCTTAAGGGTGTTGGGGTTTAGGGTCTAGGGTCTAGGGTTTCAAGCCAAATTCATGTCCATGGCACAGTGAGGTTGTAGGGCTTCGGGTGTAGAGTCCCTTGAGCCCTAAACCCTAACCCTAAACCAGGGTTTTAGGGCTCGGGGTGTAGGAGCCGTAGCGGTGGCCCTAGGACATGGGGCGCCTCCAGGATTGATTCACAGTACTGGGCTCTTGTTAAGGAACCCCCTAAACCCTAAACCATAAACCCCTAAGCCCTAAACCCTAAACCCTAAACCCCCAGGGCGTCACTCCTCAACTCAAACCCTCACTCCGAGTCCCTGGACCCGATAAAGCCCCCTAAAGTTTAGGAGTTTAGGGTTTGGGGTTTAAGGTTTACGGTTTAAGGTTTGCGGTGTCGAGTTAAGGGTTCGGGGCTTAGGGTTGAGGGTTGAGGGTTGAGGGTTGAGGGTTTATTGTTTAGGGTTTAGGGTTTAGGGTTTAAGGTTTAGGGTTAAGGGCTTAGGGGGATTGAGGGCCTAAATGGCGCCACCTCATGCCTCCAGACTGCGGCAGATTACCCCCAAGCCCTGATCCCTCAACCGCACGTGTAGCACCCTTTACGCCTGCGAGCGTGGCGCGTTCGTTTTCGGAAACAGCCCGAGAGCCTGAACACTATCACTTACGCCCGCAGCCTCAACTGTGTTTTGGAGTACTGTACTGTAATACTTTCTTTTAGTTCTGGGTTCCTACTGTAGCTACTTCTACCTAGAAAGTATACACTTGTGTTCCCAGGGTCTACTCCAAAGTAGGGTTGAACGGATCTCCTGGCTTTCTCCAGGCTGCACCAGTCGTGGGATTGGAGCCTGACAGGGGTAGCTTGATGGCTGCCGGCGCCTCTTACTCTGAATTTGCCTTAGGTTGAGAATCGCAAGGTGTCGGTTTCGCCTGACGAGAACCTCCCGCCGCCCCCCCCCCCCCACCCTCATGGTACCCATTCTCCATTCTTATTCCATGCTTGAAAGCTCAGTTCCCGGTGTCAAACGCCCCTGTACTCTTCAATAAGGGCTTGGGGTTGAGGCTTACACAGACCTTAAACCCTAGCTTCCAAGGGCTTAGAGCTAGGATGAATGAAACGAAACCCTAGAACCCAAACCCTGAACCCTTCCGGACCACTCGCATGACGGGAGGCCCCCTGGTCCCTGACCTGAAAATCCTGAAATCCAGGGTCCGCCATGGGGGGGTACCCCTTCCCGAGCCAAAAACGCCCTTGTTCTTGCATTAGGGGTTGCCTGCCGAGTGTAGTCCCAGAGTCTGGAGTCGCTGCAGCGCCATTTAGTGGAGGGTCTGGTTGGGGTTTGATTGTTTCAGATTTGGGTTTTAGGGATGGGTTTAGATGAACTTTTGCATCTACGTAGAAACACGAATATTCTTACAGCTCAAGCGTTTGGAAAGTGTAGGGACTCAGTACCGAACTGTAAAGCGAGCCATGGTTTGGCTAGCCCTTGCACCCTGGGTGTGGGTAGTGACTAGGACCGGGAGTGGGCCCTTTGTGCCTTTTTTTAGGGTTGGGGTTCCCGTAGAATCCCCTTAGAAACCAAAAAGGGGCACCCTTTTCATTCCTAGGTTACTCCCGGGTCTTGGTGATGTGTTTGAGGCATTTCCCGCTTTGCACGAGGTGCCGGCGCCCGCAAGTACTGTAACCCTGCCAGAAAACCGGGATGGTTCCATAGCTTCATCTCCCTCCGGCGACCAGTGGACATGACCTCATGTCATGGCATTCGGGGTTTAAAGGGATCTTGGTACCCAAAACCCAAAACCCAAAACCCAAAACCCAAAACCCTAAACCCTAAACCCTCAACCCTCAACCCTCAACCCTCAACCCTAAACCCTAAACCCTAAACCCTAAACCCTAAACCCTAAATCCTACTCCCTAAGTCCCTAAGGGTTTTCTAGGTACCCTACCCCTCTTGAACCTCCCGAACCCTAAACCCGAAACCCTGAGCCCTAACCCTAAACCCAAGGGCATTCATTCTCATCTTGACAAGGGTACGAAGGGCACGCCTTCCTGAGCCAGAAAACATGGCATCCGCTGGGATCTAGACACACAGAGCCCTAGACCCTAAACCCTAAACCCTAAACCCTAAACCCTAAACCCTAAACCCTAAACCCTCAAACCCTAAAACCCTAAACCACTGAAGCTGGGTTCGCCAAGACCCTGAAGACGCGCAGAGGAAGGGAAGACTGCGTTGCTGGTTGGCTTAATTCAGATGCACTTCTCAGCCCTGGCGGTGAGCAAAGCAACAGCTGCCAGTCATTCTGAGTTGGGAACTTCTTCTACTCCAAACATGAAGCCCGAAAGCCCGCCGCAAACCTTAACCCTCAGGCCCCGAACCCCCCCGAACCCCTAACCCTTAATTCATGGGGTTTAGGGTCTACGGTTTAGGGTTTAGCGTTTAGGCTTTAGGGTTTAGGGTTAACCCTAAGACCCTGAGAACCTTACACCCCCTCAGGCCCACGGGGGGGGGTGCGTTGAAGGAGTGAGAGTCGAGGGTTGAGGCCACACGAAGACGAGGACCAAGAGTAGGACCTTATTCCACTAAACCCTAAACCCTAAACCCTAAGCCCTAAGCCCTAAACCCGAAACCCTAAACCCCAAACCTTAGGGTTTAGGTTTCCTTAGAAGCCCCTGTAAACCAAAAAGGGTAACCTTTTTGTTCTTCCATTTATCCCTCCAGCAACTACCAGGCTCCTTAAACCCTAAACCCTAAACCCTGAGCCCTAAACAGTTAGGGTTTAGGGTTTAGGGTTTAGGGTTTAGGGTTTAGGGTTTAGGGTTTAGGGTTTAGGGTTTAGGGTTTAGGGTTTAGGGTTTAGGGTTTAGGGTTTAGGGTTTAGGGTTTATACCCTGATCCCTGAACTCCAAACTTACAGCCCTTGTTTTCTCCTGGTGAAAGTCTCAAAGAGGCATAGGAATCCCCAGCCCGCGTGCGTGTTCCAGGGTTTAGGGTTTAGGGTTTCGGGTTGAGGGTTTAGGGTTTAGGGTTTTGGGTTTAGTGCCTTTCTTTGATTTATGGTTAAAGGTTTGGCATTTCGGGTTTAGGATTTGGGGTTTAGGATTTTGGGGATAAGGACTTTGGCACGTTTAAGGGTTCAGGGTCCAGTTTAGGGTTCAGGGTTTAGGGTTTACCAGTGCGTGGACCAGTCTGTCTTCTGTACCACTACCGCAAAACCCTAAACCCCGTGAGCCCCAAACCCACCCTAAACCCTAAATCCTAAACCCTAAGCCCTAAACCCTAAACCCTAAACCCTAAACCCTAAATCAGCCTAAATTCCCAACTCCGGATGATGCCGCTGAGTCCGTTTTGAGCATCAAGCTGCTGGACACAATGTGCCGTGCAGGTTCTGAAAGGAAGAAGACTGGGGACGTAGACCCAAACCCCTCGGCCGCAAGTTCCCCTAGTGCGAGTCCTCCGGACCCTGTGTTCTCGCATCCCTAAACCCTAAACCCTGAACCCGAAGCCCCAAAACCCTAAACCCTAAACCCTAAACCCTAAACCCTAAACCCTAAACCCTCAACCCTCAACCCTCAACCCTAAACCCTAAACCCTAAACCCCAAACCCTAAACCCAAAGCCCTAAACCCTAAACCCTAAACCCCAAACCCCAAACCCTAAACCCTAAACCCTAAGGTGCTGTGCATGTGCGGGGGTTCAATGTTGGGTCATCCTCAGGCCTTTCGACTTCCATTATGGCAATCAGCCTGCTCTTCTGCAGATTTAGGAGTCTGTATAGCTGCGTCCTGGCACTAGCAGGGTCTCTCGCCTCGGCGTGCCCAAAATGACGATTCGAGTAGATAAACTCCTCAAGGTGTAAGGTTGATGAGGGCTTCCGACCGCGAGACGCTCCCCACAAATCGGCCCGCGTGATTGTAAAGCCCTTCGGCTAGGCAGACGTACGGGCTACTAGCCGTCACCGTGGCCGGCCGGAATGGACTGCTCCAATTAGAACGAGGGCGGGAAAAGTGCTGGGGGCGCATGTGAACCTACAGCCCTACAACCTAAACCCTAAACCCTCAATCCTAAGGCCCTCAGAGCCCAAAGGCCTAAACCCCACAAGCGGTGTTGCTGAGTTTTGGGGGCTTTCCCTGTGTAGCAGGCTATGGTGGCCTAATCCCTACACCCTCTTTGCAAACCCTATGTCGCCCAGGACCCTCAGACCTGAAAGGGTTTAGGGTTTAGAGTTTAGTCCAGGGTTTAGGGCTTAGGGTTTATTGTTTTAGGAGGCCCTAACCCACTCCCTCTCCCTCCCCCCTCCCCCCAAAGCCAAAAGCCCACAACCAAAATAGAGGCCGTTTCTGGATATGAGCCCCATTTGCATCCGAAGCTACTGTACAGGGATTACCCAAAACACGGCCCTATTTCAGAGGAGCTCCCTAGTATCCAGATATTCCGTGTTTCAGGGAGCCGTTGAAAACCCCAATCGAGCAATACCGGATACCATTTCGATCCTAAGTTGCTGGGGAACATCGAACCTTAGCCTAAATCCACACACACACACACACTAGAAGGGATATGCTATGACAGAGATCAATGCCCCAAACCGTAAATACTAGACTCTAACCTAATCCCTCCCTCTCCCCCCCCCCCCCCCCCCCCCCCCCACAATCCCCGAAACCCCTTACCCACAACCACCAGAATCCGCAGTCCCTCCATGAGAAAGCGGTACCTACTTGGAGGATCATGGGGCTTAGGAAGAAGGGCTACAAGTGCCCAAATTGGGGTTATAAGTAATTTGTAACTGCAGTTGCCCTAATTATTACCCTAATTTAACCCTAGCCCTAAACCCGAAACCCGAAACCCTAAACCCTAAACCCTGGTTGCCCCCGAACCCTAAACCCTAAATCCTAAACCCGAAACCCTAAACCCTAAACCCTACACCCTAAACCCTAAACCCTAAACCCTACACCCTAAACTTTAACCCTAAACCCTAAACCCTAACCCTAAACCCTATCCAAAGTTCCCTGACCCTTTACCTAGGCCCCTGCATTCGCGGCGTCGGCTGAAGGCCCGGCTTAGGGGTTGGCGGGTGGAGGATTTGGGGGTCTAGGGTTTGAGGTTCAGGGCTGGGGGTTCGGAAAAACCGTCAACCCTCAACCCTAAACCCTAGCCCTCCAAACCCTAAACCCTAGCCCGAAACCCTAAACCCTACACCCGACGCCCTAAACCGCAAGTGGTTTGGGGTCCAGGCTTTGAGGGCTCAGGGTGTCATGGCTTGGGGGTGTCAGGTCCCTACCGCAACAAGAGAGGCCCAGAGCCCCGAACTTCAGGGTGCCCTAAAGTTTGGGGTTTAGGGTTTAAGGCTAGGGTTTAGGGTTTAGGGTTTAGGGTTTAGGGTTTAGGGTTTAGGGTTTAGGGTTGAGGGTTTTGGGTTTAGGGTTGAGGGTTGAGGGTTGAGGGTTTCGGGTGCGGAGGGTGACGGCGGATAGGTCCTGGTTGCCCTAGACCGAGTAGTTTTCGGTCCTTTTCTTCGTGAAACTCTGAGGATGGGCCTAGCACTTGCATGTCCTCGTGAACCCTAAAACCCCCTAAACCCTAAACCCCAAACCCCAAACCCCAAACCCTAAACCCAAACCCCAAACCCCAAGCCCCAAACCCCAAGCCCCAAACCCCAAACCCCAAACCCCAAACCCTAAACCCCAAACCCCAAACCCCAAACCCTAAACCCTAAACCCTAAACCAAGAAGGCACACCACCCGGGGTGGTCGAGGCTCGCCGAGGGTGCTGCAGTCGGAGAGCGCAGGTTTGTGCATTGAGGGTTTCAGGTTTAGGGTTTAGGGTTATAGGGACTATAGGGCTCATGAGGCTTCTAGGGGGAGTTGACAGGCTTTGGGTTTAAGGTTTCGGGTTTAGAGTTTGGGGGGGGGGGGTTCGAAATTTTTGG
>CAJNDS010002235.1:880874-885874 GCA_905221605.1 Symbiodinium natans | reverse complement strand
TTCTTTTTCTCTTGTTTTCTCCATCACTATCGCCTATCGCTATCTCCATTCCGTCCTAGTCTCCATCGCCATCTCCATATTCGCTTCTGACTTTGTATCTTTGTCTCTGACTCCATCGTTATTGCTATGGCTATCTTTGTCTCCATCTCCATCTCCACTCTATCTCTACCCCAGTCGCTATTGCCATTGTATCTCCATCCCCATATCTATCCCCACACCATCTCAATCTCCATATTTCGCGTTTGTTTTACTTTCTTGCCTTCTCTCTCTTTCTCTCTCTCCCTCTCTCTCTCTCTCCATTTTTCTTATGATATGTGTGTGTGCGCGCATGGTGTACTTGCCTTTGTTGGTTGAGTTTTCGAGGGTTAGGTCTTTCGGCTTTCGGCTTGCAGTCTTGCTTATCCTTAGTAGTAGAGTAGGTAACCTGTAACCTTTTTTGGGGGAACAGAATCCCCTTAAAAACCCAAAGGCTAACCTTCGGTCCCCCCCTATCGCCTGCAAGCGCCAGCCAGTCTCCTTCTCTCTCTGGATGCCTGGCAGCGACAGCCGTCGGGAAAATGTGCACTGGCCACCTTCGAGGGTAAGCCCTAAGCCCTAAACCCGAAACCCGAAACCCGAAACCCGAAACCATAAACCCTGAACCCTAAGCTCTAAACCCTAAACCCTAATCCCTAAACCCTAAACCCTAAACTCGGGGTAAGGCACGCGTAGGGCTCGGTTTGTTTTGGGATGCAGCGTTTAGGCCCTTCGGGCTCCAAGTGAAGCTTTCTGGCCTCTCTGCCCGCAGGCCTAGACGGAAATCTGAGATGCACTATTTCAACGCAAAGTCTACAAGCCAAACGCCCTAAATACCCATGTGCAACCTTAAGGCCCAAACCATGCAGGTCCTGCCCAAGCCCTGCGTTATCCCCAAACTGTATTCCCATAGAGACCCGAATCAGTGAATCTCATCTCAGTCTCGCAAATACACCCGAAATCTCGAAACCCACTAAGCCCCAAACTCATTCTGGGCTCCTTGCTCCTTTCTGAACACGAATCAGCAGCAGCCGAAGGCAACCTTTACTATGACATGGCTAGTGCTACCCAGTCGTGTCGTGCCCCTCAACCTCCGCCGTACATCCTGAATCCTGAAGCCGAAGCCCGTAGTCCTAAACCCTAAACTAGACCTAAACCGTAGACCCTAAACCCTAGCCTTCCACCCTGGCACCCGAAACCCTTCGTACAAGTTGCAGGCTGCGTTCATTCTCGGCTCAGCGCAGCTTCTTCGGTGCCTCCCACTAGGGCAGGCGAGACGTAGGGTTTGGGTTTAGGGTTTGGGGTTTAGGGTTTAGGGTTTAGGGCTAAGGGCTTGGGATATGATCTGGCGTGAGCGGACTTCATCTAGGAATGCGGAATACTTTTCTGAGGGCCAGAGGCTTTTGTGTGGTCCCGAAACTCTAAACCCTAAACCCTAAACCCGAAACTCTAGGCCTCTATAATAGGCCCTGAGACCTATGCACTCGGAACCCAGACCAAACAAAGCAGCAAGCCTGATAGGCTTAATTAGGGTTGTAGAGGTGCCAGGCAGTCGACGGCGTTTCAGGCTTCGGAGGTAGGGTTTAGGGATTAGGGTTTAGGGTTTAGGGTTTAGGATGGCTATTGTTTTTGACATCGGCTTTATTGTTTTTGTCTGAGGTTTTGGTCAGGAAAATTACACCCAAAGCATTAAACCGCCCAAATCAAGGTTTTCAAGGCTGCAGGGTTTGGGTGCTTGGGTTGAGGCTTTCGGGTTTGGGGTTTTTAGGATTTAGGGTTTCGGGTTTAGGGTTTATAGGAAGTCCCAGATGGTTTAGGGTTTTCGGCCCCTGAGCCCTGCAAACCCGAAGCCCTAGACCCTAAACCCTTAAACCTCCAAAACCCCTAAACCCCTAAATCCTAAACGCTTAAGCCGCGCCTAAACCCCTGAACCCCGAAACCACCTAAACCCCTGAACCCCGAAACCCTAACCCCGAAACCCCGAAACCACGAAACCCCGAAACCCCGAAACCACGAAACCACGAAACCCCTAACCCCTCAGCCCCTAAACCCCTGAACCCCTAAGCTCCCCTCCCGAAACCCTAAACCCTAAACCCTAAATCCTAAACCCTAAACCCTAAACCCTAAACCCTAAACCCCAAACCCCAAACCCTAAACCCTAAACCCTAAACCCTAAACCCTAAACCCTAAACCCTAAACCCTAAACCCTAAACCCTAAACCCTAAACCCTAAACCATAAAACCTAAACCCTAAACCCTAAACCCTAAACCCTAAACCCTAAACCCTAAACCCTAAACCCTAAACCTTCAGTCCTAAACAATAAACCTTCAGTCCTAAACCCTAAACCGGAGCAGAAGCCGTTGCCTCAAGCCGCCTGTTGCGAGCATTGGCAGCGCCCACTACTTGCCACAGGGCTCAGGGTCGAGGATTCCAAGGGAGCAGGGCCTTGAGGAAGGTTTAGGGTTTAGGGTTTAGGGTTTAGGGTTTAGGGTTTAGGGTTTAGGGTTTAGGGTTGAGGGTTGAGGGTTGAGGGTTGAGGGTTGAGAGTTTAGGGTTTAGGGTTTAGGGTTTAGGGCTTCAGGGGGGTTTAGGACTTTAGGGCTTCGACTGCACCTTCGCCATGGCCATGCGAGCCAGCGTCCAGAGGGCCACGTGGCTGCACTGAACCCTGAAACTCAGGGGTTTAGGGTTTAGGGTTTAGGGTTTAGGGTTTAGGGCTTAGGGTACCTGAAACCCTGGGCCCCATACCCTAAACCTGACATCCTAACGTCCCCAAGGCCCGAGGACCCCAAGAGTGAAACCCCAAATCCTGAATCACCCAAATCCCCAAGACCCGCAGACCCTAAATCCCGAATCCCCGAGACTCTGAGACCCTGAAACCCTCAGACCCTCTCTCGGCGCTGGGGAGTAGCACGGAGCCTCCACAAACATTCAAGGTGCCGAATCTTGGTGGGCCAGCGGTGCCCTTTACGCAAGGGCTTAAAGGGTAGGGTCGAGGGTTGAGGGTTCCAAAGTGCAGGAATAGTTAACCCGGGGTTGCAAGTAGCAAGATATCTAGGGCAGCACATGGTCAGCGCCGTCACCTGAGGGGAACCGAAGAACTCCCTGGTAGCCTCTTACCCCCCAAACAGGCACCCTGCGAATAGTATGGTTACTGGGCTACGAAGACTCTAACTCGGTAGGTCCTTGGGATGTTTTTGTACTTTCCCTTTGTGGGATGAAGAGGGCCATCTGTAGGAATATTTTCAGAGGGTTTCACAGGCCAGCCTAGCGAATTGTAGCTACACATGAACAATTTAGCAGCCCCTAAGCCCTAAACCCAAAGCCCCAAGCCCTAAGCCCTAAGCCCTAAACCCTAAACCCTAAACCCTAAACCCTAAACCCTAAACCCTAAACCCTAAACCCTAAACCCTAAACCCTAAACCCTAAACCCTAAACCAACTGTGCGATCAAGGCATGGGTTCGTCAGCTGGGGAGTTGGATCGGATGAGTGGGGGCTGTTGTGTTACGTAGTCGGTTCTCCCCTATACCCTAAGCCCCGAAGCCCTAAACCCTAAACCCTAAACCCTAAACCCTAAACCCTAAACCCTAAACCCTAAACCCTAAACCCTAAACCCTAAACCCTAAACCCTAAACCCTAAACCCTAAACCCTAAACCCTAAACCCTAAACCCTAAACCCCTAAACCCTAAACCCTAAACCCTAAACCCTAAACCCTAAACCCTAAACCCTAAACCCTAAACCCTAAACCCTACACCCTAAACCCTAAACCCTAAACCCCAAACCCTAAACCCCAAACCCTAAACCCCAACCCTATTTGCACTCTTCGGTGACGACTCAAGGTCGTCGTCCCGGCGCAGGAGCTGCAAGGGACTCCAAGGGGTTTAGGGTTTAGGCTTTAAGCTTTAGGGTTTAGGGTTTAGGGTTTAGGGTTGAGGGTTGAGGGTTGAGGGTTTCGGGACTTAAAGCCCTAAACCCCTAAAGCCTAAGCCCTGTAGCCCTAAGCCCCTGAACCCTTCCTAAGGCCTTGAAACCGCAAACGCTCAAGACCCTAAACCTCAAGCCCGAAGGCCCTAAACTCGTCGACCCCCAAAGCCCTAAGCCCTAAGCCCTAAGCCCTAAGCCCTAAGCCCTAAGCCCTAAGCCCTAAGTCGTAAGCCCTAAGCCCTAAGCCCTAAGCCGGAAAGACCCTGAAAAACCCTTTTGGGGAGGTTGTTAGGCAACTCGTACTTATGGAGTTTCATTTTGGGCTTCAGGGGCTCAAGGGGCTTGAGGGGTCCAGGGGGCTTGTAGACTTTTTGAGGGCAAAGAGCTCAAGACTCCGGGGCTTCATCCAGGAGACTATCATTCGGGATGTTCCCCCTTATACTAGCAGTCCCTAGTAGGGATTATAAGAGGGGGGGGGGTACTAGAAGCCCTAATCAGGACTGCTAGTATAAGGGGGAACACCCCAACCCTAAACCCTAAGCCCTCCACCCTACACAAACCCTGAACCCTGAACCCTAAACCTTACACCCTGAACCCTAAGCATAGCTTCGGGGATTGTACCACTGAGTTTGGATCGCGGAGGGCTTTCTGTGCATTGGGGGCTCTGAACCCGAAACCCGAAGCCCTAAAGCCCCAAAGCCCTAGAGCCCTAAGGCCCTACGCCCTAAGGCCCTACGCCCTACGCCCTAAGCCCTAAGCCCTAAGCCCTAAGCCCTAAACCCTAAACCCCAACGAATCAGATGATTCGTGCTTAGCACGGAGCACGGTTGTTGGCTAGGAGATGGTGGGAACAGGCACATCCTGTGGCTGGCCAATGTTTCTTTTCGGGTTTAGGGTTTAGGGTTTAGGGCTTAGGGCTTAGGGTTTAGGGTTTAGGGTTTAGGGTTTAGGGTTTAGGGTTTAGGGTTTAGGGTTCGGGTTGAAGGTTGGGAGCTTGGAGTCTATATGGATTTTCGCGGACAGGACCGTGGTGCAGCGCGAGCACACGAGCCCATTGGG
>CAJNDS010002235.1:800874-875874 GCA_905221605.1 Symbiodinium natans | reverse complement strand
GGAGGAGCTTCAGCTTCAAAGCTGGCAGGTCTGATAGGGCTCCAAAACCACAGCCCTAAACCTTTAAGGGTGGTTGTCAAAATTATGACCCCTTTTGGGGTCCCTAGTATCATACGGCACCTAATATTTAGGGTGTCCAGAAAGGGACCCTCATTTTGACAACTGCCATTATAGAGTTGGCTCAGTTCTTCGCCGAAGAAGCCGCTAGACGTCGGGAGGAGAGTGTAGATCTAGTTTGGGGGGGGGGGGGGGGGTCCCACTGAAATTGCTGTACATTTCGGTCATTCTTTCGCTGTTGGACTGCATGATGTTGGTAGCTCCTTCTAGGCGGCTTGTAGGCCTTCTAGGACCCAGACCGGGCCCTTCTTCACCCTTTATACTGGTTAGGTTCCATTAACATAATAAGCCCCATTAGACAAAACAGTACACGCCTTGTTTCCTTCCCATACTCCGGGATCGAGGCCTGGGGTTTACACCAGCCCCTATCCATAGCAGTCATCATCCACGAAATGATGCGTAGTGAGAAAACAGTACATCGTAATCATTAGAATATGTGGTACTCACACTCATAACAAACGTAGTACAGGTAGTTTAATAACATGTGGGGATGTTCCCCCTCATACTGCCGGTCCTGAAAAGGGACTCTAGTACCCCTCCCCGATTACAATCCCTATTTTACGGACTGTTAGTACAAGGGGGAACATCCCAAACCCTAAGCCCTAAACCCTAAGCCCTAAACCCTCAGCCCTAAACCCTAAACCCTAAACCCTAAACCCTAAACCCTAAACCCTAAACCCTAAACCCTAAACCCATTGGTGAACTGGGAGGTCGACCAGACTTCGTGCCACGAAGACGAAGGTTCGACCCACACCCCAGGCCGATGTCGGGGCGAGGTGAAAGGGCTTCGGGCTCAGGGTTCAGGATTTAGGGTTTAGGGTTTAGGGTTTAGGGGGGCTTAAACCCGAAATTGAAAAAGACCCTAAGTTCTAAGCCCGAAGCCCTGCACCCTAGACCCTAAACTGTAGGGTTTAGGAACCAGTTCCCTCAGGCGTTCGGGAGGTTTCGGGCTGAGGGTTCAAGGCTTTGGGTTTCCAGTTGGTCTGGAGGGCCTTGAGGGTTAGGCATCTTAATCAGAAACTTTAGGGCGTCTCTGTGTCTGTGTGTTTCTCCTCAGAAGGTCTGTTGTGTAAAAGTTCAGGGTGTGGGTACCTAAGGTCTGGGGCTGTAGACGGTTTAGAGCCAACCCTAAACCCTAAACCCTAAACCCTAAACCCTAAACCCTAAACCCTAAACCCTAAACCCTAAACCCTAAACCCTAAACCCTAAACCCTAAACCCTAAACCCTAAATGGGGCTTTGTAAGGAACAGGGCTGTGTGAGGTTGCGTGAGGTTTCTGAAGGTAATAGGAGGCTTGGAGGCCGCAGGATGTTTTGCGCTTCGCTTGTCTCTATGGGCTTAGGGTTTAGGGTTTAGGGTTTAGGGTTTAGGGTTTAGGGTTTAGGGTTTAGGGTTTAGGGTTCAGAGGCTTTAGGTCTTCAACCTTCGAGCAGACGGGAACTGTACATGACTCCCCAGAAATGCGGTCGCGAACATCGTTGCATTGCTCGCAGTCCTGCCTAAACCCTAAGCCCTACACCCTAAACCCTAAACCCTAAACCCCAAACCCCAAACCCTAAAGCCCTCAAAGCCCCAACCCTCGAATAAACAGCCCTTCGCAGGCAGTGCCGGCACAGTCGGCACCGGAATGGCGCGAAAGGCGCCCGCCAACCGAGGGTTTAGGGTTTAGGGTTTAGGGTTTAGGTTTGGGCCGGAGTTCGGATGTTCGGGGTGTGGGTCATGAGCCCTTCGCCTTAAACCCCTAACAAGGGTTCAGGGCTTAGGGAACCCTAAGCCCTAAACCCTAAGCGCTCAAGGGCTTTCTGGATTTGGAGATTGAGGGCTTCAGGGCTTAGGATTGAGTCAGACCCTAAACCCTAAAACCCTTCAAGCCCTAAGCCCTAAAATCTAATACCTAAACCCTAAGCCCTAAACCCTAAACCCTAAACCTTAAGCGAATGTTAGTCGTGTTGGTTGCAACTGGGGTGTGTTGGGCACACGCGTGTTGAGAACAGGGTGGGCGCGTGTTGGGAACTGGGCAGGCGTGAGTCAGGAACGCAGGGGGGGGTGAGTCGGGAACAGGGCCCATGTGTACAGCACGCCCGGGGGTTGAGTTGGGAAAGGCTGCCCGCCAGATTTGGGTTTCGGAGTGATGACCCTACTCTGCAGGTTTGTTTCAAGGCCTCTTTCGACGACTTGGAGTTAGGTGTACCGTCTTCTTTTCAGCTTCCAAAGGGCAGACTTTACGAGGGGAACACATCCGACGTGTCATGAACCAGCACACCAATGGCGTGGTGCTGGTTCATGACACGTCGGATGTGTTCCCCTCGTAAAGTCTGCCCTTTGGAAGCTGAAAAGAAGACGGTACACCTAACTCCAAGTCGTCGAAAGAGGCCTTGAAACAAACCTGCAGAGTAGGGTCATCACTCCGAAACCCAAATCTGGCGGGCAGCCTTTCCCAACTCAACCCCCGGGCGTGCTGTACACATGGGCCCTGTTCCCGACTCACCCCCCCCTGCGTTCCTGACTCACGCCTGCCCAGTTCCCAACACGCGCCCCCCCTGTTCCCAACACACCCTGGGCGCGCTCCCGACACTTGTAACCGACTCAACCTTCATCCCCGATGAACCTTAAGCCCTAAACCTTAAACCCTAAACCCTGAAAACCAAACCTTAAAGTCTCCGAAACGCAAACTAAGGGATACCAGGCTTGAAGCACCACTAACGCTTGGGTCTGACTCAAGTTATGGGCCCTTTCTTCGGGGTTTTTGGAGTACTATACTTTATTAGGGCTTAGGGTTTAGGGTTTATTGGGCTTTAGGGTTTTCGGTTGAGGGTTTAGGGTTTTGGAGTACTATACTTTCATACTTTTTTGGTTCTGGATTCCAATTGCAGCTACTTTTACCTACGAAGTATATCCTTTTTTTGCAGGGTCTACTCCAAAGTAGCGTTTTTGAGTTGTGCATGAAGGTTTGCTCTTGTAGGGTAGTTTAGGGTTTCGGGTTTAAGATGAGTTTTGTGGTACAAAAAGCGGTTTCGGGTTTCGGGTTCTTAGGGTTTGGGGTTTATGGTACAAAAGCGGACTTTGTACATCCATCTTGGAACCTTGATTGGCGAGCTGTTGAACTGGCATAGTTGTTTCTCATACTATTGCTAAATCTTCGACCTCATGCCCATCCACCCCCCCAACCCTAAACCCTAAGACCCCTAGTCCGTATATCCCAAACCCTAAACCCTAAACCCTCAACCCTAATCCCTCTTAATGCTCAACCCTAAACCTAAACTCGAAACCCCCAAACCCTAATTACCCCCGAGAAGGCATCGGTTCCTGAACCGTATAGATCTTAAACCTCAAAGGCTAAACTCTCAAAATGCCCAACCCTGAACGCTGCTGATTCCTAAACCCGAATTAAGTCTTGGCCTCTTAACCCGAAACCCTAAGACCCTAAACCTCTTAAACTTCAACCCAAAGACCCTAAACCTCGTAAACTGATGGGAAGGCACTGGTTCCCTGTGGCATCCACTCTGGAGTTAGATCCGTTGCGACCGACGCCCGTGCGCATTGACGGCGGCCCGGACGGACAGGTTTGTTTTTGTTAGGAGCGTGTAGGGTTTGGGGTTTGGGGTTTAGGGTTTAGGGGTTGGGGTTTAGGGTTTAGGGTTTAGGCTTAGAGGGTTTCAGGGTGTTCACAGGGCTGTCGGGGGGCTTGGGGGATGGCTTGAGGGTTCGGGGGTTTGGAGTGGCTCGTTTAGGATTCAGGATTTTTGGTTTCCCGAGTTTCCAAACCCCCTACTCGGAGGTTCATGGGTAGGTACAAGTAAGGGAATACGTAGAGTTCCCCTACTTGTAGCTCTACTTATAGCTACCCATGAACCTCCAAGTGTTCCTGCTCGCTCTTGGCGGGGGTTTCTTTGGTCCAAAGCTGGACCCTGGCCGAACAGACCCTAAATTCTACAGCTATGTCAGCTCTCTAAACGATGGCCTCTCTTTGGGTACCGTAAATAAGAGGGGCCGCCTTACAACAAGGACCACACACAAGGGACCATGTTTTCGAGAAGTGACCATGTAGCCGCAATGTAGCCGCAACAAAAGACAAAAAAGGCCTGCTGGTGCTGGGGCACCTTGTTCACAGATACCGCTGGACGCAAGCAAGGTCATTCCTACCTCTGGAGAATTCCAGAAAACCCCGAAACCCTAAACCCCAAACCCTAAACCCTAAACCCCCAAACCCTAAACCCCAAACGCCCAACCCTAAACCCCCAAACCCTAGGCCCCTAAACCCTCAGCCTGAGACCCCAAACTCTATACCCTCAAAACCCTCAGTCGACTTGAGTTGCAGCCACAGGCTTGGACCTGGTCGTGTGGCAGGTCCAGCTGCAGCGTCTTAGGGTTTAGGGCTCAGGGCTCAGGATGTAGGGTTAGGGTTGAGGGTTTAGGGTTTAGGGTTTAGGGCTTAGGGCTTAGGGTTTAGGATCTAGGGTTTAGGGTTTAGGGTGGGTACCCTGCGCCCTAAGCCAACACTAAACCCCCAATTTAGATCAGAAAAAATTAAACACGTGTGAAGTACCTAGCACCGCTATGGTTTTTGGGTCCTACTCCCCCAACCCTAAACCCGAAACCCGAAACCCTAAACCCTAAACCCTAAACCCTAAACCCTAAACCCTAAACCCTCTAAGGAATTGGGATGACCAGGGGCTCAACAAGGCTCTCGGGTTCAGGATCTAGGGCCTTGGGGTGCTCAGGGGTTTAGGGTTAGGGGTTTTAGGGTACCTGGTTTGTCAGTTCTTGGGCTTGGGATTTAAGGTGCACTGACGGGTTAGCAGGTAGTTGTCCGTCTGGGAAACCCGAAATCCTAAACCCTAAGCCGTAAACCCTAAACCCTAAACCCTAAACCCTAAACCCTAAACCCCAAACCCTAAAACCTAAACCCTAAACCCTAAACCCTAAACCCTAAACCCTGTACCCTAACTCCAGTCTTCGGGGTGGAGTCCTGAAGGCTTCCAGAAGATTCGCGCGCACAGGACCGACACCCACAACACCTGAAAAGCCCCCAGCCAAAAAAAACCTTAAACCTTGAACCCTAAACCACCCGAAACCCTAAACCCGAAACCCGAAACCCTAAACCCGCAACCCTAAACCCCAAACCCTAACCCCAAACCCTAAACCCTAAACCGGAAGTCCCGGGTTTAGACAACCCCACACACGCAGGTTCCTGGCGAGGAGGGCCACGAGCACGGCGGCTGGAAGGCCCCAGTAAGCCCCCACAAAGCGCCCTCGTCCCCGTTCTCTCGAGTCGCCGGTTGCCCCTGAACCCTAAACCCTAAACCCTAAACCCTAAACTCTAAACCCTAAACCCTAAACCCTAAACCCTAAACCCTAAACCCTAAACCCCTACTAAACCCCTTAACCCCTAAACCCCTTAACCCCTAAGCTTGCCAAACGGCTAGAGCCAGGGCTTCGTTCAGGGGTGGGCAGTTCCCCCCACAGACTGACCCTTGTACCCTTCACCGAACCCTAAGCCTTGAACCCTAGACCCTAGACCCTAGACCCTAAACCCTAAACCCTAAACCCTAAACCCTAAACCCTAAACCCTAAACCCCTAAACCCTAAACCCTAAACCCTAGACCCCTCAAGAGCAGTTCCGCCCCCGACTCCTGAACCGCACACCTGAGGCTGTCTCCTCAACCATAGGCGGCGGTTTAGGTTTTAGGAGTTAAGGTTTAGGGTTCAGGGTTTAGGGTTTAGGGTTTAGGGTTTAGGGTTTAGGGTTTCGGGGGTTTAGGAGTTAAGGTGTGCGCGCCGGAGCAGGCCAGGGCCAAGGCCCCAAAGCCCGAAGGTCCCTATATCAGATTTTCGGGTTCTTAGGGTTTAGGGTTTAGGGGTTTAGGTTTCAGGGGTTTAGGGTTTAGGGTTTAGGGTTTAGGGTTTAGGGTTTAGGGTTTAGGGTTTAGGGTTTAGGGTTTAGGGGTTTAGGTTTTTAGGGGTTTAGGGGTTTAGGGGTTTAGGGGTTTAGGGCTTAGAGTTTGCCAGGCTTCAAGCTCAGAGTTTGCTAGGATTCAGAGTACCCACGTAGTTTAGGGCTAGGGCTATTAGGGCTTCGAGTTTTTTGGGATTCAAGGCACCAACTTTAGCTTAGGGTTCTTAGGGCTCCTAAACCGTAAACCCCAAACCCTAAACCCCTAAAACCCTAAACCCCTAAACCCCTAAACCCCTAAACCCCTAAACCCCTAAACCCCTAAACCCCCAAACCCCTAAACCCCTAAACCCCTAAACCCCTAAACCCCCAAACCCCTAAACCCTAAACCCCTAAACTCTAGACCCTAAACCCTAAACCTTAAACCCTAAACCCTAAACCCTAAACCCTTAGGGTTCAGGCATGGCCCGTGCCCTCGATCCCTCTGATCCCTTGATCACCCGTTTGCACAAGACGGGCTTCCTTTGATTCTTCAGTTGCGGGGCAGCCGGGTGTTGTTCGGCCTAACTTTCGGGCTTAGGGCTGCGTGGAACACAGCTACGGATGAAACAAGAAAGGTGTGCAATGTAGTATGGGGTTTCATAGGGATCCCACCCTTGCAACAGGGGAGTAAGGCGACTACTAGGCATCCGCGCCTGTCTTCGCTACAGCGGCCTACCGGTGCTACAAGATCTAGCTGTCCGCGGGTTGTAAGTTTCAGGGTGTCATAGAAACTGCAGGGTTAAAGGCTTGCAAGGGAGATGTGCCAGAGTACAGGAGGTTGTCATAGGACGTTAGAATCCAGAAGCCCTCAACCCCGAGCCCTCGGCAGCTGAGAAAGGTGATGCTCGACACGTGTGCGCACCGCCTGGCGCCTCTTTCAGAGGGCCGCATCGAGCCAAAGACGAAGTGCCTCCAGCGCCCCCCTCGGCGGGCACTTCTTTTCTTGTACTAAACAGTCCTCAATAGGAACTATAGTACCCCCTATTATGATCCCTATGAAGGACTATTCTTATAAGGGGGAACATAGGTTTATGCTTTAAAGAGGGCAGTGAAGCTAGGACAGGGTATGGGGCTCTGTGGGTGTGATCTGGGACTTGGGGCTTGACCGCTTTACGACTTATTTGCTTAAGAACCCGCAAAGCAGCGAGAATCCCGGAAGAAGGTGTTTTTTTGTTTTTGATAGGGGGGGTTCTTCAGCAAATAGTAGTTCTGGAGTTTCATTGCTTCAGGGGCTCAGGGGGCTTTCGGGGTCCAGAGGGCTTGCAGCCTGTTTCAGGGTGTTAGGGCTTAGGGTTTAGGGTTTAGGCTTGTTTCAGGGCTGTTGAGGTTCAAGAGGCGAAGGGTGTGTCTACCCCACCTGGGTCTTGGGTTTAGGGTTTAGAGTCTAGGGATTCGTGTAGAAGAGTGGGTCTAACTTAGCTCTTGAAAGCGCTGGGGTGAAGACTGCCCGGTGGCCTCTGCAAGGTCAGAGCTCACAGCTCCAACCAGGTGTCACAAAACATCAAAACCCAAAGCCCTCGAAACCCCCCAAAAGCGCCAAGATCCCACGTCCCTAAAAACCCTAAACCCTAAACCCTAGACCCTAAACCCTAAACCCCTAAACCCTAGACCCCTAAACCCCTAAACCCCTAAACCCCTAAACCCCTAAACCCCTAAACCCCTAAACCCCTAAACCCCTAACCCCCTAAACCCCTAAACCCCTAAACCCCTAACCCCCTAAACCCCTAAACCCCTAAACCCCTAAACCCCTAAACCCCTAAACCCCTAAACCCCTAAACCCCTAAACCCCTAAACCCCTAAACCCCTAAACCCCTAAACCCTAGACCCCTAGACCCCTAAACCCCTAAACCCCTAAACCCCTAAACCCCTAAACCCCTAAACCCCTAAACCCCTAAACCCCTAAACCTCCCAAAACCTCCCAAATCCCTAGAAGCCCCCACCCCCTGCCCCAGGTGTGCCTATCACGGCTGGGAGTTCGACTCCGAGGGGGCCTGCACCAAAATCCCACAGGTGGAGGCGCCCACCCTAGGCCCGAACTCCCTCAAACCCTGAAACCCCAAATCGCTGAAACCCTGAAACCCTAAGTCCTAAAAGTCCCAAAACCCTAAACCCTAGAGTCCTACAACCCTTATACCCCTCAACCCCCAAAAGCCCTTAAAGCTTCAAACCCCAAACCCCGAAGTCCTGAAGCTTCTCGAAGATCCCCAGAGCCAAGGACGCCCATGGTACCCAAATCAGGAGATCCGAAGCATGGGCCCTTAATTTGGATCCCCTGATATTTAACCCTTATATACTCTATACATACTAAGATCAGGGCCCATACTCCGGATCCCTTTAAACACGGGCAAGGGGTGTAGGGTTTAGGGTTTAGGGTTTAGGGTTTAGGGTTTAGGGTTTAGGGTTGAGGGTTTAGGGTTGAAGGGTTTAGGGTAAGAGACCATACTAAGGGCCCATGGTTCCAACCTTAGATAGTGCTGGGCTCCAACTGCTGAGCCCTGTGGCTTCTTTCCGCTCCATACCATTGACTTGAGGGTTTAAGCTTGGGATGTTCCCCCTTATACAAACAGTCCTTCGTGGGGATTATAAAGGGGGGGGGGGAGGTACTATTATCCTATGAAGGACTGTTGATATAAGGGCGAACATCCCAAGTTTAAACCCTGAACCCTCAGCGACCTTAAAGAGAATGGTGCGTAGTCGAGGGCAAGGGCCTGGGGTTTGGTTCATGGGCCAACTTCTGGGCGCATCTTAAATGAGTTTTGATTTTGGGGGGTGCGGTTCTGCAAATCTTTTAAGAACATATAGATGCCACAAAGGCTTGTATTTGTCCTACGTATATACGTCATGACAGGGAAGAGGGTCCAACCATTTGGGCATATTTCCCTGCCTTGGAAGAGTAGCATGTAAACTACCCTAGGTCGTCCGTAAACCGCGACAAATCCTAGGACACCCTAAGCCCTAAACTCCTCAACCTGATTCCCCCCGCTTTCCCTTACAAGCCCATTGATGTTTTATCAAAAAGAACTGGGTCCTACTAAACCATAAGCCCGAAACCCTAAACCTTCAACTCTGCTTGGAATCTCTTTTGACTGAGCAAGTCTACTTAGTCTCCCTCAAGAATCCTGTAGAATCCTCATAATCCAGCTTGCTATCCCTACTTACTAAGTCAAAAAGGACCTCCAAGTAAACCCTAAACCCTCAAGCCCAAACCCTAAACCCTAAACCCTAAACCCTAAACCCTAAACCCTAAACCCTAAACCCTAAACCCTAAACCCTAAACCCTAAACCCTAAACCCTAAACCCTAAACCCTAAACCCTAAACCCTCAAGCCGAGACGGCCTAAACCCTGAAGCCCTTTAACCCTGACCAGTCTCCAAACCCTAGCGTAGGAGTCCGATGCAGTCAAGATGCGCGCGAACCCACGCTCCGCGGTTCCTTTGCCTGCGTTTCGGGTTGAGGGTTTGTGTTTGGGGTTTCGGGTTTAGTGTTTCGGGTTTAGGGCTCAGGGTTTGCAGAACACGTAGCTTGTATGAATTACGCAGTTCCAGGTTTTGGGAATGTAGTAGAACCAGCAACCTCAGTATCCTTGACTTGTAAGGTTATGGTTGGGGCAGTCATGTGCTCATGGAGTCTCAGTTTGTCAAGATCTGAGCAATTTACCCTAGAAGCCTAAACCCTAAAATCCTCAACTGCTCCCATGCGCTCTGAGTGTATTCTGCGATTTTGAGGCTCAAACGCCCAGTAAAGCTATGTGAGGCAAGACTCATGATTACACCAACTGCCTGAACTATTACAATGGAAGGTGGAACATTCAGGTACTCTAAAAGATCATTTTGCTCGAGTAGAGAACTCGGACTTTCAAAAACAACCAAAGTAGATCGATACCCGAGACCAAGGCTCACGACTTTCGGGTATCGATCCCCGGAAACGTGGGTTACAGCACAACTTTCCTAAATGCTTTGTGGTACTTTACTGTAACTTTAGATCCTTACATTTTTTGGGTTTATTGGGTTTCTTATTAAGGCAGCTAAATGTTTAATCTATAGCTACCCTCCTGAGTGCAGCCAAGAATGTGGGGGGCTTACGAAAACAAAGGAGCCCCGAAGATAGACGCCAAATAGTAGGGTTCCCTTAAAAGAAGGGTTTAGGGTTTAGGGTTTAGGGTTTAGGGTTTAGGGTTTAGGACCCCAATGAGGTACCCCTCATTTCGGAAACCCCCCCCCCCCCCCCCGATTCGAGCTCGTGGTAAGTCGATGACCGAAGTCAGTGACAACATGAACTTTCGGGGTTTAGGGTTTAGGGTTTAGGGTTTTGGGTTTAGGGTTAGGGTTTAGGGTTTAAGGGAATCGCCGAAAACGATGGGATTTTGCTAAGACGTCATGGATCGGGATCCCATCGCTGCATCACGCAGCCTCACAGCCCACTTCAAAGAACTCCTCAACCCTCAGCGCTACACCCAAAAGACGATAGCCCAAAATCCTAAACCCGAAACCCTAAACCTTAAACCCTAAACCCCAAACCCCAAACCCCAAACCCTAAGCCCTAAGCCCTAAACCCTAAACCCCAAACCCTAAACCCTAAACCCCGAATACCATGAAGCCGGGGCTCGCAGAGACCTGTTTGAAGGTACGATCTTTCCCGGCTACAGTGGCCCTCAAGATCGTTTGGGTTTGGCTTGGTATCTTGGCCTTGGTTTTCTCCAAGGGGGTTTAGGCCTTTTTTGGGGTTTAGGTACGGTTTAGGGTTTATAGGGTTTAGGGTTTAGGGTTTGGGGTTTGGTTTTTTTTTGTTTAGGGTTTGTTTGGTGTCTAGGTTTTACGTGATTTGGGGTGTAGGGTTGGGCTGCTGAGAGCTTCGGGCCCTCTACCGCTTTAGGACTTAATGGGCTTTTCATGAGGGTTGGAGTAGGCTTGTCAGTGCTCTTCTTTGAAAGTCCCCTAAAGCCCTAAACCCTACACCCTAACCTACGTAACATCCTTGGACCGCAAATGCCGTTGTGAGCATACGGTTTTCCTTTTCCTGAAGGTGCCTATATAGACTGGCGGTAGCACCCTGAATGGGCTACTTTTTTACGGCCAAGAAGACAGTATATGCATTACACCCCAAACCCGAAGCCCAAAACCCTACACCCTAAACCCTCCTACACTTACTCTAGAGCCACTTCCAGGTGAAATAATCCTCTACTTGGGGTTTAGGGTTTAGGCGCCCCTAAGCCCAAAACCCTAAACCCTAAACCTTAAACCCGTAAAGTTTCTGCTCAGGAGATTCCGAGCCCAAAGGCTCGCCGACCGAGCTTGTCACGGGTGCGCGCCTGAAGCGGGGAGTTTGTGTTGCTGTGCGTGGCGTTTAGTTTGGGGTTTGGGGTCGGGGTTTGGGGTTTAGGGTTTGGATTTACGTTGTTCGGTTTGCGGTTTATGGGCGCAGGGTTGGGGGTTGGGGGTTTCGTTTGGGGTTTTAGGGGGTTGGGGATTTTGGGCTCCCTTCTCGAAAGCCATGTGCCCTAAACCCTAAACCCTAAACCCTAAACCCTAAACCCTAAACCCTAAACCCTAAACCCTAAACCCTAAACCCTAAACCCTAAACCCTAACCCCGAAACCCCAAACCTTAAACGGCTTCGAGGGTCAGGGCCTGGGTGTCTGCCCTAAGCCTTAAACCCGAAATCCTTGGCACTTGTTAAAACTAAACCCTAAACCCTCATCCCTAAACCTTAAGCCCTAAATCCTAAACCCTAATCCCTAAACCTTAAGCCTGAAACCCTAAATCCTTAGCCCTTGTTGAGGGGCCTCGTGGTTTGCCATGCGATGAAAAGATCCACCGATCCACCCATGCAGGTACGCACTTGGAAGAGATGGAAGTCCTTGGCAGCTACACCAGGGACCTGCCGTATGGCGGCTCGGTAGACAGATGCCTACCCCAAACCCCTAAACCTAAACCCTAAACACTCCACAGGGATGGTACTACCAGGCGCTGTGTGGGGCTGCGCAGTGACATCGGGGGGCGGGGGGAGGGGGGGCTCGGGGGTTTACCCGCTCGGCGAACACCCCTACAACCCCTAAGCCCCTACCCTGAAATCCTAAACCCTAAGCCTTAAACCCTGAAACCCTAAAACCCTAAACCCTAAACCCTAAACCCTAAACCCTAGACTCTAGACCCTAGACCCTAAACCCTAAACCCCTAAACCCGAAACTTAGGCTACGACAGCCTCCTGGAGAATCTCATCGACGTGTCCCACGTACCGTTCGCCCATCACGGCCTCCAAGGACAGAACGTCTTGAGGTTTAGGGTTTAGGGTTTAGGGTTTGGGGTTCAGGGTTTAGGGTTAGGGTTTTGGGGTTTTGGGGTTTAGGGGTTCAGGGTTTGGGGTTTTGGGGTTTAGGGTTTTAGGCTTCAGGGGTTGGATATGGGGGGGGGGGCTTGTTTTTTTTTTTAGTATTCCCTTATGGTCCCTGGTTGATGATACTATCACAACCCCCCCCCCCCCACACACACACAACACAGAGAGAGAGAGAGAGAGATATATATATATATATACACATATTTTTATATAGATTAATTGTAGTTTATATATGTATATAGATGTGTGTATATGTATATAACACTATTCTAGTTATTAAGGCCCCTACATTGTACAGTTCAGGGGTTGGATGTAAAGTTTAGTCTTTGGGGGGGGGGGGGGGGGGGGAGTGTTTAGGGGAGCTGTTTCGGGGCTTTTCAGGGTGCACGCGCTGAGGGGGTTTACCCTAACCCTACGCCATAAAACCCTAAACCCTACACCCTAAACCCATAAAGCCTAAAAACCCTAAACTGGGTAGGGCATTTGGAGGGTTTATACGGACGAGGGTTGTGGGCACTTCAGCATTTGGGGCATGGTCGTGTTGAAGTTCGGACTTTGGGGGTGGATCCCGCATCCTTCCGCATCAAGGAGAGAGCTCTCGGCTTTTAGGGCAGGCAGGGTTTAGGGTTTCAGGGTTTCGGGTTTAGGGCAGGGTTTAGAGGTGTTTGTCTTGTAGGGCTTTAGGGCTTACAGGGTTAAGCTCCTGATCCAGCTTGGAAGTTGGCAGGGACAAGGGATGATGCGATCCCAATCTCCATGACCATCCCGGACGCCAAGAATTCCAGTGAGCATCGTGGCCAAAACCCTGGGCGTCCCTCCCCAATCTTTCCTCCTCCCTAAACTCTAAACCCTAAACCCTAAACCCTAAACCCTAAACCCTAAACACCCTAAACCCTGAGCAGGCCTGCAGCTGAGTTAGGCTTTAGGGTTTAGGGCTTGGGGGCTTAGGGGTTTGGGGACTCATGTCGCCTTGGCACCCTTGTCAAGTACCTATACATGGTTCCATCAGGCGAGATCGGAGAGTGCAACACATGACCTTAAGCCCGAACCCTAAACCCTAAGCCCTAAGCCCTAAGCCCTAAACCCTAAACCCTAAACCCCGAGGTAAGAAACAACTCAAGATCTAGGGACTGCGGGTGTCGCGAAATAGAAGTTTCATGCTTAAGGTTTAGGGTTTAAGGCTTAGGGTTCAGGTTTAGGGTTTAGGGTTTAGGGTTTAGGGTTTAGGGTTTAGGGTTTAGGGTTTAGGGTTTTGGGTTTAGGGTTTAGGGTTTAGGGTGAATTCTTAAGGTTTCGGGGTATTAGGGGTATTAGGGACTCGTGGTCCTACGCCCCTTGGAGCCCTTTAGGGTTGGGTTTAAGAAGCCTTAAACCCCGAACCCTTGACGCTAAACCCTAAACCCTAAACCCTAAACCCTAAACCCTAAACCCTAATGTTGTCTCCTGATTCGTGTGACCCCCCCCCCCCCCCCCAAAAATGGCTCCCGCGCTTTAGTGTGGGGGGGGGGGGGGCGATTTGGGGGGGGGGGGGGGTCTGGCTTTATATGATTTAAAAAAGGCATGAGTTTATATGAATTTAAAAGGGATCCATATGATGTTAAAAGGGATGAGCTCCTATGAATTTAAAAGGGATCCATATGATTTTAAAAGGGGTGAGACTGTATGAAGTAAAAGGATCCATACGATTTTAAGAGGGATGAGTTTTTATGAATTTAAAAGGGATTATATGATGTTAAAAGGGATCCGCATGATTTTGAAAGGGATGAGTTTATACTGGTATGAATTTAAAGGGGATCCATCTATCCCAACCAAGCCAGCCGCAAAAAAAAAAAAAAAACAAACACATTCCGGGGGAGCAAACTTTTTATATTATACGGCATTCGGGCAGCTGCTGGGCTACCCCCTTTGAAATTTGATTGCCTGGCCTCGGTACAAAAGCATTTTATAAGGAAATCTTAGCTTTGGGGCTGGCCTGGAGACTGAAGATTTCAGGGCCCGACAACCTCAGGCCTCAAGGTTTAGGAAGCCTCAGCCCTTAGGCCTCTGGATCCAAACCCAACTAGCCCGCAAAAAAAAATAATTCCGGGGGAGCAAACTTTTATTTTATACGGCATTCGGGCAGCTGCTGGACTACCCCCTTTGAAATTTGATTGCCTGGCCTCGGTACAAAAGCATTTTATAAGGAAATCTTAGTTTTGGGGCTGGCCTGGAGACTGAAGATTTCAGGGCCCGACAACCTCAGGCCTCAAGGTTTAGGAAGCCTCAGCCCTTAGGCCTCTGGATCCAAACCCAACTAGCCCGCAAAAAAAAATAATTCCGGGGGAGCAAACTTTTATTTTATACGGCATTCGGGCAGCTGCTGGACTACCCCCTTTGAAATTTGATTGCCTGGCCTCGGTACAAAAGAATTTAAGTAAGGAAATCTTAGTTTTGGGGCTGGCCTGGAGACTGAAGATTTCAGGGCCTGACAACCTCAGGCTCAGTTCAGAAGCGATTTCTAGACAACAACGCCATTCAACAGCCTCGCCGAAATTTTGCATCGCCCGACTTTTTTTCACAATTCCGGGGGTCCTCCTCAAATAGATCCCTCTGAACAATTTTTAGATTTTTTTTCACAATCCCGGGGGCCCACACTAATCAGGATACAACATCAAACCCTAAACCCTAAACCCTAAACCCTAGACCCTAAACCCTAAACCCTAAACCCTACACCCCAAACCCCAAACCCTAAAGCAAAGGATCGGCGACCTCCTTAACTTCACCTTCTGGGACCGGACAATGGGTTCGGGGCCCGGGTTTAGGGTTTAGGGTTTAGGATTTAGGGTTTAGGGTTTAGGGGGCTTATGGCTAAGGGTTCAGGGTTTAGGGTTTAAGGGGTTTATGGTTTTAGCACCTCCCCTCCCCCGCCGCGCCCCACCCACTAAGATTTTCCCGAACACGAAGTCCTAAACCCTAAGCCCTAAACGCTAAACCCTTAAGCCTAAACCCTGACCTGAACGACCCTAAGCCCTAAACCTTATCAGGGTTTAGGGTTCAGTGCTTAGTGTAGGCGGTTTAGGGTTTTGTGGGCTTGGGGGTTTTGGGGCTTTTGGGGCTTTTGGGGCTTTTGGGGGTTTTGGGGGTTTTGGGGGCTTTGCGGGCTTTGGGTGAAAGAAGAGCGGTTGAAAAAGAGCGGCTAATCCCTAGGGACCCTTAACCCCTAATGTTGGACCTGCTTTATTAGGGGGGGTCGCTTTAAAGTCAATTTGGCGGAATTATTCAGGACCCCCTCACTGTTTGAGGGGTCCGCTTTAAAGTCAAACCGTCCGGGCGCCGTAAGAAAATTCCACGTGGCGCGCCTTTAAAAAAGATAACCGGGCATTGCTGCCCCTTTTAAACATATCTAAACTCCACCCTATTAAAATCATATAAGCCCCCGGGGCCGTGTAATCAGGACCCAATCCACGCCCCGACTGTTGAGGGGGGGGGGGGGGGGGGCCCCCACATTAAAGCAGGTCCCACATTAAACCCTAAACCCTAAACCCTGAACCCTGAATCCTGAACCCTAAACCCTAAGACTCCTGTGATCTGCTGCAACAGCGCGGCTTCCCTCATGGAGTTTCGTCTCTTTGGCTCTCAATGCTCTCAAGCCCTGAGCCCCTAGCTGGTTAGGGTTTAGGGTTCAGGGTTCAGGGTTTTGGGTTCAGGGTTTAGGTTTGGGGTTTGGGGTTTGGGGTTGTCTGAAACCTTGAACGTGGTCAACCTCTTTGTGGGTTAGGCTCTAGGATGAAAGCCCTGAACCTAAACCGTAGTCACTGGCTTTGGGCGGAATGAATCCGTAATGGGGATCATGTGCCCCTGCGCTACAGTATTCCTCGTTAGCGTCACGCTACTACTAGCGTCGATGGACCGCACACCGATTGTAGGCTTCATCTAGTTTGCAAGGTCAGCGACAGCAATCACAAGAGTCCCACAAAAGGTTCCCAACTTAACTATTCATACTTAAAGCCCATGTTGTAAGTACCCATAAGCAAAACCTTCAACCCTACCCAGCAAGGTCTCAAGCGCGAAGCGAAATTCTCGCTGCAATCGCCTTTCTTCTTCTTTTACCTGGGAGAGTCCGGCTCTCAAGAAGGGAGCACTCAGGGCTAAACTTTAAACCCTAAACCCTCAACCCTAAACCCTCAACCCTCAACCCTAAACCCCAAACCCTCAGCCCTGAGCCCTCAACCCTAAACTCGGCAACCCTCAACCCTAACTCTAAACCCTAAACCCTAAACCCCTCAACCCGCCCTGACTGTTTGGGCCTTGGCGGCCACGTTGCCGGAGCATGAGGGTCTGAGGGTTGGGGTTTAGGGTTTAGGGTTGAGGGTTGAGGGTTGAGGGTTTAGGGTTTAGGATTTAGGGTTTAGCGTTTAGGATTCAGGGTTTAGGCTTGAGGGTATCTCGCAGGTGCAAACCCTCCATTGGTTTCGGCTTGGGGTCCAGTTCTTCATTGGAAGTGTGGGATTTTGCAGGAGCCACATGAGGGAAAAACGTTTAATTTGAAAACCCAAACCCTAAACCCTCTAGCCTAAGCCTCGTGGAATGTGGGGTTTGTCGCCCCGTTTCTGGGGGTCGAGTCCATATACACACACCCAGACTATCCCTAAACCCTAAACCCTAAACCTAAACCCTAAACCCTAAACCCTAAACCCCAAACCCCAAACCCTAAACCCTAAACCCTAAACCCCAAACCCCAAACCCCAAACCCCAAATCCTAACACGACACACAGGCTGAGCGGCCTGAAGACGCCAAACCCCGCGCGAGCACTGGCACTTACTAACCAAGTACAACTGTACGTATAACCCACTTGTAAGCCCCTTATAAGTGCCCCAATAGGGTTATAAGTACAGTTATAAGCACAGTTATAAT
This sequence comes from Symbiodinium natans, assembly GCA_905221605.1. NCBI lineage: Eukaryota > Dinophyceae > Suessiales > Symbiodiniaceae > Symbiodinium > Symbiodinium natans. The sequence continues at coordinate 858,596 of CAJNDS010002235.1, read as the reverse complement.
GGGTTAATAAGTACCATGAACCTCCAAGTAGCTGCAGAGGCAGAAGTACTTGGAGGTTCATGGTACTTACTAACCACTTATAGCTGGGCTTATGACCCTACTTATAATTGGGATAACCCCTATAAGGCCCTTTAGGGGTATTATAAGTAGGGTTATAAGTGCAGTTATAATTGGTTAGTAAGTACCATGAACCCTAAACCCTAAACCCTAAACCCTAAACCCTACACCCTAAACCCTAAACCCTAAACCCTAAACCCTAAACCCTAAACCCTAAACCCTAATGAACCTCCAAGTAGGCTACAAGCGCAGCTGCAGGTTCCTTGGAGACCCTGATTCAGAAGAGTACGAGCGCCTTGCCTGTTTGGGTCCAGACCTATAGAGCGTTTAGGGTTTAGGGTTTAGGGTTTAGGGTTTAGGGTTTAGGGTTTAGGGTTTCTTGCAGCCCGAAGAGCGGAGCCCTTCTTTCTTTCAAGCGCTCTGGAGCCCCCCCACCCTCCTTGAGAGCCAAAAGATGTGCATGCCTTGAGGGCTCATGATCCTTGGGGATCAAAATTCTGAGCCCTTTGGTTAGGGTGGAGGGTTTAAGGTTTAGGGTTTAGGGTTTCGGGTTTAGGGTTTAGGGTTTAGGGTCTTCTCCCGTAACCTCCATGCCGCCTGAGGAAGTTTGCCGCCCGACGTGGGGCCGATGCGGCACCTCGGCCTAACACGAACAACCCAAAGCCCGAAAGACCTGCGAGCCCCAACCCCTAGCAGGGTACCCAAAGTGAGGAGTTCTCTGAGTTTGGTCGTGGACACCAGGTTATGGATGGGTGTTGGATTCATGCCCTTATCGAACCGATCGAACCGACCATCAACAGCCTATAGACCCTAGAAAGACCCGAAACCCTAAACCCTAAACCCTAAACCCTAAACCCTGAACCCTGAACCCTGAACCCTGAACCCTGAACCCTAAACCCTAAACCCCAAACCCGAAACCCGAAACCCTAAACCCTAAACCTTAAACCCTAAACCCTAAACCCCAAACCCTGTGCTTCTCTTGGGTCAAGCATCTCCTCGGTCACTACATCGAAGAATGTTCAGCAGAGCTTTTCTCGGACTCGACCGATGTCATTTGATCACGCCAACCCTCGATTGACGTGTTCAATTGCGATTGGTTTTTTGCAACCTTAGATGCTTCAGGGTTGTAACCTTATAGCCCCCTTATAAGCCCCTTTAAGCAGTGCGTGGACGCCCATCGCTTGAGACCATCCCCAACATCTTGAATCCCGAGCCCTGTAGTGTAGTGTTTTAGGTAAATTCTGCAAGGACGGCAAACGCCGCTTCCGCCGCCGGGCGAGAATACGCATTGGATTGGATTGGGTTTGGGGGGGGGCCCTAAACCCTAAACCCAAACCCTAAACCCTAAACCCTAAGCCCTAAACCCTAAACCCTAAACCCTAAACTCTAAACCCTAAACCCTAAACCCGAAACCCTAAACCCTAAACCCTAAACTCAACCCTAAACCCTAAACCCTGAACCCAGCTAGTGTTTAGGGTTTTGGGTTTAGGCTTTAGGCTTTAGGCCTTAAAAAGCTCACAGTCGCACACGCTAGGGGGTTTAGAGCTTCGATGAGCGTAGCTTCAGAGTGTGCTTGTGTTACGTCTCATCCTAAGCCTTGTGGGGCTTAGGGTTTCGGTTTAGTGTTTAGGGTTTGGGGTTTAATTTAGGGTTTAGGGTTTAGGGTTTAGGGCTTGGGGCTTGGGGCTTAGGACTTAGGACTTAGGGCTTAGGGTCCGGAAACCCTGAACTCGGAATCCAGACAGGCCTCAACGTGTGCTGCATTCCGGTGGGTCCTGGCTGGTCTCGTGCCTTTGCCCGCATGTAAACCCAAAGTCCAGAGTCAATCAGCGTACCCTAACCCTAAACCCAAAACCCTAAACCCTAAACCCTAAACCCTAGACCCTAAACCCTAAACCCTAAACCCTAAACCCTAAACCCTAAACCCTAAATTACAGGCTTCGGGTTGAGGGCTCAGGTTCAAGCCCCGGGCTCAAGCTGTCTTTCCTTACGCCCACCTTAACTTCAAGTCATCAACCCTGCTGCCTGATGAGAGATCCAATCCGAAGCCCTGAATCTAAGTCTAGGGTTTAGGGTTTAGGGTTTAGGGTTTAGGGTTTAGGGTTTAGGGTTTAGGGTTTAGGGTTTAGGGTTTAGGGTTTAGGGTTTAGTATTAGGGGTCTAGGGTCTAGGGTCTAGGGTCTAGGGTCTAGGGTCTAGGGTCTAGGGTTTCGTCTACGCATATTGCACCGTCATAAGTTCACTTCAGCCCTGAACCTTTGACCTCCGAAGCCCGAAACACCAGGTAGAACGGCCCATGGACCTCCAAGTAAGACCCTAAACCCCTGAGCCCTACATCCTAACCCTAAACACCTAAACCCTAGACCCTACTAAACCTCGGGTTCAGAGTCCAGGAGGTAAGGTGTTAAGGCTTCAAGGCTTTAGTCACTTTGGGGTCTTAGGCCCTATTAGGGTTTAGGGTTTAGGGTTTAGGGCTTCGGGAGGTTTATGGTTAAGGGCTTCAGGACTTTGAGGCCCCCATGACAGCTTCGGGCTCAGGGCTTAGGGAGTCTTAGGCTACTATGGTGTTTGGGGTTTCGAGATTTAGGGTTTAGGGGCTACGGTTTAGGTTTTTAAGGATTTACGGGTTGCAGCGCTTTCGGGGTTTAGCCTTGTAGCCTCAGGTTTGGGAGCGGGAGGTTTCTGGTGTTGATACGTTCAGTACAGGGGCTCGTGCCCTTGAAACCCTAAACCCTAAACCCTAAACCCTAAACCCCAAACCCCAAACCCTAAACCCTAAACCCTAAACCCTAAACCTCCTCGTCCTTTGCAGGTCTCATCCTTTTCGATACTGGCCTGCCAGGAGCTGATCTTGCGGAACTTTGTTGGGGGGCTTGCGCATCGATTCGAGTCGTTTAGGGTTTAGGGTTTGGGGTTTAGGGTTTGGGGTTTAGGGTTTGGGGTTTAGGGTTTGGGGTTTAGGGTTTTAGGGTTTAGGGTGCAGGGTTTAGGGTGCAGGGGTTAGGGTTTAGAGTTTAGGGCTTAGAGTTTAGGGCTTAGGGCTTCCGAAGTTAGGGGCACCTTATTGGTCTTTATCATAAGGGAAGCCTACTACTAGGGGGTTTGTTAGAGGGCTCCCTTATTCTCGTAGCTACTGTGGTTACAAGTAGGGCTCTAAGCACCCTAAAGAAAGCCATCATACTTAGGACCCTACTTTTAACTACCCATGAACCTCCAAGTAGGGTTAGTGCGTCCAGGCCCCTTTTGTGTTCATAGGGCTTATGGGGCTTGCAGTAATGTTATCTAAGGGTAGTTACATGTGGGGCCCGTTAGAAGGGGACCCCTTTCTATACCTCTTATATACCCTATACAAATTCATCAGAACCCTTTAAGGAGTTTGCAGAGCTCCTTAGGAGTCTGGGTCCATGTTCAAGACCATCCGCACCCTGAACTTGAAACTCCAAGCCAGAACCTTGTGCCTATGTGTACGCCCTATGGCTCAAAATGTAGCCTGTTTTGGGTTTTTGTTTGGTTTAGTAAAGATGGAAGTTCCTTAGTGTTTTTAGAGGGATTATTTGGGATGTTCGCCCTTATGCCTACAGTCCTTATTGGGGATTAGAGTGCCCCCTATTAATAGAAATTAAGAACTGTTAGTATAAGGGGGATTATCCCAACCCTAAACCCTAGACCCTATACCCTCAAAACCCTCAGGCTGCTTTAGAGGGATTAGTACTGAAGAGCTTGGGGTTTCGTGCCTTGCCCCGCAGGACAAGGAGGAATCCGCCGCCGCTGGGCACGAACTTGCTTCCCAAAGCCTGAGATCCCAAACCCCCTGGGCTTACCCCAAACCCTAAACCCTAAACCCTAAACCCTAAACCCTAAACCCTAAACCCTAAACCCTAAACCCTAAACCCTAAACCCTAAACCCTAAACCCTAACCCTAAACCCTAAACCCTAAACCGCATGTGCAGGCTTCGGGTTTGGTTGAGGGGGTTCATTGGGTACATACAGCCAGTGGCAACCATGGCTGCCCCAAAATCCCTAAACCCCACCGACCCCAAGCCTTTATGAACCGCCTTTAAGCGAGACCACGACCCCGAAACCCGAAACCCGAAACCCTAAACCCTAAACCCTAAACCCTAAACCCTAAACCCTAAACCCTAAACCCTAAACCCTAAACCCTAAACCCTAAACCCTAAACCCTAAACCCTAAACCCTAAACCCTTTTGACCCTTAACCCGTATCCCATTTAGTGTTCAAGCCGTGATCCAGCAGCCGCGACGTGCCCATGAATCTCCGCCCAAACAAACTCCAGATCCCAGAAGCCCTAAACACCCGAATCCTAAGCCCCCAAAAGCCCACCCAAAACCCTAAACCCTAAAACCCCTAAAACCCTGAAACCCCAAAACCCCTAAAGCCCTAAAACCATAAACCCTGAAACCCCAAAACCCCAAGGCCCGAACACCCTAAGCCCTAAAACCCGGACACCCTAAAACCCTCATACCCCAAACCCCAAAATCCTAAAACCCTCCTAGACCCTAAACCCTTCAATCCTATGGCCCTAAATCCGAAAAAACACCCGAAAGCTCTTGCGAGCCCTTCTGCAGCCGAGGCTTGCTTCCCACGTGGCCCCTGGCATGCACGTCTTAGGGTTAGTTTAGGGTGTAGGGTTTAGGGTTTAGGGTTTAGGGTTTAGGGTTTAGAGTTTAGGGTTTAGGGTTTAGGGTTCAGGGTTTTGGGTTTTGGGTTTTACGGTTTCGGGTTTGGGGTTTAGGATTCACGCCGTTTAGGACGCTTACAATACAGGCCTTAATAATTCGAACAGGGTTTTGGGGGGCTATTACAGTATCATGACATAGGAACCAGAAGGGAGTTCTATTCGTAATTTTCCCGGTCCTTATTATTCTAGCTGTAAACCTACAAGCCATGCTGTACCTGTTTACTCACGCTAGGACGATGGGAAACAAAATCACGGTATCGCCCCAAACCCTAAACCCTAAACCCTAAACCCTAAACCCTAAACCCTAAACCCTAAACCCTAAACCCTAAACCCTAAACCCTAAACCCTAAACCCTAAACCCTAAACCCTAAACCCTAAACCCTAAACCCTAAACCCTAAACCCTTTGAGCTTCAAACCCACAGAAGCTCCAAGCCTTGGACGCCCGGATGCGTTGCTGGTAAGAAGCTGAGACTGCGCTCCCCGGACCGGAACGACACATTTAAAATGAGCACGTCCATGTTTCCATATTCAGATACCACAGTTTTCGTTCCTTGAGCCCTAAAAACTAGACACCCTAAACCCTAAACCCTAAACCCTAAACCCCAAACCCTAAACCCTAAACCCTGGAACCCTGGATGCCAACTTTGGTAGCCACCACCCCATGACTCGAATATCCCTCAGCTGAGGAATATCTAGCTTTTTTCATGGTAGGATCATTCCTGCAAAATGGGGGCTGACGAAAATTGGGGTACCTTTTTTTTTGGGGGGGGGGGGTCCCTTTAAGGGGGGGGCTTCTATTCTTTTTAGGGGTATAAAAGGGGTCCCCCCCCCCCCCCCCTTATTTTAGGAATTGCCCAGAGTATAGCCGGAAGGAGGCATATTCCTGAAACCCTAAACCCTAAACCCTAAACCCTAAACCCTAAACCCTAAACCCTAAACCCGCAAGGCTCGTCCACTTGATCTCCAACCGCTTCTTGGCATCTCGGCGCGCGTGGAAGCGTTTGTTGACTTTGTGGTTTGCCAGGCTTCAGGGCTTTTTGGGGTTTAGGGTTTAGGGTTGTTCCCCCTTATACTAGCAGTCCTGAGTAGGGATTCTAATCGAGGGTACTGTAATCCCTATTCACGACTCTTAGTACAAGCGGGAACATCCCAAGCTTAGGGGCTTAGTCTTTGGGAGTTCGGTTTTCGAGTTTTAGGGGTTCAGGCTCGGGGCTCTTCGTCGGCCATGAGGGAAGTGCACAGCCAAACAAGGGGTTTGAGGCGTGTGGATGTTCAGCGTTTAGGGTTTTTGCTTGGTTCAGCCTGGGCATCATGGCATTTTGTCAGCAACGGACAAGCGCAAGATTTCCCGCAGCGGAAAGCCCCCGGCCCGAACGCCCGAAACCCTAGGCCCTAAACCCTGAGCCTTAACCCCTAAACCCTAAGCCCTAACCCCTGAAATCTTACATCTCTCACACGCCGGACCCAACGGAATTAAGGACTCGGACCTTGCGTTTCTCCACTACCAGGAGCGCAAGCTGCGACAGGCCTCGCCAAGTTTCACGGTCCGGGTTTTTCGGTTTTAGCGTCTACGGTTTAGGGTTTAGGGTTTAGGGTTTGTTTAGGGTTTAGGGCTTTCTGTTTGGGTTTAGGGTTTAGGGTTCTTTGCAGGGTAGAGGGTCTAGGGTTTTCAGGGTGTAGGACTTGGAGTTTAGGGTTTGGGGGTTTGCCGCAAGCCCACAAGGTAAGATGGGCAGGTTACTGGGGGCTTGACCTACATCACGCCTTCGCCTACAGGTGCCCTAGAGAGACCCAAGCTAAGCCGAGGCCTATATCTCAGAATAACCCTAACACTAGACTGTTCTAGCATATCTCTTTCAATAGTTTTGGCTGCACTTTTAGGGGGCCATAGAAGTTTGCATGTTTCAGTCATATTTTACAAGCAGTTCACAAATCCTTGAGTCTTGAGAACCAAGTTACAGGCTGAAGCTTCTCCGGACCTGGCTATGCCCATGCATTTTCCAAGTTGCAAGTCAACTGCGAACTAACAAGTAGTGAGGCTCGCTGGATTGTATGTTCGTATGGTTTGGTCTTTTCCTTGCCACATCACCAGCTCACGGGCGAATTGTGCATATCACACTTACCCAGAGCACGAGCAACACGAACAAACCTTTTTTCTGGGACGTCATAGCATTTGCTTCTTGTGTCAATGCCGAGTAGCTTGGCACAGTGCCTTGCAACATTCAACATCCAACCCTCAACCCTCAACCCTCAACCCTCAACCCTAAACCCTAACGAAACACAGACATGGAGCAGAAGGGTCGGCTAACCCAGAATCGTCAGCCCTGGCACTAAACTGAGGTAGCCTGTTTTTCGGTTTGTGGGAGAAAAGGAAGACAGAAATTCAAATACGATATTGCGCAATAGGGTTTAGGGTTTAGGGTTTAGGGTTTAGGGTTTAGGCTCCACAGCTCTAGTGGCTACCTGAAGTGTGCACAGAAATCACGGCGTTTGAATGTGCCTTGGTCAGATGTCAGCCTGCTGCAAGGCGCCTTACTCTTCGGAAGACTGGTCCAACTCCTACTACATGCCAGGCGGGGCCAATGTTGTGGGCGAAGGCAGCTAGAAGGCGTCGATCCCTAAGCCTTAAGGCCTTAAGGCCGGACCCAAACGGTTTAGGGTTTAGGGTTTAGGGTTTAGGGTTTAGGGTTGAGTGTTTTTTACAGTCTGCTTGGGACTGCGACTTAGACGTTAACCATGTTTGGGTTCTTGGTGTTATGACCACTATAGAGACATCAGAAACTAGGGCACCCATAGTAATCGCGTGGTGACCAAGCTACCTGGCCTAGTTCCGGAAGTGTACTAAACCCTAAACCCTAAACCCTAAACCCTAAACCCTAATCCCTAAACCCTAAACCCTAAACCCTAAACCCTAAACCCCATTTAGGGTAGCCTTGTAGAGCCGAAGGCCAAGCTTCAATGCCGAGTTGGTAACATCGAACTCTTTTTGGGGTTTAGGGTTTGGGGTTTAGGGCTTGGGGTGGGGCCACTTGGCAGGATTGCAAAATTCCCTCGACCTGAAAACCCTAAAAAACGTACTGAATCCTCAACCGCAAAGAAGTCCTCTCAACCTGAACCCTGAAACCCTGAAACCCTGAGCTCCTGAACCCCTTAACCCTGAACCCCTAACCCTATACCCTAAACAGTAAACCCTAAACCCTAAACCCTAAACCCTAAACGCCTAAACCCTAAACCCTGTTTCGCTGGCCGAGCTCCCGGATGTCCTTTCCTCGTCCTTAAAGCCTTCGGGCCCTTAGTCCATGGCGCGTCCGGGTTTAGGGTTTAGGGTTTAAGGTTTAGGGTTTAGGGTTTAGGGTTTAGGGTAACCTGAACCCTGAAACCCCTGAACTCCTGAACCCCTGAACCCTGAACCCTGAACCCCTAACCCTAAACCCCTAAAACCCTGAACCCCTGAACCTAAACCCTGCACCCCTGGACCCGAGAGCCTGAATCCCTGAACCCTAAACCCTAAATCCTAGGGGCCAACAAAAGAACAACGAGGGGGTTTCGGGTTTAGGGTTCAGGGTTTCAGGGTTCAGGGTTTATAAGGCTTAGGGTTCAGGGTTGTCCCACATGAGTTGCGAGATTGTTTTGGTCGTTTTGCTGTGACGTTCGATTACACGGAAGGTCATCCACGAGGGGGCCTTAAACCCTTAACCCTAAACCCTAAATCCTAAACCCCATAACTCCTCGCCACTGTGAGGCGAGAGCGATCGGAGTATTAGCGCTTGGCGACAGTGGCTTGCGAAGGCCCCTATTGGCCCTATTGGGGATTAGAGTCTGAGGATTTAAACCCTAAACCCTAAACCCTAAACCCTAAACCCGCAACCTGGACCCTTGAACCCTCAACCGGCAGGATTTTAGGGTGCTGCTGGTTGCTTAAGAACCGCGAAGAATATTCTTCCTTATGGTAATATAGGGATTATTATGTTTTCATTCTTTTGGGGGTTCTTAAGCAACTAGTAGGGTTTAGGGGTTTGGGCCCGAAGATCTGATGCATCTCTGGTTGCGCCTCGGCGGGCCCATGGAGGGGGGGGGGGGCGTGGCGAGTACGCATTGCCCACAACCATATATGAGGGTTTGGGGTTTAGGGTTTAGGGTTGAGGGTTTCCGAGTTCCCTGTTATGCTTAGTAGGGGTTCGGGGTTTAGGTGAGTTCGAATGTTATGGCCCTGACGAGTGGGCACTAGTCAATACGGTGAAGCGTTCAAGTCTGTCCTTTTGCAAGACATGGGGGTTTACGAAAATAGGGGAACCCCCCAATATAGATCCCCAAAACTAGGATCCCCTTATAACAAGGACCCCAATAGGGCACCCCGAATTTCGTAAACCCCCCCACATCCTAAGAAAAGTGAAACTGCCCGCTCTCCTTGTAAAGTTCATCCTCAAGCCCCCTGAACCCCAAGCCCTGAACCCTACCCCCTAAACCCCAAACCCTAAACCCGAAACCCTAAACCCTAAGCCCTAAACCCTAAACCCTAAACCCAAGCCCTGAACCCTAAACTCCCCTTCGCCCCCTTCCAGGAGGGCGCGCTTTGCGTGGATCCCAAGGTGGGGCGGCCATATCTTTGTAAAGACGGCTTCAGAGTTTAGGGTTTAGGGTTTAGGGTTTGGGGTTTAGCTTCATGGTTTGGGGGGCCCAAGCTTAGGGGTTGAAGGTTTGGGGTTTGCGGGGGTTCAAGTTGAAAGTCTGGGTTTTTTTTAGGGGGATTATTTTTTGGGTCAGGGTTCAGAGAATAAAGTGTAAAGCTTAAAGTTTAAGGTCTACTCGGACCTCATCTTGAAAGGTACCTTTGCTGCTACAAAGTGACCCGCTTTGGGCAAGCACCCCAAACCCTAAACCCGAAAACCTAAACCTACAAACCCTACACCCTAAGCCTTCCAGCCCCTACCCCATCTTGGGACTTTCACACACAACTTATTTTATGATAAAGGTATCGTTAAAATCGTGTGCTGTGAGGGTGAGGGCGAAACGGTGGGTCCGAGGTGCAGCGCCATGGGAAGCAAGAATGAAACTCTGCTGCGAACCAACGACATTTTAGGGTTTAGGGTATAGGGTTTAGGGTTTAGGGTTGAGGGTTTAGGGTTTAGGGCTCAGCGTGTTCGCGCCTGGCATGTACATAGGGGTTGCGCGTAGGGTTTAGGCTGAGAGCGTAAGGCGGTGGGGCTCAAAGTTTGCGATTTCGGTTTTGAGTTAGGGTTCAGGAAAACCCTAAACCTTAAACCCTAAACCCTAAACCCTAAACCCTAAACCCTAAACCCTAAACCCTAAACCCTAAACCCTAAACCCTAAACCCTAAACCCTAAACCCTAAACCTCTAGAACTCACCAAAATCCCTAGAGGCTCTAAAGTCCCTGAAAACCAGCCGTGCAGAACCAGCTGCCTCCGTCTCCAATGTCTCGCGAGGCTCGGGCTCTCCGCGTGGGGGAGGGGGGTTTAGGGTTTAGGGTTTAGGGTTTAGGGTTTAGGGTTTAGGGTTTAGGGTTTAGGGTTTAGGGTTTAGGGTTTAGGGTTTAGGAGGAGGAAGGAGTTGGACGAATTGAAAAAAGGTTGGCATGCTCAGGGAGTCCTTAGGCCGTTTGGACACAGAACCCTCTGCTTGGAGCCTCAAAGCGACAGGGGCCCCGGAGTCCGGACTCCCATCATAAAATGGCCGGTCCATTCCTTCCTTTGTCGGGTTTAGGGTTTAGGGTTCAGGGTTCAGGGTTCAGGGTTTTAGAGTTCAGGAGGTTTAAGTTGGCATGTTCCCCCCTAAAATAACAGTTACTAGGGGCTACTGTAATCCCTATTAAGGACTGTTAGGATAAGAGGGCACATCCCAAGGTTTAGGGCATCTGATATTTTATCATTTACGTTTGGGTTTTGGTGGGGTTTCAGGGGTTGAGGGCTTGGAAATTCTACAGTACCAGAAACCCTAAACCCTCAAGCCTCAACCCTAAACCCTAAACCCTAAACCCTAAACCCTAAACCCTAAACCCTAAGCCCTAAACCCCAAACCCTAAACCCTAAACCCTAAACCCTAAACCCTAAACCCTAAACCCTAAACCCAGCACAGGAGCTGCTGAACCGCTGGGACCAGCATACGGCTCACTGCAAGCACTGCCGGGAGGCCAGGGGACGCTGTGGATATCCAGTTGGGGACAGGGCCTTCGAGAATTTAGGGTTTAGGGTTTAGGGTTTAGGGTTTAGGGTTTAGGGTTTAGGGCTTAGGGTTCAGGGTTTAGGGTTTGGGGTTTGAGGTTTAGGGTTTAGGGTTTAGGGTAAGTCCGAAAGCTGAACATGGACTCGGCTGCGTCAGTGGCCGCAATTCTTCCCCCTTGTTCATTTAGGGTGCCTTTGTAGTACTGGCACAGGGGGGTTTAGGGTTTAGGGTTTCGGGTTTAGGGTTTAGGGTTTCGGGTTTGGGGTTTAGGGTTTGGGGTTTGGAGTTTGGGTTAAGGGACGCTGTGGGGCCGGCATTTCTGCAGGCACAGGGTCTTTGGGTGTTTTAGGGCGTCCCACCCTCCAGAAAAAAATTCCTATAAATCCAAAAACCCCCAAACCCCCAACCCTAAGAACCCAGTTGAAAACCGCTCACCAGGATGTCATGCTGTCAGGGGGGTGCACGGCTTGCATCGTTTTTCCAGCGCTTGTAAGCATGCCCAGTGTCGAACAAGGGTCTCACAAGGACCCGCCGCATACTGCTTGTGCCGGCTCTTTGACCCCACCTCGGTGGACACCTCCGCCCTGCTGGCAAGATCCTAAACGGCATGAACCTCTTCAAGTGGGCTGCTATTTACTCAGGCTATTGGGGCAACTTTGTGTAAGGACATGAAGAGCACATGTTCAAGATGCCAGGCCATAAGCCCTAACCTGCAACCCTCAACCCTACACCTAACCCTAACCGCGAAACCCTAAACCTTAAACCCAACGCAAGGCTTTTGGGGGCTTAGGGACTTGGGGTTAGGCGGGTTCAGGATTTGGGCTCATGGGGTGGATGGCGTCGCCCCTTTCTTTAAGGTACCCAGAACAGGTGCCATCAATCAGATCTGGACCCCTAAGCCCTAAACCCTGTGCTCCGTGACCAACAGCCCCAAACCCCAAAAACCCCAAACCCTGCACCCTTAACCTAAAATTCCTGGCTCTAAGCCCTACATTCCTGAACCCTGAACCCTACAATCATGAACCCCAAGCCCTAAATTCCTGAGCCCTGCACGCCCTAAAGCGCTCAGTGCTGGAGTTCGGTTTGTGTTGTGTGTCAGGGCGTAGTGGGCTGTGCCTTGGTTGACGGAGGTCCTTGCAGACTTATACTTTAGGTTCCTGGGGTTTAGGAGCTAGGGTTTAGGGCTTAGGGTTGAGGGTTGAGTTTTTTTTTTTTTTTTTTTTTTTTTTTTTTTTTTTTCCGGGCGCTTTGGATATAGGGTTTAGGGTTGAGGGTTTAGGGTTTAGGGTAATTATAGGTTTCAGGGCCTAGGATGGCGGGTTTAGGGTCTCGGGTTGAGGTTCTAGGGGCGGATGTGCAGCGGGTCCCCGGCAGGCCTTTGAATCCATGCAGCTGTGGCAGCGAGGCTTGTTTCCCTAAACCCTAAACCCTAAACCCTAAACCCTAAACCCTAAACCCTAAACCCTAAACCCTAAACCCTAAACCCTAAACCCTAAACCCTAAACCCTAAACCCTAAACCCTAAACCCTAAACCGCGCCTCCGCACCCAAAAGACCCCCCGCCTTACTCCCTGACTTGCCTCACACCTCAAAGCCTTTGTAGCCTCTGCCCTGGATCCCAAACTCTCCAGGCCTTCCAGGCTAGGGGGTTAGGGCTTAGGGGTTTAGGGGTTTAGGGGTTTAGGGGTTTAGGGGTTTAGGGGTTTAGGGGTTTAGGGGTTTAGGGGTTTAGGGGTTTAGGGGTTTAGGGGTTTAGGGGTTTAGGGTTTAGGGTTTACGGCACATTTCTGTTTTCCCTTGTTGGGTTGAAGAGGATCATGTTCAGGAGCATGTTTCAGAGGGTGTGATGAGGGCATCCTTGAGGCCTACAAAGAGCACGCAGCCCTAAGATACCCTGGGTTTTGGAGCACTATGCTTTCATACTTTTTTGGTTCTGGGTGCCTATTCTAGCTGCTTATACATAAAAGTATGTACTTTTTCCAGGGTCTACTTCAAAGTAGGGTACCTAAGCTTTTTGAACCCAAGATCTTGCAAGAGACGCACTCCAAGTTCTGAATCCTGCTTGGACTTATTCTTACCTACAGCCTTTTGCACTTACCGTACGCCCTCACCCTTCGACCCCACACCACCCCAAAGAATTCTAAAACCTAAGCCCTTAACCTCCCCCCAAAAGGAAAAAACAATAGCAACAATTATCAGAGAAAGCCCCCACACACCCAAAACAACCCAACAAAAAGCACACACACACACAAAGGAGAAAACAAAGCAACGACACCAAAACAACCGAACAAGAATCCAAAGAACAAAACAAAGCAACCACAACAGAGATCCTAAACCCTCAACCCTAAAAACCTTTAAAACCCCTAAACAACCCTAAAAAACCTTTACAAAACCCAAAAACCCTCAAAAACCCAAAGCAACCGCAACGGAAATCCTAAGCCCGAAACCCTAAAAACCGTAAACCCCAAACCCTGAAAAAACCCTAAACCCTAAAAGCCCGCAACCGCAACAGAAAGCCAGTCCGATCCCGTGGCTCTCGGGGAGGCTTCGGTCTCGCCTTCGTTTCGGCGCTGGCGGCCGCACCTGAGCTGCTCCTACGCCCCCCCCCCCCTCCCCTCCCTGCTACCCCCTCTATAGGGTTTAGGGTTTAGGGTTTATAGTGTTAAACCCTAAACCCTAAACCCTACACCCTAAACCCTAAACCCTAAACCCTAAACCCTAAACAGAGAGCATCCTAGGGATCCTGAGACTTGCCGAGCAACCCCCAGGCACAGACCTCACTGCTGCCGCCTCTTCCGCGCCTGGGCTTTGGGTTTCGGCTTCTGGAGTAGGGTTTAGGGTTTAGGGTTTAGGGTTTAGGGTTTAGGGTTTAGGGGTTAGGGGTTAGGGGTTAGGGGTTAGGGTTTATAGGGTTTATAGGGTTTATAGGGTTTATAGGGTTTATAGGGTTTAGAGGGTTGATAGGGTTTATAGGGTTTATAGAGTTTATAGGGTTTATAGGTTTTATAGGGTTTATAGGGTTTAGGGTTTAGGGCTTCGGGTTTAGATTTTTGTGCCCTTAACCCTGAACCAAGACCCCCTCAGCCCCAAATCCATAAATTGTGTGTTAGGGCTTCAGGTTTGGTTTTTGGGGTTTTCTGGACGGTTTCGGGTTTTGTCCTCCCTAAACCCTAAACCCCAAGGTATATTCCGTAATTTAGGGGGTATTGGGCTCTTGGGAGGACAGGGGTTGGGTTTGGGCTTACGGATTCCGTGGGGGCCCTTGTCCTGGTTTTTCGGGAGTTTCATTTGGGGGACCATGAAGTCCTGAAGCGCTAAACGCCCGTACACCCCAACCCTAAAGCCTTCAACCCTTAAACCCTAACCCTAAACCCTAAACCCTAGACCCTATAGCTAAGCCCAAAAACCCTAAAACCCTAAACCTTGCCTCGGGTTCCTGTACCCCCCTTCCCCCCCCCCCCCGAGTCGGTCGACATCATGGGGCCCTGCGCGGTGCTCGCATCAAACGGGGTTTAGGGTTTGGGGATAATCAAGGGGTTAAGACTCGTACCCCTAAGGTTGTATACCCTAAACCCTAAACCCGAAACCCCCAACCCGAAACCCGAAACCCGAAACCCGAAACCCTAAACCCTAAACCCTAAACCCTAAACCCTAAACCCTAAACCCTAAACCCTAAACTTACTCCGAATACGGCCCTTATACTACCGAACTGGGTCCCCAAAACCCAAGGCGACAACCTTAAGGGTCCAGGGTGCAGCCCCTAGAGAGGTTTAGGGTTCAGGGTTCAGGGTTCAGGGTTTAGGGTTTAGGGTTTAGGGTTTAAGGACATGCCAGCCAGTCCTGAGAGCCCACAGGTATCTCGCAGCCTCCCCCGGCACTGTTGTATGTAGCTTTTATCGTACTCCTTAAGAAGGGACCCAATAATCAGAATAGTATTAATTGTATGACAAGGATTATTCTTATGAATATTATTTTCTTTTTCTGGCACCCTTACCCGGATCGCAGCTTATCAACGGCAAGCGGCAGGTGCTTGGGTGTGGAGGTGCTTTCCGTCGGGGGGTTGGCCGCTGTCGAGGCACTGAAGCAGGACTCGGTGGGGCGCAGGGATGCGGCTTCGGGTTTCGTAAGCGGGTTAGGGTTTAGGGGATTGCGGTTTGGTGCACAGAAGTTGTGCTTCCAAGGTTGCCTTTGTATTTCCGATCGCTCTCTCTCTCTCTCTCTCTCCCTGTCTCTGTCATTCTACGGGTGGCTGTCAAGATTATGATCCCTTTTGGGGTACCCTAAATATTAGGTGCCGTAGTATAATAGGGATCCAAAAAGGGACCATAATTTTGACAACCATCCCTATAGATATTGGTAGGTATTTGCGCTAAAGGGTCCTAAGATCTATCCAGGATTCGGCCAGTCCTAAACCCTAAACCCTAAACCCTAAACCCTAAACCCTAAACCCTAAACCCTAAACCCTAAACCCTGATGGAGACTCCAGAGACTTCCCTAATGTACATTTTGGGGTTTCGGTCCCACTTAAGGGTTAAAAGAGGTCGGCGTTCACTGGTGTTCGGTTGGCATCGTGGCTGTGCCAGAAAATCTCCTTGCTCCCAGGTAGGATATGGGGGACCCTTAAAAGGGAACCCCTTCTTAACCCTTTTCTGGCTCTCTTAAACAGGGACCTTATTGAGAGGGTCTATATCCCCAAGGGTCCCCCTAATCCTATCCCTAGTTGCCTGCGAAGACAGGAGGTACACCTATGTAGAGGCTTCGCTGAGCGTGCTAGCACCTAAATCCTAAACCACCCTTAAACCCAAAAACCCTGAACCACCCAAATCAAACCCCAACCCTAAGTCCCAAAACCCTAAACCCTAAATACCCTAAATACCCTAAATACCCTAAATACCCTAAATACCCTAAATACCCTAAATACCCTAAATACCCTAAATACCCTAAAAACCCTAATCACCCGAAACCCTAAAACATCCTAAGCCCTCGAACCCTGCAACTCTGCCCCTCTACCGCCTAAGAGCTCTACGGGCAGCTATGCCCCATTTTTTTGGGTTGAACACCTCATTGGGGGGTTTAGGGCTTTAGGGCTTTTAGGGCTTATAGGGGTTTGGGGCTTAGGGTTTAGGACTTGGCTTGTCCTGCGCGGTGAAGGGTTTCAAAGTTGGTAGCGAAGGGAAGTTGCGAAACGGGGCTCTCTTTACCTTTATTCTTGTATCTTCCTGCTGCGTACACTGCCTCACGGTATTTCCCAAAATCGGGGTACCCCTTTGAAAGCCCCCCAAAAGGGTAACCCCCCCCCCCCCCCTATCTTGGAAACCCTCCCACGAGGAGTTTCGGTTCAAGGACTACGAGCACTACAAGACGTGACGACGCCATGGACTCCGTACTTCACCCCTACTCGCGTGCCCGAAACCCTAAACCCTAAACCCTAAACCCTAAACCCTAAACCCTAAACCCTAAACCCTAAACCCTAAACCCTAAACCCTAAACCCTAAACCCTAAACCCTAAACCCTAAACCCTAAACCCTAAACCCTAAACCGAGGCACCCTGAAGTCCAACCCTACTTGAGAAGGATCAGGGGACTTAGGGGTTATAATTAGGGCAACCCGTGTTACAATTACTTATAACCCCCAATTCGGGCACTTCTCACCCGATTTACTAAGTATGATCCTCCCCAAGTACACTCTAAACCCCAATCCCTCAACCTACTTCTCCGGACATTAAAGAAATGATGATTGCTCACACCGAAAACAACACTGGGGATCCTCCAAAAACTACGGTCTTGTTGTAGGGGTGCCCTAAATGTAGTGCAAAAACAGCGTCAACGTGCTTGCTGGAAGTTTGTCTCCATTTCCACCACATGGGCGGAGTCTTCTAAATTCTGGCCCTGTTTGGAGTACCCGAGTACCCTGAATCTGCGGAGTTGCTCTTACACGAGGCCCAACAAGAGGACCCTGATCTCACCCTGAACCCTAAAACCTAAACCCTAAACCCTAAACCTTAAACCCTAAACCCTAAACCCTAAACCCCCGTTTCTGGGCACGTCGCCCGCGCCAGCAGCTTTAGGGGAGAACATCCCAATGCTTGGGCACGCTTTGGAGCCGAAGCCCGACATCCTGATCCTCATACGCGGAATCGCAGTATATGGCCCTAAACCCTAAACCCTAAACCCTAAACCCTAAACCCTAAACCCTAAACCCTAAACCCTAAACCCTAAACCCTAAACCCCAAACCCCAAACCCCAAACCCCCGAACCCCCGAAACCAGAAAGACCCCTGAACCCCAAAACCCGATAGTGTGCAAACCCCCCAAGCCTTCCTTGCTTTTCGTGCGTTGTCCCAGCTCCTCCGCGTGCGGCGTAACTCCTCTCCCCTGCCCTTCAGTCAACAGAGCCAAGAGTGCCAAAAGGAGGTTTCTGTTTAGGGTTTGGGGTTTAGGGTTTAGGGTTTAGGGTTCAGGGTTCAGGGTTCAGGGTTTTGTGTTTAGGATATAGCGTTTAGGGTCTCAACAGCGTAGTGTTGAAAAAAGCCTGCAGTAGACCTTGAAGGCTCATGGGAGGTTCTCGGTGGGGATGAGGGCAGGGCAACTATAGATGCAGCTGGCTGTAACCTTGCTAAAGGTGGTTGCAAGCCTTCCTGTAAGGGTTTAGGGTTTACGGTTTAGGGTTTAGGGTTTAGGGTTCAGGGCTTCAAGTAGGCACTTCCCAAAATGGGGACCTCCTCACAAACCCTCAGCATATTGTAGCCCTTGTGATGACAGGACTGATAGGAACCCTGGCCACCCCCCCCTTCCCCTCCCCCTCCGAAAAAGAGAAAAAAACAGAGATCCGCTGAACCCTGAACCCTAACCCTACTACCCTAAGCCCGAAACCCTAAACCCTAAAGGATACAAAGCAATGAGGGCCACACCATTGT
Organism: Symbiodinium natans; assembly: GCA_905221605.1. Taxonomy (NCBI): domain Eukaryota; class Dinophyceae; order Suessiales; family Symbiodiniaceae; genus Symbiodinium; species Symbiodinium natans. The sequence continues at coordinate 840,744 of CAJNDS010002235.1, read as the reverse complement.
CTCCAGAACTTGACGGGTTTGGAGTTTAGGGGGTGTAGGGTTTAGGGTTTAGGGTTTAGGGTTAGGGTTTAGGGTTTAGGGCTTAGGCTGTTGGAGCTTAGGGTTCAGAAACCTCTGGACATCGTGAGGATGAGGCAGATGCCAACTGCGCGCTGAGATGGGAAATGTCAGTTTCAGTACCTGGTTGGGTATATTGCCAGGACTGGGAGTTGGCCCTTTTTCCCTTTTTTTAGGGTGGAGGTTCCCGTAGAATCCCCTTAAAACCAAAATGGGTACCCGTTATGTTCCTAGGTTACTCCCGGGTCTAGTTGTGTCTCGAAACAGTTTAGAAGAGCCTCTAAGCCCCAAACCCCAAACTCTAAGTGTCCCCCCAAAGCCCTCAATGTCCAGGGGCCTTCAAGGGCGGACGTACAGGAAACTTCGTGTTGCGCAGCAATGTGTACCAACGCACGCTCTGAGAAGACACGCCCTGAACTCCCCCCCCCGCCGCCCCAACTTAAACACCCTACAAACCCTCCTAAACCCTAAACCCTAAACCCTATATAAACCCTAAACCCTAAACCCCCAACCCCCCTCCGGCTCGAGACATAGAAACCCCAGAAGCCATCAGCCTTGATGACCCTAGCCACTATGAAGCTTGAACCCTGAGCCCCAAACCCTAAAGCCTAAACCCCAAACCTCAAACCCTAAACCCTAAAGCCTAAACCCTAAACCCCAAACCCTAAACCCTAAACCCTAATACCCTAAACCCTAGTACCCTAAACCTCGGCCGCGGAGACCAAGCGTTCCGCTTTGCAAAAACATATGAAACAGCCAGGCGATCGAATTGTTAGGGTTTAGGGCTTAGGGTTTAATTAGGGTCCAGGGTTTAGGGTTTAGGGTTTAGGGTCTAGGTTTTCGGGTTTAGGGTTTAGGGTTTAGGGTTTAGGGTTTAGGGTTTAGGGGGGTAGCCCACGATAGCCCTCAATGATACTTCCACGGGACCCTGGGAGTTGCGATGCTGGGCTTATGTGTTTTCTGAAAGCTTCAAAGTTGGGATGTTCCCCCTTACAGGGTTTAGGGTTCAGGGCTTAGGGATGCCCCCCCTTATACTCGCAGTCCTTAATGGGGATTCTAGTAGCCCCCCGAAGCTCTAAAGCCTAAAGCCTCCAGGAACGGAGTCAACCTGTTTGGCATTTGGGGGGGGGGGGGGGGCACGACCACATAATCACGAACACCCTGGACCCTCCTACCTAAACCCTAAGTCTGATTTTATTTTCATGGGCCCTTAATTAATATGGTCCCTAACCACCTTTAAAGGGTTCTGAGGTACGGACCCTTAATTTGTATGGGGGTATATAAGGGGTATATAAGGGGTACCCTTTCAAGGGCCCATAGTACGGGACCATGTAACTACCCTTAGACTAAGACGCTCTACCCCGACATGGCGAAAAGCCTCGTCCGCACGAGCGCCTTGGACAGGAACTGCGCTCGCGACAGGCGTTGCCACTGCTCGAGCAGGCTGCGCTCAGGGACCTCATGTGCCCAGTGGTAAGTATAGGGGTCGGAATAGTTGTTAATATAGGGGGTCGGAATAATTGCGAATAGTATTTTCTTCGGGTCCCTTTATAATTCTACTATAATACCCCCCCCCCCCAAACCTTTTTCTAATTACTCAGGCCCCTATACTACATTCGCTAATAGGGTTGCAGGCTTCGAGGACTTTATGTTCCTCGTTATCTTAAGGATATGCCGGGTTTGCAGGATTCAGGGTGTTCATGGCTTACAGGCCTCAGAGAGCTTCTCTGTAAACCGCTTGTAAGAGAAAGGACTTTCAAGTTCTACAGGCCCGAACCTCTTCTAAAGTTCGATCTAACCCGAAGGACTTGAGTTTTCAAAGGACCACTAAACCCCCCTCCCCAGTCTGCATGTGCTCTCAAGGTGCACGAGGACTAAATCCCTGAAGCAAGCCTGGATGCTCCTAAACGTCCTAAACCCTCAACCCTCAACCCTAAACCCTAAACCCTAAACCCCCCACATGGTTAGGTAGTCCGACTCTCGGATGGCAAAGATGTGAGCGAGAGCATCGACCAGGCCAGTGCCGGCTAGACCAACCGCCAGAACCCGAACAACCCGAAACCCTAAACCCTAAACCCTAAACCGGAAACCCTAAACAACTGATGGGTCGGGGCCTGAACCTCGAACTTGTGCCCCCCTGGCTCAGGGTTTTAAGTTCTCAGGGCTAGCCTGAAAACGGCGGCATTGTTGTTCAAGGTAGCTGCCTGGCATCAGTTTGAAGTTTCCAGGCGTTTAGGAGTTTAGGGCTTGGGATTCAATGGTTTCAACTGAATTGGGGCTTGCGCGATTGGATGCAGGAATGCCGTTCGTGCTACTTGAGGAGCACTTCCAGTAATGCCGCTAGACATTCGAGAACTCGAGTGCTTTGTAGCTCAAGCTTTTTGCTTCGGCGTTGTGGTGGCAGCAGGTTCGTTAGTATTCGGGAGACTCATTCGCTATTGCATATAGGGTGTAGGGCCGCTATAGGAATGGAATGTGACAACGTGGTCTAAGTTGCTGAGCCCGTCGTACACACCCTCGTGCGGACAGCAAAGCTCACGGATAGGTCTTGCTTCAGAAAAGCGCCGTTAAACACTCTTGTCCTGGTTCCTGAAGTTGACTCCTAAGCCCTGTAGACCCTAAACCTTCAAGGCCAATTAGACCCCCAAACCCGAAACCCTGAAAATCTCTCTAAGCCCTGAACCCTAGACCATAAGCCCTAATCCTCAAAAAGGCATTAGAGCTGATCGCCGGTCACTTCTGTGATCGCGCGGGCCCCCAGCAAAGGGCGAACTGCCGTTTAGGGTGTAGGGTTTAGTTGGGGTTTGGGGCTTGGGGTTTGGGGTTTCGAGGATGTCCCAGATGGCTTGACTTTTGAGGTCGCGGGCTTTAAAGGGAAGAAGGTTTGCCCTAGCTGTTGCTGTGCGTCTTAGGGTGCAGTTCAATTTTGTTTTGGGTGGGGGGGGGGTGGGGGGGCTAAGTACCGTTTTGGATCCTTTTTTTTGGGAGGGGGGGGGGGGGGGGGGCTTTTCAGGGGCCGGGGGGGGCGGGGGGGATCAGACTCGGAGAGGCGGCTACGCCCTTTCGCCCGCGAACCCCAAACCCCACACCCGAAGCCAACCATGTCCACAGGGTGTTCCTAGCTTTAGCTGCGCCGAGCTCAGCATTCATGAGCTGGAAGCACTGGGTCGAAGTCCTTGATGACGCCGCACTCCTTGAAGTGCTGACTGTCTGCTTCACGTGAGGTGTTGAACGTGCTGCACCCGCTCCAAGATGACAAGCTGCAAAGGAAACACACCTTGTGTGAGAAGAAGCGCTTCTATGAGGATATTGCTTGTGGCTCTCTGGAGAGTATCAGAGAAATCTTGGAATACCTACAAGAAGCCGACTTGCTTGTCGCTTGGGCTCATCTAAACCCTCTACCCTAAACCCCAAATCCTCAACCCCAAACCCCAAACCCCAAACCCTAAACCCTAAACCCGAAACACTAAACCCTAAACCCTAAACCCTAAACCCTAAACCCTAAACCCTAAACCCTGAACCCTGAACCCTGAACCCTAAACCCTAAAGCCTAAAGCCTAAACCCCTGCACCCTGAACCCCGGGACGTTGAGGGCTGGACTTCCGGGACTTCCGCCTCGGCGACTCGCCCCTGGGCTCCAGGAGGGTTCAGCAGTTTCGGGTTTAGGGTTTGGGGTTTAGGGTCTAGGGTTGAGGGTTTGGGGTTTGGGGTTTAGGGTTTGGGGTTTGGGGTTTAGGGTTTGGGGTTTAGGGTTTGGGGTTTGGGGTTTAGGGTTTAGGGTTTGGGGTTGAGGGTTTGGGGTTTAGGGTTTAGGGTTGAAGGTTTGGGGTTTGGGGTTTGGGTTTGAGGGTTTTGGGGTTTAGGGTTTGGGGTTTAGGGTTTGGGGTTGAGGGTTTGGGGTTGAGGGGTTTGGGGTTTAGGCTTTGGGGTTTAGGCTTTGTGGTTTAGGGTTGAGAGGTGAGGGTTTGGGGTTTCGGGTTTGGCGGGTGGCGTTGATAAGCTTTAGGGTTAAGGGGTTAGGGTTGAGGGTTGAGGGTTTGGGGTTTAGGGGTTGAGGGGTGGGGTTGAGGGTTTAGGGTATGGAGTTCTTGTTGAGGGCTTAGGGTTTTGGGTCTAGAGTCCTTGTTTTTGGGAGATTGGGGTTTTGCTGAAGAAATTCTCGGTGTTGTTGGATCTTCACCAACTCATGAAGTCTGCAACAAGGACAACAAGAACAATGGCCCTTGACCGGGGTGGCTGAGTTAGGGCTTTCGGGTGTTTCGAGGGTTTCAAATTTCTGGGCTTCCTGATTTCCCAGGGCTTCTGGTGTCTCTAGAGCTTCAGGGTTTCTAGGGTTTTTAGGGGGTTTCCAGGGTTTAGGGTTCGGAGCGGTTTAGGGTTTAGGGCCTGGGGTTGTGAGGAGTTGAGGGTGTAGGCTTGGGATCAGGGTCCGTGGGATACGCCTGCAAAAACCCTCAGCATCAAATCTCGATAAGAAACCCCAGAGACGCTATAAAGCCGAGAAGCCCTATTAGCCTCATAAACCCCTGCGAAATACAGAACCCTAGAAACAAACCTAGAAGCCCCCGCGAAAATACCAAAACACTCTAAACCCCTAAAATCCCTGACCCCGAAACCCGAAAACTGAATTCATCCCTAAACCCTAAACCCCGAAACCCCGAAAGCCTAAACCCTAAACCCTAAACCCTAAACCCTAAACCCTAAACCCCAAACCCTAAACCCTAAACCCTAAACCCAGCCTTCAGCCCAAGGCTCGCTTCGGGCAGCACGCGAGTGAGCCTGCAGGCCCCCTCCCACCTCAGCCCTAAAGCTTAATTGGCCTAGGGTTTGGGGTGTTTAGGGTTTAGGGTGTTTAGGGTGTTTAGGGTTTAGGGTTTAGGGGTTTAGGGGTTTAGGGGTTTAGGGTTTAGGGTTTAGGGTTTAGGGTTTAGGGTTTAGGGTTTAGGGTTTAGGGTTTAGGGTTTAGGGTTTAGGGTTTAGGGTTTAGGGTTTAGGGTTTACTGAGCCTTCAGGTTACAGGGAGGTTTGGAGCTTCCATGTTGGAGCTGGAGCTTGTGGACGAAGCCTAAACCCTGAACCTGAAGCCCTAAACCCTAAACCCTAAACCCCAAACCCTAAACCCTAAACCCTAAACCCTAAACCCTAAACCCTAAACCCTAAACTCTAAACCCTAAACCCTAAAAACCCTAAACACCCTAAACACCCTAAACCAGAACTCCTCTAGTCCCTTCAAGCTCGGCAGCATTTGGAAAGGGTTTCTGCTCGTACAAAGGCTATCTCGGCGCCGCAGTGTAGATCGTCAAGGTCTCAGTCTTATTGACATACGTTAACCTTTAAAGCTGCTTGGGCCCTAAGCCCCAAAAACCCTGAACCGCAAACCCTAAACCCTAAACCCTAAACCCTAAACCCTAAACCCTAAACCCTAAACCCTAAACCCTAAACCCTAAACCCTAAACCCTAAACCCTAAACCCGCCTCCAGGTCTTGCGGCAGCATCGCAAGAAGAGCGAAGCCCCATCTCCAGGCCCCCCGGCGGCCCTTTTCTGGCCTTCAGGTTAGGGTTTAGGGTTTAGGGTTTAGGGTTTAGGGTTTAGGGTTTAGGGTTTAGGGTTTAGGGTTTAGGGTTTAGGGTTTAGGGTTTAGGGTTTAGGGTTTAGGGTTTAGGGTGTTTCGGGTTTAGGGTATAGGGTTTAGGGTTAGGGGGTTTAGGGTTTAGGGTTATGGGGTTTCGGGTATAGGGTTTAGGGGGTTCCTGAAGGCACCCTGGGACCCTATTTCGTGCTTGGAAGTACACCTGGGTGGTTGTCAAGATTATCTTTTTTGCTCAAGAACCCCCAAATAACAAAACAAATCAATAATCCCTATATTACCCTGAATCAGGAAGAGCATTTTTTATTTTTGTCGGGGTTCTTAGGCAATTAGTAGTTATGGTCCCTTTTTGGATCCCGACTAGAATACAGCACCTAATATTTAGGGTACCCCCAAAAGGGATCATCATTTTGACAACCACCCGGACCTGAAATGAGCATACGAGTCCGAAAATGAATTCAGGAATATTCCTTAGCTAAGGCGCGCGGCACCAAAAAGACAACCACCCCGAAGAGACGCCTGAACAAAAACAGGAGGAGAAAGTGCAGGATTTTGTGGCGGGCGCAGTGATTTGTGCATCTCCGGACCAAACCCCTGCGGTCGCTGCAAAAAGGAAACTGGTCACGATTTCGTGACCAGTTTTTCGGGACTACGTGTAACATCGTGCGGGCATGGATGCACAGGCCTTTCGTTCTGGTAACATGGACAGTCATGGAGTTGGCATGGATGCTCTGGCAATTCGCGCGCACTGACTCACTGGTGACATGGGCATACTCGCGAGCCGGAAAGGGATGATGCACAATGCACCCCTGAGCAAGCAGGGTGTTTTTTATCGGTGCCGCAGGCCTTAACTAAGGGGTATTGGGTTCTCTGGGTATACCGAGTTTCCGTAGGGCTGAGGTCCAGGGCGTGAGGATTCAAATTTGAGTTCAAGGGAGTGGCGGAGATCACTGCTTTTCTCCTTCTCTTGTTTGGGTTTGGTGCTTCGGTCTTAGGGTTCAGGCGGGGGTGGAGGTTAGACCACTACCCCACCCATAGCATCCCAAAGCACACAGTGTGAGGTTCTTCGCTACTTCAGGGTTCCCAGGCGCCCGAAGCCAAAGAACGTGCATCATGCCTGCAGGTAACGAAGCCACGCGGCCCGATCACCGAGCGAAGATGCGGAAAGGGTGTAGGCTTACTTGGGGCTTCAAGTTCGCAAAACTGTAGCTTGAGCTGGCTATCACCTTGTTTGGGTGCTTCTAACCCTACATATGTGTATCATACATGTATTTGTATGTGTAAATGTAAACACATAACGCATACCCATGAAACTTCAGGTAGAGAAGCTATGTCTTGCTGAAGCTGCGGGCGACAGATTCTCATATTTATGTTCTATGGGTGAAGAAGCTCCAGCCCCAAACCCTAAGGGTCCATCAGCTATATGAAGTAGGGTGCATATGTCTTGTACCCCCAAAAGGACACCAAGTATTCACACTCACCAATTTTAAAGAGGAACCTTATTTACACTCACCAATAACAGCAGTATAGATCCTGCTTCATATAGAACATACTTGGGCCCTAAAGCCCTAAAGCTACGATGTAGGAACCTCTTCAGGGCACAAGTACACATAGACAGGTACGCGGACCCCAGGAGATAGTAGAGATGCCTTTGGGAACCTGTCGTGGCGGGCAGAGCTTTAGCCCCCAGCTGCCCTACCCCTGACTCCCTGAACCGAAATTTTGGGCTTAGGTTTTGGAGATTTTAGGGTTTCTAGGGCTTATGGAAAGAAAAGAAGCAGCCATACAGCCATCAGTTGTGAAGTTGGCAGGAGACGTATGGGGCTTACAGCACAGGGGTTAAAGTGTTTATAGGGTTCATAGGTTTGATAGGGTTTATAGGTCTTATAGGATTTATAAGGCTGACAGGGTTTGTAGGATTTACATTTACAGGGGTTTATCGGGTCTATGGCCCCCAAAAGCCTACCCTAAAACCCTAAACCCTGAAACCCAAACTGCAAACCCCCTTTTATTACCCCGCCTATTGCCCCCCCCTTGCACCCTTGTACCCCCTTGTTCGCCCTTTTACCGCCTTTTGCCCTTTTTTACCCCCCTTTTTGCCACCATGTCCAATGAGGACCGAAACCCACTGCCCAAGCCTTGAACACCCAAAAGTCCGAAGCCTTGAAGCCCAGCATCCTGGAACTGAAGCCTCAGCAACCCCCAAGCCCCCCTCGACCCTAAACCCTAAGCCGCCTGCACCCCTAAACCCTGAACCCTAAGCCGCCTAAACCCCCAAACCCTAAACCCTTTACCCCCCCCCCCCCCCCCCAAAAAAAAAGGAAGCCAAAACAAAAACAACAATAATAATAAACAAGCTAAAAATGAAAAAAAGAGAAAAAAAAAAGCAAGCCTACCCCGTCACAGTCGAGGCCGGGAACTGTGACGCCTTCGCTGTCCGGCTACTCCACCCAGGCCGTCCTTTCCCCCAAACGGCCAGTTCTCTAAGTTTGGCTAGGGTTTAGGGTTTAGGGTTTAGGGTTTAGGGTTTAGGGTTTAGGGTTCAGGGTTTAGGGTTTAGGGTTTAGGGCTTAGGTTTAGGGTTTAGGGTTTATTGTGAAGTTTAGGGTTTAGGGTTTAGGGTTTTGAATCATGGTCTCTACTTATTGAGTTGTTCAGTACAAGGGCCTGCAGCCGCATCAAGATCGGCAGCAAGCGGGACCCTCGTGCAGGGATGTTGGGTTTTTTCAGGTTTCGGGTTTGGGGTTCAGGGTTTAGGGTTTAGGGTTTAGGGTTTAGGGTTTAGGGTTTAGGGTTTAGGGTTTAGGCTTAACCCTGAAACTCGAAAGCCTCCAGCACTCCTGACACCTTGCTAGCCCATTGGCTCCCTCTGCCTTTTGCATCCTCATGAACCTGTGGCTACTCTAATTACATCATAACATAAATACAGTACTTGCACGAGTTGGAACAGTTAAACTCATTGCAATAATTAAACCAATTCAATGAATTCCTCTCTCAGCGAGCCCCTTAGTATGTATGGCAGCCCTAAACCCTAAACCCCAAGCCCGAAGCCTTTTCGCGTCAACCCAGCTGCCAGGAACAGTGATTGCCTCCAACCCTAAACCCCAAACCCTAAACCCTAAACCCTAAACCCCAAACCCTAAACCCTAATCCCCCAACACAGCCCTGACCACGCTGACTTACGTCCGCGCTGGGAGGCTGGCGAGCGCGCGGCCCCGGGGACGGAGTGGCCCCGAGCCCATCTTTCGAGCCTTTAGGCTAAGACGGGGGGGGGGGTCCCAGAAGTTCGGGTTTGGTATTTCGGGTTCAGGGTTCAGGGTTTAGGGTTTAGGGTTTAGGGTCCCCCATTGCCGGAGCCCTACTTGCTGGTACTTGCCGTGTGTTGGGCCATAATGTGCCAATGCCAGATAGCAGCTTGGGTCGGGGAGTTCTTAGGGTTTAGGGTTTAAGGTTGAGGGGCCGTCCTTGCATTACTGTTACTCGTTGTCCCTGCATTACTCTTACTCGTTGCCTGACCTGTCGATTTTTCCGTGCAAACGCCAGCGAGCCAAACGAGCTCACAGGCAGATTGCGAGGTACATCTGCGAAGTTCAGCTGAAACTTTGAGGTGCCGCCGAGGTAACTTATTCTTACTGAGCCAAGAGTTTAACTTTGAACTTTTTGGGTTTCCTTAGTTATTAGGAAAGTTTTAGCTTTTTTGACTTTTGTTAGTGGAGAAGTATGTAGTTTTGAACTCACCCTGTTTAGGGTCTTAGGGCTCTCATGAAGCCTTAAACCCTAAACCCTAAACCCTAAACCCTAAACCCTAAACCCTAAACCCTATAAGCGCCCAGGTCGCAGCACAAGTTTGCCGTGCATGTGCTGCAACGTCAGCTCGGCCTGGCTTCTGAGGCTGTCTTGTTTGTTGGGTTCTTAAAAGGAGGGGGGGTTCAAGGGGGGGTTTAGGGTTTAGGTTTGGGGTTTGGGGTTTGGGGTTTGGGGTTTGGGGTTTGGGGTTTGGGGTTTGGGGTTTGGGGTTTGGGGTTTGGGGTTTGGGGTTTGGGGTTTGGGGTTTGGGGTTTGGGGACAATAAGGTTCGGGGGGGGGGTAGGTACCCAGGTAGGGCATCCCAAGCAAGGTGTGTCAGGGCTTTGAGGAGTACTTAAAGCACCTGGGCCCCTCTGAGGGTTTGGGGTTTAGGCTTAGGGTTTAGGGTTCGTGTCTCGCGTGTAAATGTCCACCGTCCATCAGAGGCAACCTCCTCTTGACGAAGCCCTAAACCCCAAATCCTTTTTGCTCTGATTTTGAACAGCTCATCATGCTCCCCAAACCCCCATCCCCCCAAACCCCAAACAACACCCCAAACTAAACCTTAAACTCCCTTAGCAGAAAAGTGTCCCCTCTGACGTACGCAGCTGATCCAACCCAAGAGTCTGCAACCCCCCCGCAAACCCAACCAGCGACAAACCCTAAACCCCCCCCAACGCCCCCCCCCCCCTCCCAAAGCCCGGTAAACACCCTAAGCACCCTAAACCCTAAGACCCCTCAACCCTAAACCCCCTAAAGCCTAAACCCCAGAAACCCTAAACCCTAAACACCCTCTTAGGGCTCGAGGAACGAAGGGCAGAAGTGTCTTTGCATCTTTCGCACACCTACTGAAACTGGAAGCTGATAGTGCGTACCCATCCCTTTCTGCGGTGCCTGGACTCGGGACACACGACACATCTACACTCAACCCTACAGTCAAGTCAGTACTGCCAAAATGCTGGAAAATCTATTAAGAAGCTGGAAAAAAGTGTAATTCCTATAAAAGCAAGAAATGCATGCAAAATGACAGTCAACACTCAGTCAACACTCAGTCAACACTACAGTCAACACTACAGTCAACACTGCCGAAATGCTGGAAAATCCAGCATTTTCTTGTTCTGGACATTAAGAAGCTAAAAAAGTATATTTTCTAAAAACGAGCGAATTGTGGAATCTGCTGGTTTCCCCAGGGTTTTGGTAGTGTTGACTGTGGTGTTGACTGAGTGTTGGCTGCTATTTTGAACGCATCTGAAGCACCTTGGAAGTGCAAAGCGGCATCCCAGCAAAGCTAAAGTCGTTGAAGCCGGAGAAACGACTCAGAAGGGAACATGGCTAGTCAGGGTTTAGGGTTTAGGGTTTAGGGTTTAGGGTTTAGGGTTTAGGGTTTAGGGTCTAGGGTCTAGGGTTTAGGGCTTAGGGATTAGAACATACCCGGCAACACCCGCCGAAAGGGACCGAACCTTGGGCTCATATGGAACCTTAGGGAACCTTGGTTGTAGGAACTCTTGGGTGTGCTTAGGGAAAATTGGGTTTCGGGTTTAGGCTTTAGGGTTTAGGGTATAGGGAACCATCCGTTTCGACTTCGAAGCCTCCCCCTCCCACCCCCCCAACCCCCCCACACACCATTTTGGGAGGAGGCCGCGAGGACTGGCTGCTCGCGCAGGGGGGCCAAGACGGAGCTTGCCAAAGCGCCAAAGCCATGCAGGGCGTTGATTTATCAGGGCTTGCGATGTATGGGGCTTGGAGTTTCGGCTTTGTAGGGTTTAGGGTTAGGGTTTCGGGTTTAGGGTCACAGTTTAAGGTTCATAGTCTTCGTTGCATGCTGTTCAGAGCCTGGCTCGCTGGGCTTGCCTGAAGGCTGACATGTACTGTTTCAGGGTTCAGGCTTAGGGTTTAGGGTTTAGGTGCAGTCGCTCTGTCGCTTTTACAGTTTGAAGTGGCGAAAGGGTTGCCGGCGGGGGCGAACGAGTGCAGGAATCTGAAGCCAAAGCCCTGAAAACTGAAGCCCAAACCCTAATGCCCCTAAGTTTCAACACATTGACGCCCAAACCCTAAACCCTCAACCCTAAACCCTCAACCCTAAACCCTGAACCCTGAACCCTGAACCCGAAACACTGAACCCTAAGCCCCAACCCAAGTTTCCAAAACGTACAGCGCTATCCTTGAGGTGGTGCCACGCCCAAGCCGGCTCCAGAGCTGCTGGGCATGGAGTCGGACGACGAGGCCTGCGATTCTTTTTTTTGGGTTTAGGGTTTAGGGTTTAGGGTTTAGGGTTTAGGGTTTAGGGTTAGGGTTTAGGTTTAGGGGTTAGGGTTTAGGGTTTAGGGTTTAGGGAGCCTCCCGGCTTGGAGGGTGTAGGGTCCCAGCTGAACCCTAAACCCCTGACCCTAAACCCTGAACCCTAAACCCTAAACCTGTTCTCTCGAGTATGGGTCTTTGGGAGTAGGACTTGGGGCCCATAGAATGTTGAAAGTCCTTCCAAACAAGACCCCAAATGTCCTGTAGACACCTGAAGCACTAAACCCCAAACCCTAAACCCTAAACCCTGAACCCTCAACCCCAAACCCTCAACCCTAAACCCTCAACCCTAAACCCTCAACCCTAAACCCCAAACCCTAAACCCTAAACCCCAAACCCCAAAACCCCAAAAAACCCTAGGCCAGAAGCATCCCAGAGCCTGACAAGACCCAAACCCGCCGCATCGAGGCGGAGGATGTGGCGGTGGACACCATGGAGGTCCGTGGGTGCTTTCGGTGCAGCCACTGAAACCACCAAGCAAGGGTTTGCTGGTGGTTCCTTGGGGGGTGTAGGGTTTAGGGTTTAGGGTTTAGGGTTTAGGGTTTAGGGTTTAGGGTTCAGGGTTCAGGCTTCAGGGTTCAGGGTTCAGGGTTTAGGGGTTCCTTGGTGCTTCCTTGGCGCTTCCTTGGCGCTTCCTTGCTTCCTTTTTTTTTGCTCCTCGGTCGTTCTTGGATTGCTGGGGCCCTCAGGTTCTCATAGGTCTTCTGGCCAAGAACCGACACTGCACACAGCAAACCCTAAACTCGAAACCCCTAAGCCCTACACATAAGAACCCTAAGCCCCTACACCCTAAGCCCCTGAACGTCGAACCCCATAACTACCACATGACCCCTGAAGCCCTTTCACCTCTTAACCCCTCAACTCCTCAACCCGGAACCCTAAGCACTAAATCTCTAAGCCCCTTAACCCCAAACCCTAGACCCCAAACCTCAAACCCTAAACCCTAAACCCCAAACCCTAAACCCCAAACCCCAAACCCTAAACCCCAAACCCCAAACCCCAAACCCTAAACCCTAAACCCTAAACCCGAAACCCTAAACCCCAAACCCGATCCCACAGGATCGCCTTTCAGACCTCGGCGCCCTCGTCTCGCTGGACACCGCCACTTGGCAGCAACCCTCCGACCAGCTGAGGGTTTAGGGTTTAGGGTTTCGGGTTTAGGATTTAGGGTTTAGGGTTTCGGGTTTAGGGTTTAGGGCTTGGGGTTCAGAGTTTAGAATTTAGGGGTTAGGGTTGAGGGTTGAGGGTTGAGGGTTGAGGGTTGAGGGTTGAGGGTTGAGGGTTGAGGGTTGAGGGTTCAGGATGTCAACTGGTTGGAAGGTATAAGCTTCGGGCTTAGGGCCTTAGGTTGTTGGGCTTAGGTTTCAGGGTTCTGGGGCTAAGTAGGGTGTCAGCTTATGGGCCTGCAGGGCTTCGGGGTTCAGATAGCCCTGAACCCTGAACCCTAAACCTTAACCCCTAACCCCTAAGCCCTAAACCCTAAACCCTAAACCCTAAACCCTAAACCCTAAACCCTAAACCCTAAACCCTAAACCCTAAACCCTAAACTGGGTGATCAGGTGGAAGACATCTCGGAGGCTGGGCGCTGGATGGCCCAAGCCAGCTGCGGTGTAGGGTTTAGGTTTTAGGGTTCAGGGTTCAGGGTTTCGGGTTTAGGGTTTAGGGTTTAGGGCTTCTACGGCCGAACCTCAAAACCACAAATACCCTAGCATCCCTAAACCCACCCTACCACGCCAGAAGCACCCGGCGGTGAGACCCAGCCGGCCCTTGAAGCCACTTCCTCTAGCCAAGCGTTCCTGAACTTTCAGAGTTTAGGGTTTAAGGTTTAGCGCCCTAAGCCCGAAGCCCGAAACCCTAAACCCTAAACCCTAAACCCTAAACCCTAAACCCTAAACCCTAAGCCCTAAACCCTAAACCCTATGTGAAGGGTTTAGGGTTCAGGCACATTCTTAGAAAGGGTTTGGTGCTTCCCCAAGTCCCTGCCACCGACAGCAATACAGAGATGGAGGATTCCCCCAAACTAGGTTGCCTATCTTCGGGCGCGGGGGGGTGGACCCTCAGAAAACGGCAGTATGCTCGATTTAGGGGCCTTTGAGCGTGCCCCTAAACCCTAAACCTTCCCAAACCCCATCTTGGGAAACACCCGTACGGGGCTTTCACAGCCTTGATTCATGGGCAAACTCAGAGCTACAGGGTTGCTGGGGTTTAACTAGGATTTATGCTTTAGGGGTTTCTTGGGTTGTTGGGGGGTTTTAGGGTTTTAAGGGTGTTTAGGGTTTATGGTTTCGGAGTTCCAGCTCCAGCAGGAGCCCTCTGATCCTCCTGTTGATGACTCCCTCTTGGGATCCCTGTTGCACGCATTTCGAAAGGGTTTTAGGGTTTAGGGTTTAGGGTTTAGGGTTTAGGCTTAGCGTTTCAGAGTCAAAACTTGCACGTGTCGCACGAAAGGCAGCAATCTCGTCAACTCACCATGTGAGAGGTAGGTACGTGCCCTGTGTATGTGTATGGCGTGACTGCACCCTGCCCCGAAGGTGGGATAACAGCCGGTCAAGGCGTTCACATATCGCGTAGCCGGCCGATGGCCTTGGCCCGCGCCGCAACAGAGTCATGCCAGTCTTGCGTCAAGCGCTCTTGTCGCTCCACGGAAAGGCTGGCCCAGTCAAAGGCGGTCTTGCATGCAAGCTGGGCAGCAGAAAAGGTGGCCTTCATCGGCTCAGTTGCAGAACATGCAGATAGGTCTGCACGTGCATTCAAGTCACGGGCCTCCTGGGTGGAGACCAAGGGAATTCCGGATGTCCATGTGCTACGGCGGCCGTGAGCCGGAACCCAGTGCAAAGACGAGCCCACAGGCAGCAGATGGCGGATCATCGCCCAGTATGCCCCGAGATCACCCGGGGGCTTGTCAGCAACAAAGCTGGTAACCAAGGCAGAATTGTCCGTGAGGACACAGACAGGCACTTGAAGCATATGCGCTGCGCAAGCTAAGACCAGCAAAGCATAGCGCTCAGCAGCGGCGGACGAGCGGTCCAGCCCAGGTACAACCCCAAAGAACCCTAAGTCCCTAGAGGTGGCTATACCCCAACCAGCATGTTGAAACCATGTGAGGTCCTTGGCCGCAGGAGCCTGCAAGGAGCTCCCATCAGTGGCAACAAGAAAAGCCTCTTCCACGATTCTGGCCTGTGAGAGTGCCAGCAGCAGGTCTTGCGAAACCTCTGGCAACTGCCAAGTCGGGCAAGGAAGGCCAGTCAACAACGGCACCAGGAAACGGCGCTCAGACTCAGAGCGCTGGACGCCGGGGAAAGGGTCGTCCGGGCACTCAAAAGTGACGTGGGTCCTGGTGGGAAGCGCCTCCCCGCAGGAACAGGAGTGAAACGGTAAATGCATGCGCTGCAAAGTGCGAGTGTCGTGGGCGGCAGCAAACAACACCCGACGCCGGGACCCAGAAGGGTGGGAGCTGGCAGCAGCAAGGTGAAAGGCAAGCGCGATGTGCTCATCGGCCTCAAGGGGCCCAGTAGACTTGGCATCAGCGGCCCACAACAAACGGAGCCACGAGTCTTCGGCAACCTTAAGGGCAACCGCGCGCGTCAGAAACCCAGGTGAAAACTGGCCAAACGGAGTACACCAAGTGCCATCCGGAAGGATGGACCAAGCGAAGATCGCGAGGGACGCCTGAAGAGCAGGGCACGCCGTAACGTGGGCAGGAGGCGGCAAGAAACTGCCGACACGGCGCAGCTCGTGGCTGATTGCCGCAAAGGCGAGAGCAAACTTGGGGTGCAGACGGGGCCGAGCCCAGGTTGACCAAAGCAAGAGTGGAGAACGCGCCGACACAATGCGACTGACAGCGGCTTCAATGGACCGTGCCCAACCCTGAGCAGTAAGGTGAGGAACGGATGTCCAAGGGCCAAGCCAAGAAATGAGGCTGAGGACAAGCGCGAGCAAAAGGTGACGACGCATGGGCAGCACCCTTGCCGCAATGGCGATGCGGCGACAGCGGTTAGAGATGACAGTGTCAAGGCGGTCAGCAGCAACGACCCCTGTACCCGTTGCCAAACGGTAAGTAATGCCCAGCAGCTTGAACGAGGTGACAAGAGGGCCACACAAAACAGGATCGACATTGAGGACGTGTCTGGCCTGCGCACGCGTAGCCCAGCAGGCGAGCTTCTGAGGATGCACCTCAAGACAAATTGCTTTGTCAGCCACAGCGGCGGCCCGCAACGCTGTACAAAGATCATCAGCTGCATGTCGCCCCATGGCCCACATAGCCCGGTCGTCCAAATAAACAGACCGTGAGACATTCGGGGCAGTCGCCCGCAAGTGCCGAACCCACAACAACATGAGGCCGTTGAGGAGCCCAACACTGGCAGGGCAACCTTGCAAAATGCTGCGGGTGGGAACAACGCTTTCTTTGGCGAAGTGCCCACGAACAGCAAGCCACCGCATTTGGTTGCTGTAAAAGCAACGCAGCAAAGACACGAGCTTGGGCGGAGCCCCCAACCAGGTCCAAGCCTGGAGCGCGAGGTCCCACTGAACCGTGTCGAAGCATTTGCGCACGTCCTGCTTGGCCCCAACGAAAGCAAGGTGACGGTTGCGGGCCTCCAACAGGGAGGAAAACAGCGCATCATGAGTGCGGCTCATGTCACGGCCAGGAATGCCGCCGACAAGCTCGGGGTCAGCCCAGCTGAGGAACCACTCACGGCAAGCACGAAGCAAGCAGGTCATGCAAGTGCGGTAAGCAGCCGAAGCAATCGAAATGGGACGCAGGGTCCCATCAGGTTTGGGGAGTAGAGCCACGCGGATGTGCTTCCAAATGCCAGGCATGGTGCTGAACTCCAAACAAGCGGCCCAAAGCTGAGCCAGAACTTCCGAGGCAGCAGGCCCCGCAGCAACGAAGGCCGCAGACCCCCAACCATCAAGTCCAGTGGACTTTTTGGCAGTGGCCTTGAAACGGGCGAAGACCGCTTTTCCCGAGATGGACGGCAAAGGGAACTCCGTGGTGGACCCAATAAGCGCACGCATCTGGTCGAAACCTTCAGGCTGAGGGAGGACGGCGGGGGCCCAGAGGGCACGCAGGGTTTCAGCAGCCTGCTCAACCTGCTCCTGCGGATGCAAAGGTGAAACCCAATCGTCAGCGCCAGGATGGAGAGGAGGATTGGTAGGAACGGTGGCACGAATCCACTGGCAGAGCCTAGTGAAGTCCTCGCCGGCAGTCGCCTGCCAATGTTGCAACCGAGTGCTGCGGTCCTTGTCGGCTTGCTGGTCGGCAAGGGCAATGGCATGCTGAGCAGCTTGGTCCAAACCCCAAGGCTGAGTCAGCAGCGATGGGAAATCCACAGACAGGTGGGAAACATCACGCTGAATGGCATTGAACAACGGCTGATTGCCACAATCCTTAGCGAACTCAGCGGCCCGCCGACTAAGGCGACGAAGCCGGCGCTCGAGGAAGCCTTGGTAAGTAGGAGCAGTGCGGTGAGGCTGACATGGGGCCACCCGAGAGCCACAAGCCTCTTCGGGGGGACGCGCAGGCGGTTTGGAGCAAACAGTTTCGGCCAAGCAGGTGGACACCAGGGCCCAAGCCGCATCCAGGTCTGCAGTGGCCAGAGCAGCACGGAAGGCAACATCATGTTTGGACCAACAGCGTTCCCAAGCGCCCTCCACCGGAGGGCTAGGGCCTAGGCGAGGCCGGGGCGGCCATGACCAACGGGCCGGCTGACCCAACACAGGCAGCGAGTAGAACACCAGATCATGGTCGGCCACGGCTTGGAACTGAGCACGTGCGCAAACCGTGAGGGCCGGGGAGTGCAACAAGTAGTCAATCACAGAACCTGTGAGTTGACCAGCAGCATTGCGGCGGGTGCCAGGTAACTGAGCAGGATCACCGACCACCTCGTCAGCGTCAAAAAGGTGACCCGCAGCGAGCGCGTAAGAGGTGGGCCAATGGGACTTGGGCAAGTTGAAATCGCCCGTCACACAAAAGTCTTCACCTAATGAAGCGGCCCAGGGCAGCACTAAGTCCAACAGAGAGGCTGCAGCAAACGCATCACTGGCATGCAAATAGACCCCTATCAAAAGGAGGGGTCTAGCCCGAGGGCGAAAGACACGTAGGGCCGCAACACGACCCGCGGAAGTGGGCCAGTCAGGCATCTGTACAGGCTGAGCCGGCCACCGAGTCACAAAAGAAACCCCGGCGTAAGGAGCACCAGCCAAGTTGCAAGTTTGAGCCCCTTTAAAGAAAGTGCAACCTGCCCTGTCCGCGGCTTGGTGTACCGCTGGCAAGGCATCCGAAGAGAGGCAAGTCTCCTGCAAACACAGAGCATGCAGCTGATGCATACGCATAAGTGAAAGAACGGCCCCTAACTTAGAGCTAAGGCTTTGGACATTGAGCGTCCCGATGCGCAGTCGTGAGGGAGGCGACGTCATGGCTGTCCACCCTCAGCGGGAGCAAGCAGGGCAAGCATGCGCCTGATGCGGGTGTCGACCTTGACTTTGGGGTGCGGCAGGTGTTCCTGGAGCGTGCGAATGGTGACCTGTCGCATTGCGCTCCACGTGGCCCGTCCTGGGCAAGTGGTTTGGCGCAGGCGGGCAAGGCGCGTAGCCGAGGCGAGACAGACAGTACAAAAGGCACAGGGGCCCTTGCCCTGGCCGACAGGCACACCTGGAAGTGGCCAGTTCAGGCGCAGCAGCACATGGGGCTACGTGCCCTCTCAAAGAGTTTAGCCCGTGAGGTACATGGGCGTTTCCAAAGATATGGGTGCCCCTTATCTACCCTCAAAAGCGTGTAGTCCTTATATGGGAAACGGCTTAGGCTTGTGCGTCCTTGGTAGCAATTTACCCTTTCCTCCTTTTTTTGGTTCAAGGTCCCCTTGCAAAGTAACCAACCCAAAGAAGGGGCGCCCTTATCAGAATACGGGTACTGAGCTACCAAGAAGAAAGAAGGACCTGGCAGACTCGGTGCCTGACGAGATGCTGCTCAAGCTGGCCGGCCTTGCCCTGGCCCTGGATGGGGGGGGGATCCCAGAGACTCCAAGAATATACCTTAGATCATATTAGGCTTCCTACTATATATTTTAAGGGTATATTCCTCAATTAAGTCAATTGAGGGGTTTTGGAGTCCTGGGATGGGGGGGGGGGGGGGGGGGGGGGGGGGGGGGGGGGGGGCGGTGGGGTGGGGGTGGAAGCTTGATTTGGTAGGGTGTAGGGACCCATGCGCCTAACTCGCCATCCACAAGTCCTAAATTTTAGACTCTAAACCCCAAACCTTCCACCCTCAACCCGAAAAACCCTGAACCTGGGTAGCTTCCCCCCATCTACCCCTCATAGAGCCCTTACAGAACCCCTCAGTGCCCTTATACTCCTTGTCGAAGACTTGTCTAAGCCCTACACCCTCAACCCCAACACGCTATTTCCGATAAATTTGCCCTTAGCTAGGCCCTAGACCGGAATCCAGCAAATTAGGGCTTAGGGTTTGGGATTTTGGGTTGGGGGTCTAGGGTTTAGGGTTCAGGGTTCAGGGTTTGGAGGGTTTAGGGTTTAGAGGTTTTTGGGTTTAGGGTTTTGGGCTTGGGGGGTTCAGAATTTAGGGTCTGGAGGTTTATTGTTTAGGTTGGGCGATTTGGTCCCTGGCCTTTTTACCAAACACGACGGCTTAAACCCTGCTTGAAGGCTTCTAAACCCTAAACTCTAAACCCAAAAACGCTAACCACGAAACCCCCTCCACCCTGCACGGCACGAAGGCAGAGTTCTTGGACACAGCAGGGCACCCAGCCACGGGATGGTATAGGGTTTAGGGTTTAGGGTTGAGGGTTGAGGGTTGAGGGTTGAGGGTTGAGGGCTTAAGGACGTTTTCGGGTTCAGGACTCAGCTTGTTTAGGGTATAAAGGCTTAAGGCTGACGGCTTGGAAGGGCTCAGGGTTCACGGGCGCGGATGTGGAAAGTTTTGGCGTCGAGGGTTGCTTCAAGCTTTTTCGGGCCCAGGCCAGGCTGTATAGGGTCTATAAGGTTCAGGTTTCAGGGTCTTATGGTTTAGGGCTTTGGGGTTCCAGGTTCCCGGCGTTGCAGTGGGTTCTAAGGGCTGAGCGCTTTGTGAAGTTTAGGTCGTTAAAATCCTGTCGCTTCCAAAGGCGCTTCCTTTTCTATCCGTTTACGCTTTACAGGCTTAGGGAGTTCCCCTTAATTCCCTAATTCTTCCGCCTGAGTCCTAAACCCGAAGCCCCAAACTTACCCTGCCTAAACCGTAAAGCCCGAAAACTACAGTCGGAACAGTTGGGCCCCAGAAACACTACAACAGCATTCGATGGCTTAGGGCTGAGGGTCGCCAGATCAGCCGGTTTCGGAAGGCTCTTAGGATTCAGGGTTTCGGGTTTGGGGACTAGGGTTTTGGGTTTAGGGTTTAGGGTCTAGGGTTTAGGGTTTAGGGTTTAGTGTTTAGGGTTTAGTAATTTAGGGCTGAGTTTAGCAGCATGAGGGCTTGTCGGGGTTCAGGGATGGAATGGTTTGAGGGAATGAGGTCTAGGTCTAGGTGGACTGAGCTTCATAAGATCCTGAAACTGAAGCCCTGAACCCACAACCCGTGAAGCCTTGGCCGTGTTCTTTCTCCCCTAGGTTGGCTGGTGGATGTTCTGTGAAGTGTAATTCCCGAACTCGTCTCCCCGTATCCCAAGCCCCCCCAAAACCGTAGACCCAAGCTCCTAGATGACCTGAGCCCGACCCCCTTTGAACTTTAGTTCGGAGTTGTTTTGGAGTTGGTTTTTGTCCAGGCAGGGGAAATGGTGGGGGAGGGAGGGGGGGGAGGGAGGGAGGGGGGAGGGAGGCGGGGGAGGGAGGGAGGGGGGGGAGGGAGGGGGGGGGAGGGGGGGAGAGGGGAGCTTGGAGCTTCAACGTGCCTGGGATTTGCTTCACGGGCTTTCACACCCTGCTCCTCTGCATGGACGACTGCGAAGCGGGTTTAAGGTTTAGGGTTGAGGGTTTAGGGTTTCTGGGTTTCAGCCGACTGACGCTCGGAAACGCGATGTTCAACGCGGCCAGTACGGTGGAATGGGCGGTTCGTTGTTCAGATGATCTCGGATGGTCGCCCCAGAAATGTACAGAACAAGTGCCTGGACGTGTTGGTTAGGGCAGCTCCCTCTTCATTTTTTGTTTTCGGGGAGAGGGCCTAAGCCCTAAGCCCTAAACCCTAAATCCTAAACCTTTAAACCCTAAACCCTAAACCCTTTTCCCTAAACCCCAAGGCCCTAAACCCTAAACCCTAAACCCTAAACCCTAAACCCTAAACCCTAAACCCTAGACCCTAGACCCTAAGCCCTAAGCCCTAAACCCTAAACCCTAAACCCTAGACCCTAGACCCCAAACCCTAAACCCTAAACCCTAAACCCTAAACCCTAAACCCTAAAAGCTAAACCCTAAAAGCTAAACCCTAAAAGCTAAACCCTAAAAGCTAAACCCTAAACCCTAAACCCTAAACCCTAAACCCTAAACCCTAAACCCTAAACCCTAAACCCTAAACCCTAAACCCTAAACCCTAAACCCTAAACCCTAAACACTAAACCATAAACCCTAAACCCTAAACCCTAAACCCTAAACCCTAAACCCTAAACCCTAAACCCTAAACCCTAAACCCTAAACCCTAAACCCTAAACCCTAAACCCTAAACCCTAAACCCTAAACCCTAACGAGGAATTCAAGTGATCGCAGCGGCCAGGCCACCACCCCACCTGTCACTGGCGCGGTGGCAGCCTCGCACTCAGGAGGGTTTAGGGTTTAGGGTTTAGGGTTTCGGGTTTCGGGTTTAGGGTTTAGGGATTGGGGTTTAGGGTTTAGGGTTTAGGGTTTAGGGTTTAGGGTTTAGGGTTTAGGGTTTAGGGTTTAGGGTTTATGGGGGTTCCTGTTCATTGCTACAGGGCTCAGCGCTTGCGGTGTGCAGGGATGGCATACAACCCTACAACCCGACAACCCCTACAAACCCTACGACCCCTACGACAACCCCTGCCCGAGCGACTCGGGTTCTTCAGACTTATGACCCTTTTTCTGGGGCTTGGGGGGGTTAGGGTTTAGGGTCTGTGGATACTCGTTTTATCAGCCCACTCCAGGAACCTAACTGCGCGTTTTCTAACCTTACAAACCCCAACCTTCGCTACGAGGAGGTCGTCCGGCACCCTCTGCCGAGCCAGGTGGGCCTCCAGGAAATACTACACCAGGTTTCCCTAAACGCGCAACCGCCTAAGCCCCAAACCCAAAACCCTGAATCCGAAATCCCCTTCCCCCCCCCCCCGGCCCCCCGAGGTTTCAGGGTTCACTGGACCGCCCAACTAGTTGGGACAGCGGTGGTTCCAGTTCACAAACCTAAGCGCGAAGCTCAAGCTACAGTCAGAGCTTGGGAGTATGTGGTTTTGAGGCAGCTTACGCGATCCTTTGTCACAGGTCCGCTCGCTGCTCCTCACAGACAAAGCTGACTTCACCCGGCAGCTTTTCCGGGTGCACCTCGGGGGAGGGTTTAGGGTTAAGGGTTAAGGGCTTACTGTTTAGGGTTTTGGGTCTAGGGCAGGGGAGAAGTTTTTGTTGGGGGGGAGGGGTTAAGCCTAAATTCCCAAACCCTAGACAGGGTAGTAGGTTTGAACAATTTTGTTGATTACCCTTAGTCCCCTGTGTAAATCCATATAAATCCGTAAAGGCTTAAGTTTTACAGGGCCCCAAAGACTACTCCGGTAAGCCTCCAATCTTGCAGTATTCCGGGCGACGTCCAGTCTTTGCTGCGTCCATGCCGAAGCGAGTTCGGGCTTCGCTATAGTTTTGGGAATGATGACGGTCATCGGGATTCGTGACCATCGTTGTCGTCGGAGTAAGAACTACAGTCAGTTTAGCAGTAATCGTCGCAGCAATACTTTCGGTAGCAGCGATACATGCTGTTGGGAGAAACGCTGGCGCTTGCAAAGGTTCTTGGTGTTTGGAAGGCTCGAACAACATCGTACAAATAGGAAGCCTGTGACAGTGAGAGTACTGGAGCCCCCCGTCAAAAAAAAGATGGCCCCCAAGGCGACTCTAATCTCCCAGACAGAGCTGCTGAAGCTCCCAGCAAGGTCCAAGAGTTTAGGGTTTAGGGTTTAGGGTTTACGGTGTTGGGCTTTTCAGATTGGCTGCATCAGGTGAGGCCCAGCATGTGCGACTTGTCAGACACCTCGGAGGAGTGCTGGACGGTGGTCTTAGAAGAGGCGAGTGGTACCACAAGCGGTACGTCACTGCAAACCCGGTGCAGCGCGTGAGGCGGCAGATGCCAAGGTCTAAGGTCGAGGGTCAACCCCGGTGGTCCCGTGTCAAGCACCGAATGGAGCACTTGGTGCTGCAGGCATGTCCTGAGAACGTGCGTGACGAGTTGTCCAGTGCCAGGGTCACAGGGTTGCTTCAGGTGCTATGCAGACTGTATATCGTGAACCGGCCGGGTGGTTTAACTCCCAAGGCCTGTTTAGGGCTTTCGGGCTCTACAGGGATTTGGTGTTCAGGGGATAAGGAGGGACCCCTAGAAGGGACCCTTAATCTTATTACCCTACAGAACCCCTATATACACCTTATGTAGTCCCTATATAGCTAAGTAGCCCCTAAGGAACCCCTAAGTTCCCCTATATGGGTCCCTCCGTTAGTTGCTTGATGGTGGTGGTGTGAGGGAGCGTATGGGATTGTTCTTGGAGGTTCATTCTTAACCAATTATAACTGTACCTATAACCCACTTATAAGCCCCTTAAGTGCCCTAATATGTTTATGTGTACAGTTCTAAGTACAGTTCTAATTGGTTAATAGGTACCATGAACCTCCAAAGTAGAGCATGGCTTGCCAAAGACCCCGGGACCCCTCGGACCCTCGCAGCCCAACCCCATCATTCTTTGCAGACCTTAGTCCCTAAACCCCAAACCCTATCTGGGACCCTCTTTGCCACAGCTTTATGGGTTATACCTAATTAAATTAAGGGTAGTTACTACTAAACTCTAGGTCAATAGAGTCCTAGGTAGCCCCCGACCCTAGGACCTGTTCCATCGCGACAAGAAGTTGCAGTGGATGGCCGTGGGCTCAGAACCCGAAACCCGTAACCCCTAACCCGTAACCCTAAACCCTAAACCCCTAAACCCTAATCCCTAAACCCCAAACCCTATACCCTAAACTTTTCTGGGGGGCCTCGAAAAAAGCCTATCGTCGAGGGCATTCGGGTCGCAGGGTTTTTTGGGGGTCTCAGGGTAAAGGGTTTAGGGTTAAGGGGCTTAGGTTTGAGGGTTCCCCGAAACCCAAAATCCCTAACCCCTAACCCCTACAATCCTACAACCCTACAACCCTAAACCCTCAACCCTCAACCCTCAACCCTCAACCCTCAACCCTCAACCCTCAACCCTCAACCCTCAACCCTCAACCCTCAACCCTCAACCCTCAACCTTCAACCCTCACCCCTCAAACCCTCAACCTCCCTCAACCTCTCTAAACCCTCAACCCTAAACCCTAAACCCTAAACCCTAAACCCTAAACCCTAAACCCTACACCCTACACCCTAAACCCTAAACCCTAAACCCTAAACCCTAAACCCTACACCCTACACCCTAAACCCTAAACCCTAAACCCTAATCCCTAACCCTAAACCCTAAACCCTAAACCCTAAACCCTAAACCCTAAACCCTAAACCCTAAACCCTAAACTGCCTTAGGGTTTAGGGTTGAGGGTTTAGGGGTCAGGTGGCTCCTTGGAAGAGGACCGTTGCACAAGAACAAGTCGCCCTGGAACCCGGAAGGTCCAAACACAGCCAGGCGCCAACAAACCCTAAACTCTAAATCCAGCTCCAAGTCGATAACTACTGTTTGCTTAATTATGAACCCCCCAAAAAACCACAAGATAAGAATCCATATATGACCCTTAGAAGGAAGTGCTGTTTTGCACTTGCTTAAGCAAATCGTAAATAAGGGTAGGTTTAGCGTTTTGGTTTGGGAGTTTGCGTTCAGAGTTTCGGGTTCGGGTTACAAGCTACAGTGTTAGACTTTGCCCATGTTTTCTGTGGCTCCTCCATGAAACCAATTGACGGCAAATAGGGCGTCGTCATTGTCGTTATTAAATTATGATATTTGGCTGCGACACTAAGACCCCCCTCCCCGAAAATCCGACCCCCCAAAAGCGCCTAAACCTCCACACGCCAAACTGAACCCTAGTCCCTAAACTCTGGAATCCCTAAGCTCCAAACCCTAAACCCTCTGGAATCGCTACCCAGAGACTCCAAAATCCCTTAATTAAGGAATATACCTTAAATCATACTAGGGTTCCTAATATGATTTAAGGTATATTCCTTAATTAAGGGGTTTTGGAGTCTCTGGGTACGAAGCACTGCAGGCCTCGTCCCTACACTCCAACTCCTCCTAAGCGTTGCCTGATCCGAGCCTAAAGCTCCCCAGGTCGTTTGCAGAGAGATTCCCCCAGAGTTTCTTCGCGAGGTGGCCGGTCAAGCGTTTAGGGTTTAGGGTTTAGGGTTTAGGGTTTAGGGTTTAGGGTTTAGGGTTTAGGGTTTAGGGTTTAGGGTTTAGGGTGTTTGGGGTTCAGGGTTTAGGCTTAGGGCTTTAGGGATTGGGGAGAAGTATGGGGGTGCCGAGGTTTGAGGATGTAGAGGATATCCCTAAACCCAAAACCCTAAACCCAAAACCCTAAACCCTAAACCCTAAACCCTAAACCCTAGACCATGCGGCTTCGAGAGCCCGTGGGGAAATCCCTCCATTGGGCAGCAGGGCTTGCCCAAGCCAGTCATGTAGAACTCTCCGACTTCCTGAAGCCCGAAACCCTCAACCTTGAGAATGCCTAAACCCTAAACCCTAAACCCTAAACCCTAAACCCTAAACCCTAAACCCTAAACCCTAAATCCTCTTAGTCTCATGCCGCAGGTGTCTTGGCATCCTCATTCCTCTGTGGCATTGCGTCGAATGCTTGCTGGGTACGGCCACGCAAGGGTTTAGGGTTTAGGGTTTGGGGTTTGGGGTTTAGGGTTTAGGGTTTAGGGTTTGGGGTTTAGGGTTTAGGGTTAGGGTTTAGGGTTTAGGGTTTAGGGTTTAGGGTTTGGGATTTAGGGTTTGGGGTCGAGGGTCTAGGGTTTAGGGTCTAGGTTTTGGGGGTTAGGGGTTATGTGTCCAGCGCCTCAGACAGAGCGCCAATTTGAAAACCCGAAGCTGTGGATCCCAAAGCCCAGAGAGACGTAGGAGCCTAAACCATTATGCCCTGAACCCTGCACCCCAAACCACGCCCCCCCGAAAAGGGTACCCGTTTTAAAGGATGCTTACTGTGTTTCCAAGACCCCAAGCAGCCCAAAGACCCGAATCCTGCCCGATCTTTGAGGAAACCTAGGGTAAACCCTAAACCGCCTTAAACCCTAAACCCGAACCCCTAAACCCTAAACCCTAAACCCTAAACCCTAAACCCTAAACCCTAAACCCTAAACCCTAAACCCTAAACCCTAAACCCTAAACCCTAAACCCTAAACCCTAAACACTAAACCATAAACCCTAAACCCTAAACCCTAAACCCTAAACCCTAAACCCTAAACCCTAAACCCTAAACCCTAAACTCTAAACCCTAAACCCTAAACCCTAAACCCTAAACCCTAAACCCTAAACCCTATACCCTAAACCCTAAACCCTAAACCTTAGGGTGTCTTTCCAGCTGTCCGGGTTTTGACCCGTGCCTGGCGTCCTGTAGGGCCCTAGGCTTTCGATAGGGTTTTGGGTGTGTCAGTTTATCGACTTAGGTGGCTTATGTGGCTAGGATTTCAGACTAGCCGGTTCCCAAAGCAAAGCTCAAAGGGGGAACTCTAGCAATATTTGTCAACATAATTCCAGGTATCGATTTGGGATAGTTTTTTGATTTCCCTGATTGTTTTAACGTGGAACCCTAATTAACAATAATTTCGGGGACTGTTGAAATCGACACCTAGAATAGTTTTTACCCCAAGCTCCAAAACTAAGACCCCAGAATAAAGCCTAAACCCTAATCCGAGGATCCTTGTGGAGTGCGTATTTGTTGGGGTAGCCAAACAGCACCGAAAACAAGCTAAAGCCGAAAGCCCAAACCTCAAACTCTGAAACCCTATGACCCTTGACCCTGAAACCCTAAACCCTGTTTTTTAAGATTCACTTTTCTTCCCCCCTTGATTTATACTTACCATTTTCTTTAAACCCTAAACCCTAAACCCTGAACCCTAAACCCTAAACCCTAAACCCTAAGCCCTAAGCCCTAAACCCTAAAGGTTTTCAGGCTCTAGAAATTGGAGACCCTGTCGCCGGCTGCGCAGAACTGTGTGGCTCAAAGGTGCCCGCTAGGCGTTTTTTAGGGTTTAGGGTTTAGGGTTTAGGGTTTAGGGCTTAGGGCTTAGGGCTTAGGGCTAGCTACCAGGCCTATTCCCCACACCCCGAACCCCAAACCCTAAGCGCACTCCAAACCTCAAGCCAGCCATGCGTCCGTGGAGAGGCCACCAACCTGATCCAACGCCCTATGTGCTCAGCGAGTAGCTCGTAGCACCAAACGGGCCATGGTGTAGATTGTAGAGACTTAACACCCTAAACCCGAAGCCCGAAGCCCAAACCTAAACCTTAAATCCCAGGGCCTTTTTTACACAAGGTAACTGTGGTCCCCTTGGGGGGGCAGTTTAAGTTTAGAGGTGCGATGTCGGTAGCCTGCTTCGACCAGCGCGGGCCCCTAGCTAGCTATCTAGCTAGCTAAGTGCTACTATATAGATCTCTACATATAGGTATAGATATAACAAAAGTAAAGAGTCCCCAAAAGCCCCAAACCCTAAACTCCTAGCTCCCTAAACTCTCTAAACTCCCAACACTTCCTGAACTCACGCTGAGCAGCTTCAGTTCCCAAACCCAAATCCTAAGCGAAGCGGGGGAGGGGGTTTAGAGTCTAGGGTTTGAGGGCTTTAAGGGCTTTTATGGTTTTAAGGGTGTTATATAAGGGTTTTTAGGGTTTAGGGCTGGCGGTGTGTCATTCCTGGCCTCGTTTTCGACTGAGCTGTGGCCCCTTGCCTAGCAAACTTAGGAGCCTGCTTCCTAAACCCTAAACCCCAAACCCTCAACCCTCAAGACAAAATAAATAGAAATCATAATATGTGGTATCATTCTGAACTTCCCAAGTTATTCGTCTAAACAGCTGACAAGCTGAGTTTAACTAAAAATCCAAAACACGTCTCTGAGGCCAAGTACTCAATTTACTTAAACCCCTCCCCCCCCATCCCCACCTCGCCCCCCCCCACCCCCCCTCCCCCTCCCATCCCCCCCATCCCCCTGGAGTCTTGGGCTTAGGGGTTCCGGTTTCAGGGTTTAGGGTTTGAGGGCTCAGGGTCTGCAGTTTGTGGGTTTAGGCGGGCGGGCTTCCCTCGGGCTTTTGCACGGGACAAGAGAAGGTTCGTCTGGTTTGTAAAGGCTATAAATTTGGAGAGCTCAGAGTTTACCAACCTCAACCATCTGATGCCCTGGTGCCCTGGAGTCCTGCATGCCGTTTGCACTGAGGGTGTTGAGTTGGTGGTGTTGGTGGTGTTGGTGGGGTTGGTGGGGTTAGTTGTGTTGGTGGCGTTAGTTGTGTTGGTGGGGTTGGTTGTGTTGGTGTGGTTGGTTGTGTTGGTGTGGTTGGTTGGGTTGGTGGTTGGTTGGGTTGGTGGTTGGTTGGGTTGGTGGTTGGTTGGGTTGGTGGTTGGTTGGGTTGGTGGTTGGTTGGGTTGGTGGGGTTGGTGGGCGGGTTGGCGGGTTGGCGGGTTGGCGGGTTGGCGTGTTGGCGGGTTGGCGGGTTGGCGGGTTGGCGGTTGGTGGTGTTGGTGGTTGGATGTGTTGGTGGTTGGATGTGTTGGTGCTTGGTGGTGTTGGTGCTTGGTGGTGTTGGTGGTTGGTGGTGTTGGTGGTTGGTGGTGTTGGTGGTTGGTTGTGTTGGTGGTTGGTTGTGTTGGTGGTTGGTCCCCCCCCCCCCCTCCTCCCCCCTCCCCCTCCCCCCCCTTTCCCGATGTGGCCAGGCCAGGTCCGTTAGATCCGAGCAAAATCCTGCTGTGTCGAGCAAAGGCGGTGTCTTGGGCATGCTCGGCATGCTCTCTGTTTGGTATTTGGCGGCACAGAGTCGTTTGCGAGGAAGACGTATTTGCTGCAAGTCGACGGGTATAAGTTGCAGTCCGTAGAATCACAAGGCTCCAACCCCATCTAATAATCTAATAGGCTAGGTCTTGAAACATGCGCTATCGGTCAGTGCATGTGATCCTGGCCAGGCCTCCTTGTGTAGGAGGCCACACTAATTTTCTTACAAATGATCAGGATTTCGCACACCATTGAGGATGAGCTTCGCTTGGAAGTGCCAGCGCTCGAGAGGTGCAGGTGGGGGTCGGAGTATCAAGAAGTAGTGGCCTGTCGGCCATCCTTGTAGGGTTCTGCTGGTTCTTTGCGTACTTCGCCTTCGGAGGAAACGATCGCGTCGCGAGCCTCGAGCAGTTGGGAGGGGCATCAAGCGTCCCAAGCTTCCGAAGCTTGATCGAGACAAAGTCCTGAAGCACTTCGCGCCTCGGCGTTTATAAAATATCTCGAAACAGTCGTGGGTGGCCATATTTTTGCTTTATATTGCGACAAAGGCAGGGATGCTGGACCAGAACACGGAGCACGTCGCCAAGGGCCAAATATGGATCCCACGTGGCCGGACTGTTCTTGGGCGTGCAGCAGGCGGCCCAACATTTGTTTTTGCAGGTGCCCGCGAGTTGTTTTTTGGGACGGCGTTGATCGCGACGACATACAGTTTGCAAGGAAGAGCCCTTCACGCCTTGCTGAGTTTGCCGGCGGAAACACCGTACAACAGGAGGACACCGATGTTGCGTGCATGTCGCTTCGCGCCGCACTCATATGTCTGTTTGCAGGAAAAGCCCGAGGACGCCTTTGAAGGAGATCGCGGGCTGCCTCCGGTATAAACTGCAGCGCCGCTTGAAGAAGAAGCCGGTGCACTGGTCGCAGGTTGGGCCAAAAAGTCTAAGCATGCTGCAGCCAGGTCGCTCGCCATGCCTTCAAGTCGGCAGTGGCAAGGGCATGTCCTGGCCAAGCTTGCTCCGAAGCTATGGCTGAGTCCGGGACAAGCCTAGCCTTAAGTCCGGGACAAGCCTAGCCTTGTCCGGGACAAGCCTACGGGACAAGCCTAGCCTTGTCCGCCTTGTGAGCATGCATCCCTCCCCTCCCCCTTCCCCCCTCCCCCCTCTCCCTCTGCCCCCCGTCCCCCCCCTCCCACCCCTCCCCCCCTCCCCCCCCCCCCCTTCCCCCCCCCCCCCCCCCCCCCTCCCCCCCCTTCACCCTAAAGCCCTAAACCCTAAACCCAATCGCAGTATGCGTTCAAGGGTTTGGGGTTGAGCGTGCCTCCACTTCCAGCACCCAGAAGCATGCAGCTCAGCAACCCTCAACAAGCATGAGTCTATTGAGATTGCGTATTGTTAAACCCTAAACCCTAAACCCTCAACCCTAAACCCCCTAAACCCTAAACCTCAGACCCCCCATATTCTAAGCCCTAAATCCTGAGCCCTAAGAGCTAAACCCCAGGCCCCTAAACCCTAAAAGCTAAACCCCAAATCCTAAACCCTACACCCTAAGTCCTAAACCCTAAATCCTAAACCCTAAACCCTAAACCCCAAACCCTAAACCCTAAACCCTAACCCTAAACCCTAAACCCTAAACCTCAGACCCTTAGTCCCTGAAACCTAACCAGCCTCAAGGATCGAGGGAATCCTCGAGTTGGCGAACCCTTGGAGAGCCATGTGCCCAGTGGCTTTTCACCACCTCACATGGGTTTAGGGTTTAGGGTTTTGGGTTTACAGTTTAGGGTTTAGAGTTTAGGGTTTAGGCTTTAGGGTTTAGGGTTCAGGGTTCCGGGTTTAGGGTTTAGGGTGACAGTGTCTTCGTAGTTAAGAGGTACATAGGGGTTGTAACGTAGGGTTCCCTAAGCCTTGAGCCCTAAAGCTCTAGGCCCTCAGCCCGAAAAAACTGTTTAGGGCTTGGGGCCCAGCTCCGTTGGGGTTTAGGGTTTAGGGGGTAGGGTTTAGGGTTTAGGGTTTAGGGTTTAGGTTTTAGGGTTTAGGGTTTAGGGTTTAGGGTTTAGGGTTTAGGGTTTAGGGTTTAGGGTTTAGGGCGTAGGGTTTAGGGTTTAGGGTTTAGGGTTTAGGGTTTAGGGTTTAGGGTTTGGGGTTTGGGGTTTGGGGTTTGGGGTTAGCGCTTGGAGATTGTTCTCACCAGCTTTACCTCCGAGTGCTCCGTGTTCGGAGACCCTGATCCCTACACCCAGAATCCTAAACCCGGTTTCCTACACGTTACCCTGATCCAAAATCCCTACACCACGATAACCCTAAACCCTAAACCCTAAACCCTAAACCCTAAACCCTGAACCCTAAACCCTAAACCCTTTGAGCCTACTTGGAGGTTCGTGTGTGCACTTCCAAGTGGGGTTCTGAGAGACGGTTATACTTTTTGAAGGGATCCGTAGCACTGCTTCCTAACTACCTACGAACCTTCTAGCAGACCTTAAACCTTAACCCTAATCCCTAAAAGCCTAAAACCCTGCAATCCTAAAACCCCAACACCCAAGAACCCTACAACCCTCAACCCCTACAACCCCAAAACCCTGAAACCCTATAGCCCTAAAACCCCAAAACCCTAAAACCCTAAAACCCCAAAACCCCTAAACGCTAAAACCCTAAAACCCTACAACCCCAAAGCCCTGAAACCCTAAAACCCTGTAAAGCCTAAGAAGAAGCAAAAACCCTGAAGCCCTAAAACCCTGTAAAGCCCTAAGCAGACTCAAAAGCCTTAAGCAAGAAGCAAAGCCCCAAAGCCCTGAAACCCTAAAACCCTAAAACCCCAAAACCCCAAAACCCCAAAACCCTAACCTAAAGCGCCAAAGCCCTAAAGCCCTAAAGCCCTAAAGCCCTAAAGCCCTAAAGCCCTAAAGCCCTAAAGCCCTAAAGCCCTAAAACCCTAAAGCCCTAAGCAGACTCAAAAGCCTGAAGCAAGAACCTAAAACCCTATAAACCCTAAAACCCTACAACCCTTATAAGACCCTGAAACCCCAAAACCCTGAAACCCTAAACCCTAAACCCTAAACCCTAAACCTAAAGCGGCCAGGCACCGACTCCCCGCGGCTTAAGAACTCCGAGGACACCGAGGCTCCATGCAGCTTAGGGTCTTAGGGTTTGGGGTTTAGGGGTTTGGGGTTTAGGGTTTAGGGTTTCGGGTTTAGGGTTTAGGGTTAAGGGGGGTTCATGGGGGGTAAGCCCCTACCTGAGGGAAGCTTGGGAGCCTTAGGGCATAATGGGGGGCATTGGGGAACTTTGGGATACCCTTTACTGAATTCCTAAACCCTAAACCCTAAACCCTAAACCCTAAACCCTAAACCCTAAACCCTAAACCCTAAACCCTAAACCCTAAACCCTAAAACCCTAAAACCCTAAAACCCTTAAACCCTAAAACCCTAAAACCCTAAACCCTAAGCTCCAAGCCCCAAGCCCCAAGCCCCAAGCCCTAAGCCCCCAAGCCCCAAGCCCCAAGCCAAATCCTAAGCCCTAAACCCTAAACCAGACCTAAACCCTAAACCCAAACCCCAAACCCTTAACCCTAAACCCCAAACCCCAATAAACCCTAAACCCAAAGCCCCAAACCCAAACCTTAAACCCGAAACCCGAAACCTTAAACACTAAGCCTTAAACCCTAAACCCCAAACCCTAAACCCGAAACCCTAAACCTGAAACCATAAACCCTAAACCCCAAACCCCAAGCCCTCAACCGTAAGCCCTAAACCCTACACCTTAAACCCCAAACCCAAAACCCTAGACCCTAGACCCTAGACCCTACCCTAAACCCTAAACCCGAAACCCTAAACCCTAAACCCGAATTCCCTGGCCAAAATGCCAGTTTCCCTGAACACTACGTCATAAACCCCAAGCGCCGAAGCGCGCGTTCTTAAGCTAGGGTTTAGGGTTCAGGGTTCAGGGTTTAGGGTTTAGGGTTTAGGGTTCAGGGTTCAGGGTTTTGTTAGGGTTTAGGGTTTAGGGTTTAGGGTTTAGGGTTCAGGTCCTGAATCCAGCCCTTTAAGTCAGAAACCCGCAGCCCTAAGTCGTTTATGAGTCCTAAGCTCCAAGACCAAAACCCTCATTCCTAAACCCTAAACCCTAAAACACGAAACCCTAAAACCCTAAACCCTAAACCGGATTCCTCAGTTCCACAAGCTGAAATGTCAAGCGACCCGACTTGAGTGATGAATGGTGATGGTCTTGCGATCATCAGGGGAACCAGCTCTACGCAACACACCCACGTGCGCATGGACATGGAGGAGTTCTACGATTTTGTCCAGGAGACGACATGGAAGGATTATGATGAACATGCGACCCACGAGAAGGTTGTGGAAGCTCGGAACACTTTATGCTCGACATTGCTGCAAGCCGCGATGGATGCGAACAAGTCCTAGACCAACCCTGAATCCGCTCTCAACCCAGATCCTATGCCTTAAGGGCTAAACCCTAAACTCTAATTTTAAAGGCTGCTACCGCTCCTTTGCAAGGGTCATTCTGGTAGGTTCCCGGGGTTCGGGGTTTGGGGCTCCAGATTGTAACTTTAGGGTTCGGGTTTGGGGTTGAGGTTACGCACGGGCTCAACTGTATTTCTTCAGGTGGTGTCTATGTCCCCAATCAGAAATTGTCTTTGAGCCGGAAGTGGGTCTAGGGTTTCGGGCAGCAGCTGGAAAGCTGGCGCAGGACGACGCCAGGGACCCCAACCAGCGAAGCCCCGAAGACACCGCGGGAGGACGAGGCGCGCGGGGGGCGGGAGGGAGTACCCTAAACCCTAAACCCTAAACCCTAAACCCTAAAGGCCCTATAGGGTTCATGCTCGGAAGCTCACGGGTAGTTCTATAACTAAGTATATATAGAGCAGTTAGACACGGTTATAGCCTGGTTTGTACTCTTTGGCGGGCGGGGTACGTATAGCTCTACTTATTCCTTAACCCCACGCCTTGAACCTTAAAACCTGTTTGGCACTTGGGATCTTATCGCCTCAAGCCTTAAACAGGTTGCTGGTCTCTTTACTTGGGGCTTCTGTTTTGAAAAGGGTAGATAAAGGGATCCTTGCTATGGTAAGTAGGCTGGAGCAGATAGAGAGAGCACCAGCCTGTCTCAGTCAAGCCCTGTAAACACCAAGGCCCTGAACCGGCAAATGCCAAGACGCTGAGCTGATTGTAGTTCTTGTCATTTGGGGAAATAGAAAATTGAACCCCTAATTCCTAATTCCTAAGCCCTAAATCCTAAACCTTAAACCCTAGACCCTAATTCCTAAACCCTAACAACCCTCAGCCCTAAACCTCAAAAAAGGTAATTACAGTTCATGGCCCAGGGTAGGCTCCTAGACCCTCAACCCTAAACCCTAGCCCTAGACCCTAAATCCTAAACCCTAACCCCTAAACCCCTAAACCCCTAAACCCTAAACCCTAAACCCTAAACCCTACTAACTACTAAACCCTAAACCCTAAACCTCCAAGTAGTGCTTGACTCCTGCGACTCTCCTGTCCCGGCTTGGACCAACCGGCCGAACGCCAGTCGCAAAAGGCTGCAAGGCCACGGATTGGGGTTCAGGGTTTAGGGTTTAGGGTTTAGGCTTTAGGCTTTAGGGTTTAGGGTTTAGGGTTTAGGGTTTAGGGTTTGGGGCTTAGGGTTTAGGATTTAGGGTTTACGGGGTTTGCAGTCTAGGCTTTACGGTGGCAAGAAACGAGACCTAACACCACACACTCTACCAAGAAAACCAGCAACTCCGTCGTCTAAGGGGCTTCGACTTTGGGGCCACGTCCCAAGGTCAAAGTTGGGCACTTGGTGGCCACCCTAAACCCTAACCCGCTAAACTCCGAAAACTCCTAAACCCATAAACTCCTAAGCCCCTAAGCTCCTAAACTCCTAAACCCCCCTGAACCCTAAACCCCTAAAGCCTGAACCCCAAACCCCTAAGCACCTAAGCTCCTAAGCTCCTAAACCCTAAACCCTAAACCCTAAACCCTAAACCCTAAACCCTAAACCCTAAACCCTAAACCCTAAACCCTTAAGCACCTAAACTCCTCTAACATGTACCGCAGGGCCCTTCAACAGTCATCGTGCCGCCCACGCTGGCGCGGTCCCTGGTTTCCTCAAACCCGGAGCCCTCCGAAACCCCTAAACCCTAAACCCTAAACCCTAAACCCTAAACCCTAAACCCTAAACCCTAAACCCTAAACCCTAAACCCCTAAAGCCTAAACCCTAAACCCTAGACCCTAAACCAGCTCTCCGGCATCAACATGGTGTGGGGCATACCCCCAAATAGGGGTCGGGTTCCCTTGTTTTTTTTTTTTTTTTGGGGGGGGGGGGGGGGATTCCGAGAATTGGGACTGTTGCATTCTGAAAAGGAGATTAGGTGTATACACCCCGATTTTGGGATGCACGAATCCGAAGTCCAAGACGCACACGCCGAACCCTATTGACACCCCAACAGCCACATCCCACAACTCTCACCCTGAAACTCCAAAAGCCTCTAACCCTGTAGCCCTAAACCCTAAACCCTAAACCCTAACCCCTGAACCCCTAAACCCTAAAGAAATCCTAAGCCCAGGCACGTCCTTCAACCCAAAAGTCCCCAAACCTAAACCTTCAAACCCTGAAACCCAGCCAAAAGCCCAATCAACCCTAAAACCCTAAAAGCCCCTGTCTCTAAGCCATGTTCCCAAATTTCTGCAACCAACGATCTATCTATCCATCGAAGTATCTGTTCTAATACATCCGCCCTCTCTTTTTGTGTCTCTCTCTCTCTCTCTCTCTCTCTCCGAATCCATCCCGAGGCTCTTGAACCCATCACCCCCCCCCCCCCCCAAATGTTATGCTCATGATGAGGTATTCCAAGCTAGCTTGCTGCGGTGGGGTTTCGCATCTGAGAGTGCTGGTGCTGGTACCAGTGCTGGTGCTGGTGCTGGTGCTGGTGCGCGCGTGTGTAGTTCTAGGGGAGGATTGTGCATATAAAGTCAGATAAATACATATGTATATATACACATACATATATATATATATATATATGTGTGTGTGTGTGTGTGTGTGTGTTTTTATAAGTTTCTGTACATTCAGAAGTATGTTTACACATGCAGATTCGCACATATTTCTATTTGCATTGCGCTTACATCTACATGTATACCTAAGTGTATATGTTAGCGATATACTTATATACCTTGATCTATGTATGCAGCCCACAGCCCCATGAGTCGCAACCCCACTAAGCCGGGGAACTGTGAACCTAGCTGCTTAGGTCTGCCGCGCAAAGGGTGTCAGGGACCCAGCTCACAGTGAGAAGAGGGCAGTTCCGCGACTTGGGGGTTTACAGTTTGTGGGGTTTCAACGGTTTTCCCGTGTGTGGCATGGTTCAGGGCAGGTTTCTGAGCGCATGTCTCCGCACCACCCGTGAAACCTTAAACTCGGAACGGCCCTTGTGAGCCCTAAAGCTCCCAAACGCAAAGCAAGAGCTGAACTCTTTGATTCGATGTTGGGGGAGGTCGGCCTCTCACAGCGTCCAGACTCTTCTTTGCCTGAAGCCTTAGACAGATTCACCCTTACCCCATCCCCTCCCGTGACAAGACGCAGATACGTATACACACACATACATGGGGCAAGTTTCAGCTATCATGGTTCATACCCTCAAAACCTTCGTATGAATTATACCCGACTTGCCGCATCATGTGTACGTTCTGCATGGGGTTTAGGGTCAAAAAGAGTTTTTGCAGGCTCATGCTTAGTTGTAAATAGGGTTAGAAGCACCCTGAAGAAGGTTGCAAGTACAGAAACCATTGCTTATAGAACCCTACTTGTAGCTACCCATGAACCTCCCACACCCTAAACCCTAAACCCTAAACCCTAAACCTCAAACCCTAAACCCTAAACCCTAAACCCTAAACCCTAAACCCTAAACCCTAAACCCTAAACCCTAAACCCTAAACCCTGACTATAAGCACCAGAGCGAGCCATGCATCCCACAGGATGGTGTGCCTTTGGGCTTGCTATGCCGGGCAGGGGGCCGCAGCAATTTTTTTGGGGGGTTTAGGGTTTAGGGTTTAGGGTTCAGGGCTGGTTCAGGGTTCAGGGTTTGGGTTTTAGGTTTCAGACCCTCAACTGTCCCAACGTCCGTCTGGTACGAGGGTTTGCTTCAGAGTCTTGGCGGTTTAGGGTTCAGGGTTTAGGGTTTGGGGTTTGGGGTTTGGGGTTTAGGGGTCATTGTAGGGTTAACGAAGACCAGGCGGTCGACGTTCTTAATCGGAAAGAGATTGAAAAAAAGATAGATTCCTTCCCCGGCTTGTGACCGAGCAAGAAATGTTGCGATAGAACAAGGCTTTTTGCCCATCTTTCCAATTGGACTATAACTTCCTAGATTGAATGCCTGGTTTGGCTTGTGACATGCATATAAACATATGATGCGAAGCGAATGAAACAAGATCAAACTAGCGAGTCACGTGAATGTGGTGCTTGGCTTCTTTGTTGGGCTTTGGCGCGTCAGGGTTTAGAGCCCGAAAACGGGTTTAGGGCTTAGGGCTTAGGGCTTAGGGCTTAGGGCTTAGGGCTTAGGGCTTAGGGTTTAGGGTTTAGGGTTTAGGGTTTAGGGTTTAGGGTTTAGGGTTTAGGGTTTAGGGTTTGAGGGAGCCCTGAACAGTAAACATGAAATCGGATTTTGGGGTGGTAGACTTGAATGGAGTCTGCGGGCGTTTCGGGTTCGCATCGTTTCAGCCGCCTCTAAGCCCTGAGCCCGAAAAACCCAAAGCCCCAATTCCCCAAAACCCCAAAACCCTGGAACCCTAAACCCCCAAAATCGCCTAAGCAATCCCAAGAACCTGAAGCCCTAAAAGCCCCAAAACCCCAAAGGCCCAATAACATCAAAGCCCTAAAGCCCCTGAGCCGCAGCGTTTAAGATCCTAAAATTCACAGCCCTAAGACTTTAAGAACCCTAACAACCCCAGCAACCCTAACAACCCTAACAACCCTAACAACCCTAGCAACCCTAACAACCCTAACAACCCTAACAACCCTAACAACCCTAACAGCCCTAACAACCCTAACAACCCTAACAGCCCTAACAACCCTAACAACCCAACAAAGAAAGCAAAAACTAAAGCCCCTGACCCAATGGCTCCTATGCAGTACCTTTTTGGGGGTAGTATACTGGAATCCCCTCCATACCTAACCCAAAAAAACTACATTGGAGCCCAAACCCTAAACCCTGAACCCTGAACCCTGAACCCTGAACCCTGAACCCTGAACCCTAAACCCTAAACCCTAAACCCTAAACCCTAAACCCTAAACCCTAAACCCTAAACCCTAAACCGCCGCAGCGTTGCGCCTCGGGTCCTGCCCTGCCCACGCCCCCGCCCAAGCCAAGCGGCATGTCCAGCTTTCGGCATCTGCAGCTACCAGGATGCCTTCAAGCACTCGTCTTCACCCCCTTTGTTGGGGTTTAGGGTTTAAGGTTTAGGGTTTGGGGCTTAGGGTTTAGGGTTTAGGGTTCAGGGTTTAGGGTTTGGGGCTTAGGGTTTAGGGTTTAGGGTTCAGGGTTTGCGGTTTGGGGGGGGGGGGGGGGGGGCGGGGGGCAAAGGTTTAGGGCTTCAGGTTTAACTAGGATGATACCTTGGAAAGCCACTTGAAACCAAAAAGGGCCAGCCGTTTTGCGCCTATAAGTTACTGGGTAAACCCTGAGCCCAAGCCCTGCAAGCCCCCTAAACCTTA
Organism: Symbiodinium natans; assembly: GCA_905221605.1. Lineage (NCBI taxonomy): Eukaryota > Dinophyceae > Suessiales > Symbiodiniaceae > Symbiodinium > Symbiodinium natans. Next base: position 802,247 of record CAJNDS010002235.1, on the reverse strand, counting down.
AACCCTAAACCCTAAACCCTAAACCCTAAACCCTAAACCCTGCACCCTAAACCCTAAACCCTAAACCCTAAACCCAACTGGGCAGCCAAGGCTTCGAGCTTTGGGGAGCCTGAGCCGGCTTCCGGGCAACCTCAACATACCCACGGCTCCACCGATTCTTGGGTTTAGGGTTTAGGGTTTAGGGTTTAGGGTTTAGGGTTTAGGGTTTAGGGTTTAGGGTTTAGGGTTTAGGGTTTAGGGTTTAGGGTTTAGGGTTTGGGTTTAGGGTTTGGGTTAAGGGTTTAGGGTTTAGGGTTTAGGGTTCAGGGTTTAGGGTTTAGGCTCCTTCAGCTCGGGCCTATAGGGCTTCTGAAATTCTTGGGCTCGCCATCAACAAACCCTGAGCAAGTTCAGGTTAGGACTGCACCCTCAACCCGAAACTCAAAACTTTCAACCCCTAACCTTGGGACGTTCCCCCTTATACTAACAGTCCTTCATAGGGATTATGTTCTCGACTGGCCTGCCCGATGACACGGTACGCGATACTTAAGCAGTCATCTTAAACTCTTACACCAAGGAGGGCGCTGGGAGGCTTCGCGGAACCCCGTCACCACGCTGGTGCAGACAGGGCGCATGCCCCGCGCCTCCTTGCAGGCCCGCCCCTGACACGAAGAGGTAGGGTTTAGGGTTTAGGGTTTAGGGTTTAGGGTTTAGGGTTTAGGTTTTAGGGTTTGGGGTTTAGCGTTTAGCGTTTAGGGTTTAGGGGTTTAGGGTTTAGGGCGGTTTAGGGTTTAGGGTTTAGGGTTTAGGGTTTAGGGTTTAGGGTTCAGGTTTAGGGTTTAGGGTTTAGGGTTTAGGGTTCAGGGTTCAGGGTTCAGGGTTCAGGGCTTATAGGGCTTTAGGCTTTAGGCTTTAGGCTTTAGGGTTTGGGGTTTGGGGTTTGGGGTTTGGGGTTTACAGGGTTTACGGCTCAGGGCTCAAGGAGGCCCGAACCCGATGGGCTGTCTCAACCTCAAACCCTATACACCCTACCGTAAAGAACCCCAAGACCTACTTTGTTGTAGGTTAGCTAAAAAATCTTCGTACAAGCGGTATGGTTGCAATAACCTACGAAAATGTCGGTGTTGGGTTGTTACGGTCATGTGGCGGGGGTTGTAAATTAGGTTTGGTACGGCTTCAACAGGCTTTGGGTTGGGTGAGGGTTCAGGGTTCAGGCGGTTTAGGGTTTCGTTTCAGGCTTTAGGGTTGTTTGCGGGATATCTTCTCCGGACTTTTTGCTGCTTGGCTGCCGGAAGAAGGAGGGGTCGCGACCTCGGCTAGGGTCACTGAATCCTTTAGACCCTGATCCGGAGCTAGTATTGAAGGGCGGCTGCCGAGGATTTGCGCCATCAGGG
>CAJNDS010002235.1:778374-798374 GCA_905221605.1 Symbiodinium natans | reverse complement strand
GAGCGCATTCTCAAAGCTGCGGGTGGGCAGATGCTTGGGTTTTTAGGGTTGAGGGTTTCTTAGGGTTTAGGGTTTAAGTTTAGGGTTTATGGTTTGGGGTTTGGGGCTTGGGGTTTGGGGTTTAGGGCTGAAGGTTTAAGTTTGGAGGGTTCAGGTCTTGAAGGCTTAGCTAGCCATATGGAGCCGCTGGGCTGCGAAATTGCTACGGACTCTTCCGGGTTGCGTGCCCCGAAAAGCAGCCTAACTTGGTAGTACCCTTTGCCCCTTTTTTTGGTTCTGGGTTCCCTTATAAGGTAACCAACCAAGAAAAGTGTGCTCTTGGTATACGATGGTTACCGGGCTACCAAGCTAAATATGGGCTCTGGATCCTAAACCCCAAAACACTGCAGACACACTGGTTCTTGGCAGTAGTCAATGAGGGAATCAGGTACCTTACATCCCCCCAAAAAGCGTAATGACAGTAAACATGTATTCATACATGTATATTACATGTATACACCTTGTAAGCCTTGTAAGGGGTACCTAGTTCCCTCATCTACTAAGAACCAATAGGTCACCCTAGACCTTAGGCGCTAAACCCGAACCCCGCCCAAAACAAAAAAAGCAAACAAGTAAGAACAATAAATAAATAAATAGAGAATCAATTATAAATAAATAAAATAATGTAAATAACAATTAACCTACGCAGGCTCCTGCATGTCTTGCTTAAAACGGTCCCGCATAACATGATTTATGTTGCGCTGGCCCAAAACCCGAAACCCAAACCGCCCCAACTCTGGTGATGTGGTATAGACCTTATGGAGATGTGGCATAGACCTTACAATGCTATGGTTCTAAGGGCCCATATAACACGACAGAATCCATCGAAGTTCAATGTTATAAGGCCCCCCTTCCCCCCCCCCCCCCCCCCCCCCACAAAGAAAAAAGGACTCAACAAAAAACAAAACAAAACTAGCCCGAGCTGTGGTACCACCCATGAACCTCCAAAGTAGGACTGTTGGGCTTTGGTGGCAGTTTTGGGGGAAGCGCTCCGAGGATTGACCCCTTCTGGGCGATGTACGCGCAGCACAACGTCGCGAGCGTGAAGGACATCTTGGGTGAGTACCGCATTGGCCACCTGTGCATGGACGAGTACAAGAACCTCCCGCTCCACGTCTGCGCTTGGTGCATCGACACGCCTTGCACCCGAATTAATCCGTAAACTCTAAAGCCCTTAAGTAGGCCCTATAGCCCAAAGGCTCCAATGTAGTTCCTTTTTGGGTTAGTTATAGGGGATTGTAGTATACTACCCCAAAAAGGTACTACATAGGAGCCTTTGGGTAAACTACATAATCCCACAAAAAGGAAGGCGCTCACCAAAAGCCCCCCAAAGCAGCTGAGGCCCCCCTTCGATCCCTACCAGACCGACCCGACGAGAGACCCGGAATTGGTCATCCAAGCCGCCAAGTGGCCCTGGCTGCACGTGGCATCGAGGGCTGTTTTGGGGGTTTGGGGTTTAGGGTTGAGGGTTTAGGGTTTGGGGTTTAGGGTTTGGGGTTTAGGGTTTAGGGTCTAGGGTGTCGGGTTTAGGGTGTGGGGTTGCTCAAGTTTGAGGGCTTAGGATTTTTGGGTTGTTTAGGGCGTAGAGATCGATGGTCTGGAGTCAGTGGTTTGAGGGCCCCTCCTTTGAAACCCCTGGGCCCCTAACTATGGATCCTTTTGTGGGGGTCCCCGTATAGTATTTGCGAAGCTCAAGACCCAACATCAGGAACTACCACCGAGGGACACGAAACCCTAAACCCTAAACCCTAAACCCTAAACCCTAAACCCTAAACCCTAAACCCTAAACCCTAAACCCTAAACCCTATAGCAGGAACTTCAATCCAGGGTTTTGGGTTCAGGGTCAGGGTATACGTAGTACCTTTTTGAGGTAGTAGACTAGAATCTCCTATGACCAACCCAAACAAGGAACTACATTGGAGCCTTTGGGTAGGGTCTAAGATTGAGGCTCCAGGGTTTTTACTTCCCCCCTTAAATGACCTTAAATAACCTTAAATAACCTTAATTATGGGGGGAACCTAGGGGGGGTAGTATAGAGGAGGGGGTAGTAGGGAATTAGGGAAGCCCATGAAAGATTTAGGATCCTACTCAAAGGCCCTTCAACGCCGAGTGCCCTCTTCGCGTCCTGGCCGAGCAGGCTCTGGTGCATTTGCCTTCGCGCTTGCGGGGACGGTTTAGGGTTTAGGGTTTAGGGTTTAGGGTTTAGGGTTTAGGGTTTAGGGTTTAGGGTTTAGGGCTGAGGGTTTGGCGTTGGGGGCTCGGGTTGATGGGCTAGGGTTTAGGGCATATAGGGTTTGGGGCTTAGGGTTTAGGGTTTCGGGCTTATTCGGATTATTTAGGGTTTAGGGTTTCGTGACCACCTTCGTAGCCGCTTCCTCACCCTCCTCACTCCAGGTATAAAGGCCCATGAGCCTCCAAGAAGGGTGTCCAGGTTGCCCACGCCACGTCGGGCTTAGAGTTACACCCAAAACCCCAACCCTAAGCCCCACAAGCCCGTAAGCCCCTATAAAGCCTAGACGCCCCGAAGCCCGAAACAGGGCTTCTGCCCCTTGTGCCCTGAACCCTCTAAGGTCTCAAGCTTTTTGGACCTAAACTCTGAAGAAGCGATCCTGTGCGCCGCCTCGCCCCCCCTGCTCAATAGAGGCAATACATGGTCCTTGAAAGGGCTACTTAGGGCAGGGGAGAGTTTGGCATTCTGGGCTTGCGGCACAGGATGTGCTAGTGGGCTACCCAAAACCCATCAAGTCCTAAACATCTGACATCAAACCCGAACTCAGCTACAGAGGAATTCCTGACCCCCAACGAGAAGTTCTTCGTGCGGAATCATCTTCCAGTTCCCAGGCGGCAGTACTTAAAGGATCAGGGGACTTAGTAAGTACGGTTATAATCAGGGCAACTGTAGTTACAATTACTTGTAACCCCAGTGAGGGTACTCATAACCCGACTAACTAAGCCCCATGATCCTCCAAGTAATTCGTTGCATCCAGTGCGCCGGGTGTTTTTGGAGGGTTCTAGATTTTGAGAGAGGATCTTAGGCTCAGGGTCAGCCCTAACAGCCACGCATACTCCTCAAACATGCTGAAAGCTGACACCCCTAGAAGCACAGAAGCCTGCTAGGAATCTGACAGCTCCGAGTATGTATTACTTGGGCTTCAGTTCAAAGTAGCGGCAATCTACGCGAGCATGGTATACTTGGGTGGCTCGAAACCCGAGCCCCAAAAACCGCAGAAGCGTGGGCTTAGGTTCCGTCCGGCTCGCTGATAGATCCCGCCACCTACGCCCTGGAGACTGAGCTGAACCCAGCTTGGTGGGTTTCGGGTTGAGGGTTTAGGGTTTGGGGTTTAGGGTTTAGGGTTTTCCGGGTGCAGGGCTCATGGCTCCCTGCCCTCAACCCTAAACCCTATACCCTAAACCCTAAACCCCTAATCCGCTAATCCGCTAAACCCCTAAACCCTTAAACCCAAGACCGCTGCCTTGGTCCTCACTCCGTAGCCCTTCTTGTGAACAGGATCCCCAGTGTTTCCCTGCTTTCCTTTCTTCTTTGGTTAGATTTAGGGCCTTCCGGGTCAGCGCTCAGGGCTTAGGGTTCCCCAAATCTAAACCCTGCTAACCCTGTAAGCCGTAGACCCTTGCCCCAAACCCTAAACTCGCTAGACTAGAAGAAAGTTTAGGGTTGGGGGGTGTGGAGTTCGGGGACTAGTTGTTTTTTTGCTGCTTTAGGTTCTAAAACCCTAAACCCTAAACCCTAAGGGTGCAAGGGATTGCAGAAAGGAGATCGTGAAGGGCGAGGACCAGGAGCCTGTGAAGCTCACCCTCAAGGACACTGCGAGGGGCTGGGTTTGGGTGTCGTTGTTAGGGTTCAGGGTTGAGGGTTGAGTGTTGAGGGTTTAGAGTTTCAGGCAACTTGCCTGAAAGGGGATTCCGGAAGAAAGAGCAGCCACGTTCCCGGTTGAGGATGTAGGGTTTAGAGTTCAGGGCTTCGTTTTTGAAGGGCTTAGGGCGTAGGGCTTGGGGCTTAGGGCTTAGGGTTTGGGGCTTAGGGCGTAGGGCTTAGGGCTTAGGGCTTGGGGCTTAGGGCTTAGGGCTAAGGGTTTGAGGGTTTTGGGGCTTAGGGCTCAGGGGCTTAGGGCTTAGGGCTTAGGGCTTAGGGTTTTGGATGGATAGGAGCTTTGTTGAGGTGTTGCTGAATCTGTGGGTTCGTGAAGAAGGGGGGCAGTGGCCTTCCTGTGTTGCTGTTGAGGAGCCTAATTAAGCCAAGGTAATGCAGGACCCATTTCATCCTTTTTTATCTTCCCACTAGGGTTTGTGTAGGGTTTAGGGTTCAGGGTTGAGGGTTTAGGGTTTAGGGTTGAATATAAACTACCCAAGGCAGCCAGTTAGCTAGGCACCTATGTTGCCAGAATGGGGAGGCTCAAGATTCGGGGGCTTGAGAGAAGTTTGCGAGGCTGTTTTTTTTGTAGCTTGTAGCAGGCTTGGCCAGCGGATGGTTGCTTAGCTGAAGTTCCTTAACATCAGCCCAGCTTGTGCTGAAGAGGGATGGTTTAGGGTGTAGGTTTCGGGTTTAGGGTTTAGGGTTTAGGGTTTGGAGTTTAGGGTTTGGAGTTTAGGGTTTCGGGGCACCCGAAAATCCGAAACCCCCGCCCTTGCCCTGCCAATACCAAGCCCGACGGCAGGGCGTCTTCGTCTGCAATGGGCATAGGCAGAGGGTGTTCGAGTTTAGGGTTCGGACAGTGGGGTCCCTAAACCCTAAACCCTAAACCCTAAACCCTAAACCCTAAACCCTAAACCCTAAACCCTAAACCCTAAACCCTAAACCCACAGCCATTGAAGGACTTGCAGGATGAGACTCGCTTCAAGCGCAAGAAGGTGTGGGGGGGGATGGGGATCAGGGTTTAGGGTTTGGGGTTCAGTGTTAGAGGCTTCAAGTTTTCTGGATTTACTTCGAGTTTGAGGGTTCCGGGTTTCCGACTTTCTTCTAAACCCCAAACCATACACAGGCACTCCAATTGAGAGAGGCGCTGCTTGTCGTTCTCGGACACAGGTGTAGTGATCGACCTGTAGCTCACGGAGATCCATGTAGGCACTCCAAAAGCTTTACGGTTAAGGGTTTATCTTGGGTTCATGGGCTTTTGTAGGGTTCAGAGTTATTTACATTGGGCCTAGGGTTGATAGGGGTTTTTGATGGAAGCTGAACATCTGCGCTCTGCGTGCGAAGCGCGTAGCTTCTGCGTAGCTTCGATCGCCCTTCCGTTTGCTCAGAGCGGGCGAAGAGACTCCGTTCCCGTATGTTTTCAGCACCACACGAGAGGTGATAGTTGTGGAGCCTTCACCGCCCAAAACCGTATGAACCTCGGTCCATGTGCCTCTGGTGCAATGCTCGAGCAGTTCCTATGTAGCTCTATAGGGCCCAAGTACCGCATAGGTACATGCACCCCTAGAGCATGATAGTTGGGGGCCTGATCCGCTGTGGAGCACATACTGCAATGGGCCCACGTAGCCCATCCTTTGCCCACATACTGCCCCCGAAGCCTGGTTTGCAAGCATCGATCAATGGTTTAGGGTTAAAAAGCCTCAACCCTAAGAAACCCTAAAGCCCAAAATCCCAAACCCTAAAACCCTAAACCCTTAAGAACAACCCTAAACCCTAAAACCCTAAAACCCTTAAACCCAAAAACCCAAAAACCCAAAAACCCTAAAAACCTAAACCCTAAACCCTTAGAAAAGACACGAAAAGCCCCAACATCCCCAAAAAACTCTAAAACCCTAAACACCCCAAAAAAGCCCTGAAAATGCCTAAAACCCCCAAAAAGCCCAAAAAACGCCCTAGAGAAGGTCTGCGCCATCATCCAGTGCTCGGGCAACCGCCGCGAGGACCAGAACTCCGTGGCTCAGGTGGCGCGCGGGTTTAGGGTTTAGGGTTTAGGGTTTAGGGTTTAGGTCCCCTGTCAACCTCGAAGACCCCCCAAAACGCGACTAAACCCTTAAAGCCCCAAGCCACCCTAAACCCTGAACCCGAAGTTTAGGGGTTAGAGTTATAGGGGTATAGGGTTATAGGGTTTAGGGTTTAGGGTTTAGGGTTAAACCCTAAGCCCCTAAAGCCCTACATCCTAGACCTGTGCATGAGTCCTGAACCCGAAGATCTTCGGAGGGTCTTCTGATTTGTATTGCTTGCAAGTTTATCCGCAAATGCATACATACATACATACATACAAACTTGGTATATATATATATGTATATGTATAGTGTTTTGTGTTTGTCGTTTTGGATTCCTTGTGTCGTCGGGCACCAACACCGGCCCCGATCATTCGGATCGGCTCCTCATCGTCCAGGCTGCTCAAGGGTTTAGGGTTTAGGGTGGGTCTTCCAGGCATCCTGGAGGAAGCTTGAGGGTTTCAGGGTTGAACCCCAAAAATCTAAACCCTAAACCCTACTAAATCCAAGCCCTTTTGGGTTCTATGGGGTTTCGTGTTGAGAGTTTGGTGCTTCATCGGACTCCTTCTTGCAGCCCTCAGCCCCCAGGGTTCAGGGTTTAGGGTTTATGGTTTAGGGCCCCAGATGAAGTGCACACCTAAAGTGCTTGGAGGCTTCAGGGTATTCGGGCTATCAGCCTAAACCCTAAACCCTAAATCCGAAACCCGAAACCCGAAAACCCTACGAACCAACCCACACCCTGTCACGCTGCGGCTCAGTCTTGCCCCCGAAGCCATTCAAACCTTAGTCCCCTCAACCCCAAACCCCAAAGGGTTTAGGGTTTAGGGTTTGGGGTTCAGGGAAACTTCTACACCCCAAAGCACCTTGCCGTGTCAGAGGTCGAGGGACTGACCTGGTACACTGGAGCCATCTCGTGTGCGGAGTGGGAAGGGGTGGCCCTCAAGGACGTCCTGGACTACATCGGGGCTTCTTGATTTTCTTCAACCCCAAACCCTTAACCCGAAACCTTACAAACCCTAAACCATGGACCCAAAACCCTAAGTCCTGAACCGGTCTTGCTCTTTGTGGCTTTTTTTCGGGCGTGCGGAAACTGAATTGAGGGCCCGAGTGCGGCGGCCCGAAGCTGCTGCAGCGAAAGGGCACCAGTTCAAGCATGCAACCCTCAAACCCTCAAACCCTCAAACCCTCAAACCCTCAAACCCTCAAACCCTCAAACCCTCAAACCCTCAAACCCTCAAACCCTCAAACCCTCAACCCCTCAAACCCTCAAACCCTCAAACCCTCAAACCCTCAAACCCTCAAACCCTCAAACCCTCAAACCCTCAAACCCTCAAACCCTCAAACCCTCAAACCCTCAAACCCTCAAACCCTCAAACCCTCAAACCCTAAACCCTAAACCCTAAAGACCAAGAAGTTCTAGCAGAAAGTCACATCACGCCATGGTAGCTTGAATCTGTTTCGTCTGGTCATATCGCGGTGGCGCGAAAGCTGGTGTGAGAGGATCTGCTCCAAGAGTGTTAAAAGGCCGCCCCAGACTGGCCAGGCTGTGCGTGGAGCGAGCAATATCAAGCACCTTCTCCGATCCCTGGAACCCTAAACCCTAAACCCTAAACCCCAAACCCCAAACCCCAAACCCTGAACCCTAACGATGCTTTATTTTTGCACGTGAGTCACGCAGACAAGCATGGTTCCTGCTGCGCCCTTGCGGTGCTACGCGCGGGAGCGAGGCTGCGTGCCAACGTCTGGCATGTTGAGGGCACTGCCGGAACAAGCGGCGTCCGATCAGCCCTGCAAAGCCATCGAGAACGCGGGCTTTGGCTGCTCTGACAATGACGACGTGTTCATACAGCGTGTGCTCTTAGAGATGTTCGGGGGATAGAAAGCATGATTGCCACTGCGCGACGCGCTCGGTATGGATGGGGCCGAAGTTCAACATATGAAAGCAAGGCTTTAAACATGTGTCACATGTGATTTGTTTTCGAGTGGCTTTGTCTTGGTTTGGGCTGGCTCCGGTTTGGTTCGCTGCGCCTTCGCACTATTACGTTCAGTTGACCAATGCTGCACCCTAACACTTTACAAAACCCCAAACCCCAAACCCCAAACCCTAAACCCCCAAGAGCCCCCACCTACGTCTGGGAGCCCAGGGTCCAATCTTTCATGTCGGTTCAGGCTCTGGGTTCCAGGTTTTGGGCTTCAGGACTTAGAGCGTAGGGGCTCTAGGAATTTTGGGTCAAGAGTTCGGTTTCAGGGTTTGGGGTCAGAGGCTCATGAACCTTGAGGCTTTGTTCTTTGACCCCCAACCCCTAGCTTCCTCTGGCTGGTTCTTAGTAGGGAATGAGGGAATGAGGTACCCTATATAAATCCCTTAAAGGGTATATATAGGGCCCTAATTCCCTCATTCCCTGCTAAGAATCAGGCGGTCATAAGCTTAACAATGCCGACACACCAGCAAGAAAGACTGTGTTGTCAAATGGTTCGGTCAGCAACGAACCTGGCTACTTCCGATACCCTAAACTGCTCCAAGCCATAGGTTCAGAAAGCCACTAAGGCTCAAGGTTTTGGGTTTTAGGGCTTCGCTTTGTTTTTTTCCCGAAGCCCTAAGCCCTAAGCCATAAAACCCTAAACCCTAAACCCTAAACCCTAAACCCTAAACCCTAAACAAGGTTAAGCCAACCTTGGGTATGGAGAGCGAGATGGAGGGGGAGGACGACCAGTTGCACCTGCAGATGGACGCTCAGCAGCCCAAGACGATATGCCCACGGTTTGGGTTTAGGGTTTAGGGTTTAGGGTTTAGGGTTCAGGGTTCAGGGTTCAGGGTTTAGGGTTTAGGGTTTAGGGTTTAGGGTTACAGCATACCAGTTTCACTATTGGTTCTTGGTCTAAGAGTAAGAGGACTAGAGCCCATGAGACCCCGAACCCCGCACCCTGGGCTCCGAACCCCGAACCCTGCACTTGTTGGGAAAAATCATAGGTCTCAGTCGCGCACGCCAAGCCGCCAGCCTGGACTGGCCACCTTCTAAAATCCCCGAGTTCCTAACTCCTCAACGGTTTGGGGCTAGTTCGGGTTTGGGGTTCGGTGGATCATTGGTGTTTTTAGGGGGGGGTTAGGGTCTAGGGTAACGTCCTGACGCAGCTCTTGATAAAGGACTCGGGCTTCAAGAAGCCCCTGCGCAACCCCTAAAGCCCCAACCCCTACACCCCATCAAGCCCGAAAGCCCCTAAACCCTAAACCCTAAACCCTGAACCCTAAACGCTAAACCCTAAACCCTAAACCCTAAACCCTAAACCCTAAGCCCTAAACCCGACAAAGGAAGGAATGGACCGACCAAAAGTCGGCGAATGGCGAGACCAGACTGCTTGGGATTTCAGGTTTAGGGTTTAGGGTTTAGGGTTTAGGGTTCAGGGTTCAGGGTTCAGGGTTCAGGGTTTAGGGGGAGTGGTGAGGTTTTGGGTTTTGGGTTCAGGGTGGTTTTAGGGCGGGGGGCTAGGTTAGGGTGTAAAGGGTCTGAGTTTAGGGCTTGGGGGTTCATGGCCGGCTACGGATTGCCCTCTACGGCCTTACTTGCAAAGGGGTTACCCCATGAACTATCAAGGACTTGCGTTGCGGAATTCAGGCGTCAGAGTTCAAAGTGTAGGACCGAGGGTTTAGGGTTCAGTGTTTAGGGCCCAGGGTTCGAGTCTTAGCTGACGTCTTGGCTTACTGAGACTCATGATTGACGAGGTTGGAGGCTGGGAGGGGGGGAGGTGGCGGAGTGGTTCGGGCTTTAATGGTGGAAAATGTTTAAGGCTATGCCTGAAAGAGCTACCAAATTCCTTCATTGCTCCAAGATGAATTACAGATTCCTGAGCCCGCCAGACCCTGAACCCCCAAACCCCACAAGCGTTCTCCCATCCAAGGCGACACCAAAGGCTTCTACGGTGCCAGCATCCCATTAGCCTGGGCACAGGACCTGACGAAACGGTGTCGGAACGCTGCAACCCAAAGGGTTTAGACTTTAGGGTTTAGGGTTTAGGGTTTAGGGTTTAGGGCTTATGGTGCGTAGGGCTTGAGGGTTTGAAGGTGAATCGGGCTTCTTTATAACGGATGTCGTACGCTTTCTTTCCTCAGAGATGACTTCTGCAAAATCCAGACCCCCCCCTGCCAAGACCTATCCAAAAAGCAGAAGAAGCGCAAGCGTTCATCCCCCAGAAAAGTGGCGCAAAGCACCCAAAGTCTCTGGACACTCTAGAGACTCAAACCCCTCGACCCTGAAGACCGTGAACCCTCTAGACCAGCTCTCCCTAAACCCTATAGCCTAAATCCCAAACCCTAAACCCTAAACCCTAAACCCTATAAACCCTAAATCCCAAAACCCTGACCCCTAAACCCGCATCCTTCGCGTCGGCTCCCCGTTTCTCGGCCCTTGCCAGCATCTTCGGCTGCAGGACCCGCGCCGCGATGTGCTGCTTGCGTTCAAGATGCGCCTCGACTGCTTGGGTTTTGGGGTTTATGGGTTTATGGGTTCTTTTTGGGTTTGTAGGGTTTATAGGGTGTGTAGGGTTTATAGGGTTTGTTTTGGGTTTGTAGGGTTTATAGGGTGCATAGGGTTTGTAGGTTTGTTTTGGGTTTGTAGGGTTTATAGGGTGCATAGGGTTTGTAGGTTTGCTTTGGGTTTGTAGGGTTTATAGGGTTTGTAGGGTGTGTAGGGTTTGCAAGTTTGCATGGTTTCGGGTTAGGGCACCCGAAAAGGAAGAAAGCACATGAAAGAGCAAGACCCGGAACCCGACGCGGAGCAACAATCCCAAACCCCTTAACAAAACACCCAAACCTCTAAAAAACTATTGAGCCCCAAAAGGCCCAAACTCTAAACTCTCTAAACCCTAAACCGTATACCCTAAACCTTCAAACTCCAAACCCTAAACCCGAAACCCCAAACCCTAAACCTTACAAATCCTTGCAAAAGACAAAGGAACGGCGAGCCCATCCCAGCCGACCATGGGGCTCCCTTGCGCTGCGCCCCTGGGGCGGTGGCGTAAAAAGGGTTGGTAGGGTTTTGGGTTTTGGGTTTGGGGTGTAGGGTTTGGGGTTTAGGGTTTAGGGAAGTAGGGAACTAGGGGATTAGGGTTCAGGGTTTCGGGTTAGGGGGGACGTTGGGGTTTGGTGTTTCGAGGAAGATGAGCTCTCCAAGCCCCCCTGTAGGGGGTTCAGGGCAGGAAGTATAAGGCTTGTTTACTTCAACCCCCCCAAAAAAACAAAATATATACATATATAGTATATATATATAATATAATAATCTATATATATATAATATAAACCTAAACCCTAAACCCTACACCCTAAACCCAGGTCGTTCCGGGCGTGGCCGGGGCGCGCAGCGTCAAGTGGCTGTCGCGGCTCGTTGTGGCGGAGGACAACCCAAAAGTGTTGCAGCAATGGCAGACCCCTTGCGGTGTCTGCCCTCCCTCACCTACACCGTACACCCGAAAACCCGCGACCCCGAAAAGCTCTAAGCCCCCTAGCCCCCCCTAAACTCCCTAAACCCCTTAAATTCCCTAAGCTCCCAAACCCCCTAACCCAATCTCCCCCCCCCCCCCCCCCCCAAAAAAAAAAAAAACCTTAAACCTAAACGACCTCGGGTTTCAGACTTTGAGACTCCTTCTTGCAGGTTAGGGTCGAAGCGTCAGGGTGGAGTAATATTCGGGTTCAGGGGTTTTTAGCTTTCAATTCGTGCACTCATTCATTTCATTCTCTCGTTTACAATTTGATTCAGCTTATGAACTTCGTGATCCTGTTATAGCCTGAAAGCAGGTGTTGAGGGTTTAGCTGTTGAGGATGTAGGGGTGTAAGGGTTGAGGGTGTCAGACTCCTACAGTAGCCCTCTAAGCCCTAGCCCTAAACCCTAAACCCTAAACCCTAAACCCTAAACCCTAAACCCTAAACCCTAAACCCTAAACCCTAAACCCTAAACCCTAAACCCTAAACCCTAAACCCTAAACCCTAGACCCTAGACCCTAGACCCTAGACCCTAGACCCTAAACCCTAAACCCGAAACCCTAAACCCTAAACCCTAGCCCTAAACCCTAAACCATGAGGAGGAGTCCCAGAGCCACTGGCAGCAGAATGACTACAAGGCCTTCAACTCCTCGATTACCTGGGACACTGCGGACTTCTCAAGCCTGCCCGCCATCCAGGACGGGTTTAGGGTTGAGGGTTGAGGGTTTAGGGGTTTAGGGGTTAGGGTTGAGGGTTGAAGGTTTAGGGTTTTGGGTTTGGGGTTTTGGGTTTAGGGTTTAGGGTTAGGGTTTAGGTTCGGCTTGGGCTTTGGGCTTTCACTGCAGGTTGAAGGTTGGCCTGCGCAAGAGCAAGCAAGGCGCAAGGGCCCTCGGAATCCCACACACCCGACTCCCCACAGACCCCCCGGAAGAACCTAACATCCCTACAGTAACCCTCTAACCCTAAACCCTCAACCCGAAACCCTAAACCCCAAACTCTGCAACCTCAACCCCAACCACCGAGGACATGCCAGTGAACTCCGCCATCTCGGCGCCTCCCGCCAAGTCTTTGGTGGAGCTGACGTCCGACGGTTGTACCTTGGGCTTCTAGCTGGGTGTTGGGTTTTAGGGTTTTGGGTTTTGGGTTTAGGGTTTAGGGTTTAGGGTTTGGCCCTTGGGCTTCCAGGGTGTTTTTGAGTTTAGGGTTACGGGTTTAAGGTTTAGGATGTATTTAGGGTTTAGGGTTTAGGTTTTAGGGTTTAGGGTTAGGGCGCAGCGTAGGGTTGGCCCCCCAAAAAGCCCATAGCTTACAAGCCATATGAGCTCTTCAAACCCCAGAATCCCTATATTCCCTCCCACCCTCCCATGTCTTCGTAGAGGTGATGGCTTGAGGGCAAGGAAGAGGTTTCTGCAAGGGCCCCTGGACCCTCAGCTTCCCACAACCTTGGGACCCTACCCTAACCCCAACCCTCGCCCCCCGGTAGAGCATCAATCTCGTTGGGTTATAGAGTGCATGTAGAATATCTTGGCCCATGAAAGCAAAAAGTAACACACCCAGCTAAACGTTGGGGGTTTGAGGGTGTGGGTTGGTGGGGGTGCGGGGGTGTTAGGGGGGGGAGGGTGGGGGTGTGGGGGGGGTTGTGGGGATGTGTGGGGCACTTGCAGCCCCGTGACCATGATGATACCGCCGGCAAAGCGGCGGAGGGCTCATCATGGATGAGCCCTCTGAACCGGAAGCCAAAAGCCTTTTAGAGCCTAGAGCCTAAACCCGAAGTAGCTGGAAGCACTGCGTAGCAGCGCAAGGTGAAGAACTTGGGGGGGGGGCACTACTTTCCAGGTCCCAATGGGAAGGGATGTTGGGTGGAAAATTGAGCTGGTGCTCGTGCTCATCGTCGTTTGCACCGCAGAGTTGAGAAGGTGTCGAGGTCATGATGGTGCCCGTGTGTGCCGTTTGTCTTGGCTGCCTTCACTTCAAGCCCCACGTGTCCTGTAAAGTCCTGAAGCCCTGAAACCCTTTGGAGCAGTTCTGCGCTGCTATTCAGGAACCTTGATCTAATCCAGCAGTTTCTGAAAGCAACAGACGTTTCAAACCCTAAGCCCTAAGCCTTAAACCCCAAAAACCCTAAGCCCTAGCCCCCTGAACCCTCGCGAAAAGCAAGGCATTGAGATGAAGGGATGGGCGTGGAGCGGAGGCGGCAGGGGCATCGCCCGCGTGGAGGCCGCGTCTTGTAGCCCAGAGGGTCCATTTGTAGTACTATTATGGAATGAGGTACCCAAAAACCCAACTCAGTAGGGTTTTGGGGTACCTAATTCCATAACAGTACTACAAATGGACCCTCTGGGTAGGGGGCTTACTGGAGTTCCGGGCTTCCGGGCTTTGCTGGGTTTAGGGTTCAGGGCTTAGGCTTTAGGGTATAGAGTGGTAATTTTCGGGTTCATGGTAACCAGCTTTCGGGGTTTGAGGGCTTATCGGCTTTAGGGTTGGGGACTCAGGGTCGTCAGCCCCCACACCAGCGAAGTGCCGAGGTTCTGGTAGGGCCCCGAAAGCCTTTGTAACCCAGTGGTGCCACGTGCCCCTTTCTTATTGTTTCTGGGTTCCCTTATAAAGTAACCAACCCAATAACCCTAAACCCCAAACCCTAAACCCTCAGGAACATGGTTACCCAGAGACTCCAAAACCTCTTAATTAAGGAATTTACCTTAAATCATATTAGGGTTCCTATTATATTTTAAGGTATATTCCTTAATTAAGGGGTTTTGGAGTCTCTGGGTACTGGGCTACCAAGAACCCTTACGTTTTCTCGACCCTGCCAGGTCTCGGCGGATGGCCACAACTGGACCAATGCCGAGCTCATGCGGCCCCCGAACCAGTCGCTCACAAGAGCCTTGTCTGTGGTGGCCATTGGGGTTTTTAGGGTTTAGGGTTTAGGGTTTAGGGTTTGGGGTTTGGGGTTTGGGGTTTAGGGTTTCGGTTCGGGTTTAAGGTTGCCATGGGGGGGGGGGGGGGGGGGGGGGGGGCCTTCTAGAAAGAGATTTTCGGACTTTAGGTTCAAGAGGTTCTAGTCGTAGGTTGGCCCGGGGGGGGATACACATATATATATATATATACATATATATATATGTATATATGTATATGTATATATATATATATACATATCCTCCATACACATCTATACATCTTGTACAAGTACATGTACATGTACATATACATACACACACACTACATCTACATATACATATACATACACACACTACATATACATATACATATACATATACATATACATGTACATGTACATGTACATATGCATGCATGCATGCATACATACGTACATTGATTGTCAATGAGTTATTTCATGTGTCACAACCCCAGTTCTGGTCATTAAAAGAGTAGTTCATACATACATAGATGACGCCCTTGTAGAGGTACACCTCCGAATCGTTGTGGCTTTTACTGTATGCACGAAAAAATGTCTTGCAGAAAAAACACAGCAAAGGCTGGCATCATAAATATCAAAGCTACGATTCGGGAGTCGAGTCCTCCTCCTATATGGCCTGAGTGGTGACATGGAGCCCATCCCTGCACCCTTAACAACTCAACCCCAAACCCTAAACCCGCAACCCTAATCCACCTCTTCCCCTTCCTCCCCCCCAACCCTAAACCCTAAACCCGAAACCCGCAACCCCCTAAACCCTCAACCCTCAACCCTCAACCCTAAACCCTAAAACCCTAAAACCCTAAAACCCTAAACCCTAAACCCTAAACCCTAAACGCTAAACCCTAAACCCCAACCCCCCCAACTGCTGGAGGAAGCTGGGCCTGGACCCGGTGGCAGGCCAACCTGCCGATTCCCGAAGCTGTGCTGGAGGGGTAGGGTTTAGGGTTTAGGGTTTAGGGTTTAGGGTTTAGGGTTTAGGGTTTAGGGTTTAGGGTTTAGGGTTTAGGGTTTAGGGTTTAGGGTTTAGGGTTTAGGGTTTAGGGTTTAGGGTTTAGGGTTTAGGGTCTAGGGTTGAACACACTCAATCACCAACTAGTGGCAAAAACAGATCGGGGCTTCCAGTGGCTTCTTTTTTAGTGATTGCCTATGTGTTTTTTTTTTCGTTTTGGGGTTTAGGCCTCCCTTTGTTGGTTAGGGCGTTGGGGGTCTTAGGTGGTTTGAGCGGTTGCTTCTGGGTGTGACGCTCCCGAGTATGTTTCTATACCCTAAATCCTAAGTCCCAAACCCTAAACCCTAAACCCTAAACCCTAAACCCTAAACCCTAAACCCATGGAGCTTTCGGGTTTTCGGGTTCTCGCTTTTTTGGGCCCCAGGGGCTGAGTTACTGAGCCTCGAGCTCCCACGGTTTGGGGCAAAGTTGTGGCTTTTGGTTCCGGGCTCCGGCTTCAAAACCCCTTAAAGCCCCTTTGAAGCTCTTTAGAGCCCCTTTGAAGCCCCTTTCAAAGCCCCTTTGGAGCCCGTTGGAAGCCCCTTGAAAGCCGTTTAAAAACCCCTTTTCGAGCCCGTTTTAAGCCCCTTTCACGCCCCGTTAAACGCCCCTTAGAGCCCCCTTTGAAGCCTCTTTTAAGGGCTCAGGGGTTCAGGGTCTTGGTCTAAGGAATTGGGGGCTTGGCCTGCTTGTTCTCTAGGGCATTTATGCTTGTGTTTTTGTGTGATATACGGCCTAAGATGGCCCAAGGGAACGAAAGCCTAAGCCCAAAATCCGAAAGCTTAAGCCCCCTAACCAACCCCGGACTCCTTGAAGTGCCCCTCCTTCCGCTTCTCTAGGGTTTAGGGTTCAGGGTTTAGGGTTCAGGGTTTAGGGTTTAGGGTTTAGGGTTTAGGGTTTAGGGTTTAGGGCAAGACAAAATGTGCGGCCGAGGAAGAGTTGCGGAAGCCGGGGAAGGCGGTGAAGCTCATGGTGAAGGCATGGGTAACTGAAACTGATCGTTTTGGGGCTTTAGGAACTGAAATGGAGTTCCCTAAACCCTAAACCCTAAACCCTAAACCCTAAACCCTAAACCCTAAACCCTAAACCCTAAACCCTAAACCCGAAACCCTAAACCCTAAACCCTAAACCATTAGTGAACGGTATATACAGGGTTCGTATTGCGTTGGCATTTGCGTTCTCCAGGATCCCGAAGGGGCATGCTAGTTCGTGGGTCCTTGAAGGTTTTTGGGGTTTGCTGCAAAGACCCTGAGGCCCTGCGGGCTTTCGCGATTCCCCCCCTAAACCCTAAACCCTAAACCCTAAACCCTAAACCCTAAACCCTAAACCCTAAACCCTAAACCCTAAACCCTAAACCCTAAACCCCTCCCTCCCCCCCCCCCTCCCCCATGGCAGGCCGCTGACGCCCAGTACAACGTGCAGCCTGAGAGTATCGAGTCGGTGTCTAGGACTGGGAGTAGGCCCTTTCTTCCTTTATTTTTAGGATTTGGGGTTCCCGTAAATAATCCCCTTAAAACCAAAGATGGGTAGCCTTTTCATTCCTAGGTTACTTCCGGGTCTAGCCCTAAACCCTAAACCCTAAACCCTAAACCCTAAACCCTAAACCCTAAACCCTAAACCCTAGGTGTGGAACATCCGCGGCGTGCTCTGCAACGGCTGGCACAAAGTCCTCGTCACCATCAAGCCCAAGGCTGTTGGCCGGACGCGCTTCGAGCACGGCTACGCGGACTGAGCCCAAAGCCGGGATGGCACCGCGCCCTTCCTGTTTTTTTGGGTTTAGGGTTTGGGGTTTAGGGTTTAGGGTTTAGGGTTTGGGGTTTCGGGTTTAGGGTTTAGGGTTTAGGGTTTTTTGTTCAGGGTTTTGCTGGCTCTAGCTTAGCTGCGACTCACCCTCTGAAGGCCCCCGCGCTCTAGAGCTGGCTTCATGCCTTGTGGCTTGCATCTTCCAGAGGCCTCGCCAGTGGATCCGTTCTTTTAAACGTAGACTTTCGGCCCCCCGAAAGCGCTTGAAAGCAGCGGCTCTGCCCCACGTGAGAAGCACCATCAAGAACCCGACCTGGTTGTCGTCATCCTCATCGTCGTCGTAAATACATAAACAAATAAATATCAGTAAATAAATAAATATATATATATATATACATATATATACATATACAGAGATAGATATGCGTATCAGGTACGCACATGCATGCATACAGTGCGGCCTTTTCGAGATACGAGGATCCCAAATCGAACATGGTTTTGAGGATACGCGTCCACGGAAAGGGTTGCCACGTCTTTGAGTTCAGAGTGGTAAGGAGTGGTAAGTTTGGGCACCCATACAGTGCAGTTTTTGGCTAGAAAGTAAGAAAGGGTTTTCGAAGGATGTCTGCTCTGGGACATGCCCGGTCGGCGTTAAACGGACGTCAATGTCGTATCAGTCTAATCCGGAAGCATACATGAAACATGAACAACGTAGTCGTGGAACGAACATCTGTGCGACGCTTTCGGGAACGAGCCAGAAGAGAGGCCATATTGTTTGCTGACCGGTGGACAAGATTGATTGAAAGAAATTCTTGCCGCCCTAAACCCTAAACCCTAAACCCCAAAACCCTAAACCCCAAACCCTAAGCCCTAAACCCTAAACCCCAAACCTCAAACCCTAAACCCTAAACCCTAAATCCCCATAGCTCCTGGAGTGCCCAAAGCAGGAAAATCCTTGTAGACAGGCGAACCCAAAGCGGGTACCGCTTCGACCCAAGAAGCCCGAAACCCCACATCCCAAGAACCTCTATACTTGGGCTCTGAAGTTCCTAAACCCTAAACCCTAAACCCTAAACCCTAAACCCTAAACCTCTATACTTGGGCTCTGAAGTTTCTACTTTTGCTGGCTGTGCCTTCTACAAGCACCTGGGGTGCGAGGCTTGAAATTTGTGGCCCTTTGAAAGCCCGAAGTCCTAAACCCTAGAAACCAGAACTGAAGACCTAAGCTCTGCGATCCCAAAAAAAAGTGAAGACCTGAACCCCAGTCCCAGAGGAAGGCCTCAACCCTCACCCCGAACCGCATTTCCGACCCTCTTTGCCCTCCGCCAACCCTCAACATTCCGAAAAGCCAACTCCTCAATTCGCCCCGCGCCCTATATCCGAAAGGCCTCAACAGCTTCAAAGCCGCCAAAGCCCCGTCTAGGCAAACCCGAAACCCTAAACCCTAAACCCCAAACCCGCCTAAGCCGTCAACATCGCAACGAGTGCTTTCTACCCAGGTGGCCCGAAGGGGTGAGCTCTTGATGCTCGGGTGCCACAGGATCCGCAGTCTGCGGTTCGGGGTTGAGGGTTTAGGGTGGAGGGTTTAGGGTTTAGGGTTTAGGGTTTAGGGTTTAGGGCTTCCGGCTTAGGGCTTTTGTTTTCTCATTTTGGGTGGAGAGGGGGGGGGTGCTCAGGTTTAGGACTCAGGGTTTAGGATGTCTAGGGCGTTATGTAGGGTGTTTAGGAAGCTTAGGATGTTTAGGGCAATGGTGTTGAGGGCTTAGGGTGGTTATTTGGGCAAGGGAGTGTGGCATTGAGGAGTCACATCATCACGTGAACCACTCCCTGCCCTCGCCAGGGATGTTGTGGTTTACGGTTTTGGGTTTGGGGGTTTGGGGCTTCGGGTTTGGCGTTGAGGGTTTAGGGCTTCGGTCTTACTACTCCTTGCAAGCCCTAAGTCATGTGTTTAGGGTTTAGGATTCAGGGAGCTCCCAAGCCGCTCTTTTTTTCTGGTAAGGTTCCCTCATCAACGTGCACTCTGATCCCGCAACCCTGAACTCTATAAATCTGATGAAAGCCTAAAGACCCATTAAAGACTCAGACCCTGTAGAACGCCCGCACATTCAAAACTCTTACGGACCCCGTAGGCAGAGAAAGGTATCCCTGCGCAAACTATTTCTCATGGGATCAGGGCTTGGGATCTCTAGCTCCGGGCCCTAGACCGTAAACCCGAATCCGTAAATCCTTAACCCAGGGTTTGGGGTTTAGGGGTTTACCCAAAGGCTCCAATGTAGTTCCTTTTTGGGTTAGTTATAGGGGATTCTAATATACTACCCCAAACAGGTACTACATAGGAGCCTTTGGGTAGGGTTCATGGCGCCTTGGGGCTTGCGGTGACTAGGGTAGTTGCTATAAACAGAAATACTTGGAGGTTCATGGGTAGAAGTAGGGTCATAAGCTTGGTAACTCATACTTATAGTCCTGCTATTTGCTTAAGAACCCACCCCCCCCCCTCACAAAAAAACAAAAACACAAATAGTAATCCCGTTATATAAGGAAGAATATTTTCATTTCATGTGGGTTCTGAAGCAAATAGTAGATTTCAGGTACATATAACATTAAACCCTAAACCCTAAACCCTTAACCCTTAACCCTAAACCCCTTACTGACAACTACCTATGAACCTTGGGTGAAGGGTTTTAGGGTTTAGGGTTTAGGGTTACGGTTTTATTGTTGCCGTGATTGGTGAGAGAAATTGTGTATGCCACCTCATAAATAATCCTTGGTGAGTGTACACGTTTTTGACTTTTGTGACCCTAAACCCTACACCCTACACCCTAAACCCTAAACCCTAAACCCTAAACCCTAAACCCTAAACCCTAAACCCTAAACCCTAAACCCTAAAC